>NDFZ01005237.1:147848-318731 GCA_002192655.3 Mamestra configurata
GCTTGAGGTCGCCCTCAACCTTCCTCCTCTGCTTCTCAACGTCGGCGCGCAGCTTCTTCTCACGCTCCAGAGAGTCTTCGAGCTCGTCAAGGGTCTGCTCGAGCTTCTGCTTGACCTTGTTGAGGTGGTTGACCTTGTCCTCGGCGGCCTGGAGCTCCTCGGAGGTCTTCTGGGTAGACTCTCCCTGGAGCTTCTTCTCCTTGTTCAACTTGTTGATGAGCTCGTCCTGGTGGGCGATCTCGTCGTTCAAGTTGCGGATCTGGTGGTCCTTGGTGGCCTTGTCCTGCTCGGACTTCTGGACGGAGAGTTCCAAGTCCTCAACATCCTTCTTCAGGCCGGAGACTTCCTGTTCCAACTTCTTCTTAGCCTGGAAGAGCTGGTTGCGGGCATCCTCCTCCTGGGTAAGGCGGTCCTGGGTGTCCTACAATATAAAACGTTTGAGTCAGTTTTGTGAATCAGCTTGTGTTTATTATTAGTATTAGCTATCGCGTCTGCTTCTTTTCAATTAACACTTCTAAGAACGAAGCAATCAAAGTTTCGCAATAAAATCCTGTAGGGTGCAGACGTGCAGTTATTTTAAACACGATCGAACTATTTCCCGTGTAAACACCTGGAGT
Source organism: Mamestra configurata (assembly GCA_002192655.3). Taxonomy (NCBI): domain Eukaryota; kingdom Metazoa; phylum Arthropoda; class Insecta; order Lepidoptera; family Noctuidae; genus Mamestra; species Mamestra configurata. The sequence continues at coordinate 148,466 of NDFZ01005237.1, forward strand.
TTATTTAAAGAATCACGTCAAGCAAACTAGCGGAGACTTAACTCGCTACACTGTATAACTCTACATATTTGGTTTGTTACACTGGCTGATGTTTATCGTCCGCAGGAAACTCCACAAATTTTAATTAGATTAATTAGCTGTAGACTTTCATCACGTCAACTCTTCACGACCTAAATCTTAGTTGCTATTTCAGTTTCAGAAACAAAATTTTAAATATCTGCTTGCTAATTTATCACTGCATCTAATTTAATTAACGATAAGTGCACTTGTCCATTAGCAATATTATAAAGGATATGAGGTACTTACCCTGAGCTGGAGCTCGAGGTCGGCCTTCTGCGCGTTGAGCTTAGCGGCGCGCTCCTGAATTTCGGAGAGGTTGCCCTCCTTGCCCTCAATGGAGGCAAGCAGAGCGGTCTTCTCCTCGAGGAGCTTGGCGTTGAGGCCCTCCAGCTCCTTGCGGAGCTTCTCTTCCTTCTCGAAAGCCTCCTGGGCCTTCTGGGCCTTCTCCTCAAGTTTCTGTAAATCGTTGACACCTTTAGTTTCCCCGTTCCATTCCGATAAGTGAACCGCGGCCGCCATTGTTTATTAATTAATTTATTATTAATTAAAACATCAATAAAAAAATAAATAGGAATGCAAATGTGTTCGGTTCGTTCGTAATTATAGGGTAGGGTAGGTGGTGCGCGCGCCGCCGACCACTCCGCTACTGAGCGGCGCTGGAGTTCTCCAGCGGGTGGAACATCGCCCACGCGCAACATTGTTCGAGCATGGAAAAAGGCGAGCGGCGGGGCGCGGAACGCGGGGGCGCGGGGCGCGGTTCCAGAAATGGCCGCAGCACCTGCTTTGGTGTCGCGTAACCGACAGGTGGGCGCGGTCCGCGCTATTTGCGGTACCTTGAATCACGCGTCCTATATCCGTGTATAGCAGGTCAGAGTGTACCATCTCATTAATTACGATGATTGATGCTTACCGCGAGCTCATCCTCGACGCGGGTGACGTTGAGGAGGGGCTTGACCTTCTGCCACAGCTTCCACCAGGGCCAGGTGCGGAGTTGCAGGTACTTGCGCAAGTTGCGCTGGACAACTTGGAGAGCCAACCTTTGGAAAAATATTCATTATGAAATGTCGTGCACTTCTAAATAATGGCAATTTGTCCAAGTGTCAGTGTCAAGTATGCGTACCTCTGTTCCTGCAGCTTCTTGTACTCCTTACGGGACAGGTAACCACGGATGTAGGCCTGGAGCCACGAGACGATCTTGGACAGCCTGTCGTCACGCAACTCTTCCATCTGACCCAGGACACCGGCGCGGAAGAATACCTGCTCGTACATGGCAAGTGTTAGGGGAGGAGCACAGCATGGTGTGAAGGTAAGCAATATATTACATTGATTTGCATTAAATATAACAGAATTGAATTTACCTCTTACGGTACTTTAAACATTTCCAAATGTGAAATTATTTATAGCCGCAACAAAAAAAGAAAAAAAAGATCAAATCTTGTGTTAGTCATTTTCTGATATGAGTCATCAGCGAAGAATTTCATAAAACAGTAAAGTGGTACAAAACAGACCGATAGAACAGAGAGATAGGGTTATTTTAGTTACTGCGTCATGCATTGAGGATATAGAGGGAAAATTAGTATCGTGTAGGTTTTTTGTCGCATGCTTGAGTTCTACCTTCGTCTTTCCGAGCCTGAAAGACTCTGAATCCAATCCGGTATGCTCGAGAATTTTCTTAGTAGCAATCTCAGGTGTAATTGGTTCTTTGATGAGGTTCGGGCACAGAATTTTGTATCTGCGTTATAGGAGTACATACAATATGATAATAGTGTTTATTATGTACGTGTAGGGTAAGGAAGGATAGGGGAGCACAAACAGGAGCCATAGTAGCTTGGACTCCGGGGTGAGCACATAAAGGTTTAAGGTCAAATTATGACACCAGTCTCATGAGGTGTTGAATTCGACAAAGCACATTTAAGCCTCGCGGTCCGCGTGTTTGGGGGTTTTGGACCGCTCTTCTCAAATAGCTAACTACTTTCAGGGGTTCAAAGACATGCCTTGGTGTGACCGAGACGGTAGGACTCGACGTCTAAGCCAGTCGCCTCCAGGATGACTTGAGCGATTTTCTTAGGATCGGATTCCTTTTCCACAGCTTGAGGGGCCAGGATCTTGTAGCTACATTATCAAAATATATGGACACACAATGAGGGAATGTACTGATAATATGTTCATGAGTATACCAATACATAGATACAATGTCCTTGGTATCTTGGAGGCAATGGGGGCGGATCAAGGGGTAAACCAGAAGTTTCCATAACAGCGTTTAAGTTCTGGAAATTTCTTAAGGGTTCAAAGGGTTTGTATGGCTAGATGACAACATCTAGATTACAGGTGAATTCTACAGGTGCATACCATTCATAACAACTAGGTATGATACATACTCGGTAGGAGGCAAACCATTTATGGGTAGGATCTAAAAACAAAATCTAGTTTTTTATAGATTTTCCAAAATCCATAAACTATCACATGCCATCTCCATTCTAGGATTGTATCAATCTCTGCCTTGCCTTTGTGTGGCCAATACGATAGCTTTCGGGGTCGAGACCCACTTCCTCCAAACACTTCCTAGCGGCCTCTTTAGGATCTTTTTCTGCTGTCATGGCGACTGGTGCAAGAATCATGTAACTGTTCATTAAATAACAAGTTAATTAAGTTCATCATCATAAAACATGACTGGCTTTAGTATTCATATCATTTCGCACCTTGATCAAAAATATAAAGGTGCGAGTGACTGGAGAGTCATCAAAATAATTTTAGATGTTATTAGTCACGCCTGCACGAATGGCTGATGACGTCAAACGTCAGCTGCAGTACAAGAATAAAATCGTGTCGAATATACCAGAGTCCAAAGAATTTGTTTAGACTCGCCAACCAAAATTATGTGCGTGTCTCAATAAATTTAATCTCATATATATGAAAATAAAATAAAGTTGATGATGACTGGAGATTCCAGAAATATTTGCCGAATGGGCACTAAAGATTAAAATAGATTTGGTTGGTAGCCTTGAGGTCGGAATCTTACCGGAGCTTGAAGTCGGGGTAGACCATCCTGTTGGGGAAACCTTTACGGCAAATACGGATGCCTTCAAGCACACCGTTACAGGTCAGCTGGTGCATGACAAGGTGAGAGTCGATGAGACCTGAGGGATAAAGTTACACGCTCAAGACAAACGTTACACATTTTTGTACGGCACCTGCAGGAAATTCCAAGTGACTGTGAATCTAAAAATTCTGTTGAACATTTTAACGGACTATATTTTTCTAGTACAATGTTCAACAGATGTAAAAATTTAAGGAATTAAGAAAAGTACTCACCAGCCTGCTTCAACTCGTTGGGGATGATACAACGTACGAAGTGAGGCTGGGTAGACCTCAGGGTGGTCATCAGGTTGTTGAGTTGTTCCTATAGAAACAACACTTATTAGAACTCATGATACTGGTCCTAAGATTTTCACACAAAAAAACAATTTTGCACTCAAAGATTGCAAGAACGATTTTTTTTTCTAAGCTAAAGGAAGATCATTTCTGTAGTCAGTGAGCAGAAATTATCTTCAAAACATAGAGAAGCAACACTCAAATGTAACGCACATCCAGAAGTATATTTTGATGGAAAAGTGCATAAACATAGAATCACACATTTTGGTTAAAACATGAAAAAACACAACAACATTAGTTTCACATTCAGCAGCAAGTAGCACAGTAACGTTTTTTAAGTAACTACTTTGCAGCTAAAAATTACACATAAGACACACTTTAGTATGTAAAGTGCGTCTACAATGGATGATGGTGAATTGTACATACCTTACATGTATCATACAATACAATACATGTAGGAGTGGTAATGAGGTGATTCTAAATTACCTTTCAGTCAATCCAGGTATCGAACTACAATAAACCCAAAACCCGAAGCAGATCTACATCCAAGTAGTAGCTTCTGCCTCGGTGATGATAAAAAAAAAACAAAAAAAAACAAATTCAACTAAATAATTTGAAACATTTAAATACCCTGTAAGCGGAGGAGACAGTAGCGAAACCACCGCCCTTCTTACCGCGACCGCCTATGAACGTACATTAACAAGCAACTATTAGTACCAGGACATTCACAATGACGCCACTTGGGACACTACAATACTCGTGGACAAGACACCTGCAGGACTGCGTCGACATGAGCTGTGTTTATATAGACATGGACAGACATGATTATAGTGAAAGCGTGCAAGGCCAGCCCTATCGTCCTGGAATCTATAAGCCAAAATCTTATTAATGAACTTAGATAATTTCGTGAATGATTCCATAGAACGGGAGCTAGCCTTAAGCGTGTAGATAGACGAAGACAGTAAAGCCACGAAGGAGTCACAGAAGCAAATCGCGATGATTGTATGTTCCGTTTTACCCTGTAGAGTGATGAAACAGTCTGGAAGGCAGAACCCTTAGCGCGCTTGCCACCAGCGCCTATTTTGTTGAAAACAAGTGTCAGAATAAAGTAAAAGCTTCAGAACTAACCTCTGACGTTTGTAGTCAGTGTTAGTCCCAGATAGATGCTGTATAGAAAGAATGAAATGGACCAAGTATTGAAGTATAAAATCTTGGTGCTGGTGTGAAGTTCAGATGTATGTAGATTTATGTGAGGTGATGTGTGAACGAGCTCATGGTACCTGTCGCCTTCAATACGATTATTGTAATCAAAAGTAATCATCATTATAGTATTTGATTCAAATTTTAAATAATGTTCAAGTGTTGAAATGCTACGTACCCTTGCCACCGCCACCACCGGCATCACCAGACTGACCAGGATGGTCAGCAAAGATCTCAATAAGCAGTTTGTTCTGTCCCTTCTTGAACTGGTCGACAACGGTGTCGTTAAGGGGGTCCTTGTTCTTCTCAAGCCATCCAGTGATGTTGTAGCCGACCTGTTCCATGATAAGTTGAAAGAGTTAGATCAGGAATGAAGGGACGTTGAAAGTCCCAACGACGACGATGATGAAAGTGATGTTGCATGTGTTTGAGATACTTACGTTACCGGCGTAATGGCCAATGGCGAAGTGAGCGGCCTGGCAACCGGGCTTGGGGGGCTTCGGCTTCAGGTAAGGAGCAGACTTGCCCAAGTGGTTGTTGTTCAACTTCTCAACGAAGGTAAGGTCGGTGGCTTTGGGGAACATAGACTCTTCCTCAAGGATGGAGAGGATACCCATGGGCTGTAAACGTACCAAGAAGATTAGAACACGAAGCAGGCACGGGTGATGCGAAGAAATGTCTCATATCTGTAACTTTATGGGGAAGAAAGGGTGCATTAAGTATTTATATCAACAAAGATTTAAATAATTTATCTGAAAACTTAGAAATACCATTTTTTTGTGTTTAGATATTACTGAAACAAAAGTAAATTTTAAAATGAGACATTTTAGCTTAAAACTAAATAAATTTATGGGGTAGTAAAAAGCATCATGCGGGTAAGATATAATAAAATAAGAAAGTGTTATGATAGTGAATATTAGATATCGTGTAAAAGTGTATTGTGGTAAAAAGCTCTACCTCAATGTTTTGTACAAAAAATGTGCTGATTAAATAATAACAATATACTAAACAGGCAAATTAATTTTGAAAAAAAAAACTAAATAAATTAGATCTCTAGCTGTGCATTCATTTTATTATACTAAGTACTATTAATCAAAGATTATTATAAATAAACTACTTTTCGCGTGCGATCCTGAGAGCGGTGTACTTATTTTACTTGAGGCGCGGTAGCTAGATGCAAATTAAATATTTCATAAGTTTTGCAGTTGCTTCGCTTGCATATTTGTTTGCGTGTGTGGAACAAGCGGATACTGTCATATCCCTGCCTAGTGATACCGTGGCACAGGGGTCAGCCAGCAGTTTGCACTTTCAGGCGAAGGCTCGGAGCTGAAGCTTCGCGGCCCTACATCCTCAAGCTATGCAGTTATAACCTCTAATACCTTCTCTATCAAATCAATTGTCGCTTGGAGGTCCATACCAAAATCTATGAAGGTCCATTGGATCCCTTCTCTTTCATATTCCTCTTGTTCTAGGACGAACATGAAATGGTTAAAGTACTGTTGCAATTTTTCGTTGGTAAAGTTAACACAGATCTGATTAAATCCGTTCATCTGGATCGCGGAGCGACATGGAAAAAACGATCGAAATACTGTTATTAGTTAACTGATTAAATCTAAGAGTAGTGTGTTGCGTGTTCCTGAAGATTTTAGGAATGTAACATTAAATACTAAAATAGAAAAAGACACACGGAAGAAATCACACAGAAAAAACACAAGAGCAAACAGCATTGATGAGGTCGCTCGAGTAACACCAGTTTACACGAGGACCCCTGTGGCGTGAGCAAGCTTTCATTGTTGCGTTGACGCCAACTACCTTTTCAATAAGGTCAATGCAATTTTGCAGATCCATGCCAAAGTCAATGAATGTCCATTCGATGCCTTCGCGCTGGTACTCTTCTTGCTCCAAAACGAACATGTGATGGTTAAAGAACTGCTGAAGTTTCTCGTTGGTGAAGTTAATGCAGAGTTGTTCAAAACCGTTGAACTGCAGGGAGATAAGTAATGTGGAGGGTTAAGTTGGGGGTTTAGGTAATACGCTACGGATCTCATTCCGCAGTTGTTGTATGACGTGATGTTGACCTTAGTGAAGAGAAGTACGACCAAGCCAGTCTCACGTGGCTTGGCATGTTAATGTTACACGTTATCCCGTCAAGTTGCTTCCTGCGCCGACGGGTTACGACGAGACTCAACGACTATTACCTTTTCGATAAGATCGATACAAGCGAGCAAGTCCATTCCGAAATCGATGAAGGCCCAGTTGATACCCTCCTTCTTGTACTCTTCTTGTTCGAGTACGAACATGTGGTGGTTAAAGAACTGCTGCAGCTTCTCATTGGTGAAGTTAATGCAGAGTTGCTCGAAACCGTTGAACTTTTGATAACATTATGAAGGGGGAATTACACACACACACTTTAAGCATATGACTATTCTATATCGCTATAATATATGAGCGAGCAGGGGATCCTATAGCTGAAAACTGAACACAAAATGGATAACAATCGAGCCCAACCGAGGATATGCACACTCGGTGTACCTTTTCAATAAGATCTATGCAGGCGAGCAAGTCCATTCCAAAGTCAATGAACTCCCAGTGAATGCCTTCCTTAGTGTACTCTTCTTGCTCCAATACAAACATGTGATGGTTGAAGAATTGTTGGAGTTTCTCATTTGTGAAGTTAATGCAAAGTTGTTCAAACCCATTGTACTAAGAAATAAATCTGCATTAATATCTTACGAAATTAATTGTTCATTTCTTTATCTACTCTACTATTCTACTACTACTTATCATCTTAGTTTTGTCCAATATAGTGGATCTTTTCATCCTAGCAGCCTGAGCCTTTGAGGCCGGCTCAAGTAATGATACTCACGTCGAAGATCTCGAAACCAGCGATATCCAGTACACCGATGAAGTGCTGCCTCTTCTGCTTGGTGTCTAGGGTCTCGTTACATTTCTTCACGAGCCACTTGAAGAGACGATCGAACATGCCCTTGCAGAGAGCACCGACGGAGTTGGTGACCTGGTCCTTGTTACGACCCTGGGTGACGAACTCGTTTCCGACCTTGATGCGGGGCTTCAACAAGTTCTTGTACAGGTCCTGCATCTCAACACCGAGAAGCTTGGCAACCTTTTCACCATCCTGTAAAGAGAAAAAACAAATGGCGTTAGGAATGTGATAATTCGGAAAATTTGGGCTCCTGTTTTACTTTTTATACTGCCACTGCTACTTTTGTCAAAATACAATTTGCTATGATTTTTCTATATTTTATCAAAGATTTTCAATGGTATAAACGATTGAGACGATACTGACCTCAGTGCCATCAGCCTCAGCCTGTTCCTCGCGACCCCTCTGCTTGAACTGCATGCGACCCATGTGCATGACAGCAGCGGTGATCTTGTATACGTTGTCCTTCTCCTCTTGGGTGAAACCAAGGACGTCCATGGCTTGCTAATTATTACAAAATACACATTAGTATGCGGTAAGGGATAGCCCGTGTTCAGCAGAACTTTAGCGAGCTGTTAGAAAGAAAGAAATGATGTCATTGAAAAATGTTGTAAAATGAAGAAAGAGGTTACAGAAAACTCAATTTTGATTTTTAATTTACAGATACGTTAATTTTTCTTTTACTGAGAAGCTCGGATACATCAAGTTAAATTATACATGTAAGTTGCAAATAAAGGGTCCGAATAATATTTAATTAGAATATAGTTTAAAGAAAAAACAGCTTATTTCTAGGAAGTACTTACCATATTAGAAAAGTTAGTAATGTAAAAGAGAAGCGTTAGCAAAATTAGGCTTTCGTGGTTACAGTTCGTAACATAGGAGTTGGTGCACAGGATAACAATTTTGTTTTTTTTTTATATTGAGGGACGGAAATACTATACAAATTTTGATACACATCATGTGTAGTTCCAAAGTGTAGAGCATCGGAGCTACATAACAATTCGTAGGGTTTCTTAAACTACAAAATTTCCATTAGCGTCAATGATAATGGTGTTTTTGTCACATATTCGATTTTGTAGTATCTTATACAAATCTCTTATGAGTCTCGTGGCTACATCAATGGGATATTTTTTTTCCATTCTCATTCCACTTACGTCCGTCAACTGCAATTCTTCTCCGTCATCGATGTTGGGGATAGTAATCTTACCCTGGGCGACGGTATTGTAATCGTATATGTCGTTAGACAACATACACATATCTGTCGATTAGATCATAAAGTAACTATTAAAACCCAGTTATAGCCTCCAATACGCCGAAATTTTGCCTGGAAATGCTGTCTAAATCCTAACCGTCCCTGTCGTGTCTCTAAACATATTAGTTCGTGTGGTTGTGCTTGTGCTGGATCGGATATGGTGTGTCACCGTGATCAATAAAAACCTGTGCATAAAGCCCTTTGAACTCTTGCAGGGAGCGGGCAGCATGTGTTTGTCAGAAATTTTGTGACCATGACTAACAGTCGACTACACAACGAAGACAGTAATGGACGTTATGTTTCTCAACATGTAACTGGTAACGTTCATGGACATCCATCTTCAGTGTTCTCAGCAGGGATGGACATCCATAGCCAGACAATAGTTAAAAGTATATCATGTCTTTCGTTGTGGAATCGATCTAGTCATCCGAAATCGGACCCAATACACGGATATCTGCATCAAGACGCACGCTCCATGCGCAGGTTCAAGACTTACGATCGTGAGATCGCACTCTTCCGCGTCGTTGATCCCAGGTATTCGTGTCTTCCCTTGACTTATGAGGGGATAGTCCGAGATGCGGTTGCTTAGCATCGTTATTTCTGTAAACACCAAAATACCTGACATACACATGCGAAAACCGAGCGCCGACTCAGAAGTAAGCAAAGCAAGCAGCACTTCGATAGATGAAAACGAGAGTAAGGACAGAATGAGATGAGCCAGTAGTCAATTCTGGACTCACGTCGGTTAGCATTCCTTCCTCGCCGTCGTCAACGCCAGGAATACTAGTCTTGCCTTGCGACACGATGTTGTAGTCATTGACGTCGTTGGATAGTAAACACATTGCTAAAAAATGACACCAATCATAGTCATGAGTGAAAGGTGTCAAAACTAAAGGTACAAAGGGTCACTCCACAGTCTCAGAGTTTGTAATGGAACTTATACTAATCTAGATTTAGGTATCTCGCGGTAGTGTTCAGGCGAGATACGCCGACCACCAGTCGGTTACATGCGATCCGGGGGTCGGCTTCACACAGGGCACGCTCTAACGACCTTCTGCTATACAGAGGCCGGCGACTTACGTCAGTCAATGTACACTCCTCGCCATCATCTACGTTGGGGATGGTAGTTTTTCCTTGCGATACGATGTTATAGTCATATACGTCGTTTGTCAGCAAACACATGTCTAAATTTCAAATAAACAAATTAATTTTCACAACATGAACGGTATGTACACGTTGTTCGTCCAACAGTTTTTTGTCGAAATGTGTGATTGTGTTGCTGACCCAAGCTTTGCTAAATGGAATAGGGGAATAAATTAATACATCCTAACATCGAAACTAGGATAATATATTAGAAAAATAATTGTGGTAATTTAATTTATGTTCGATATCAATTCTAAAAAGTTTTAAATCTATTACATTAATTTGGAAAAAAGTTTCGATTTCGTATTATAATATTTAATTAAATGGCAGTGTCAAGGGACTTTCTCTGTAGTTTGACTGCAAAATATTTCTCTTTAAATATTGTCTTTATTTTTTAATCTACTTTGTTTATATCAAAACCAAATATTATATAAGTTTCAAAGACAATTTGAAAGTCCATTGACCCAAGAAGGTTTTGACCCTGACCAGAGTCCATACGTACCCTTAAGTCCAGGTACGGAGCCAGACATCATCTGGTAGAAGATGTGGTAAGAACGCTCAAGGGCCTGCTGGGAGATGACACGGGCCTTCTCAAGCAGATCTGGCAAAAACAAGAAACATTAGAACCAAGAAGGAAGGACCGAGGTAAGAAATGGTTCGAAGGACCAGAGTGTGAGGAATACTTACAGGTCTCGATATCAGCTCCAGCCAGTTTACCGGAGGGTCCGAAGTGGATACGGATGAATTTACCCTGGTTGAAGAAGAAGAAAGGTTTTAGAGTACAGAAAAATCAAGTCGAAACGAAACGCGCAGGAAAAATATTATAAGGGAAATAATTTTAAGGGCGGATGGCAAAGAAAGTTATTTGAAGGAAATCCTTATTATTTTAGTTTAAGATAAGATAAAGTTGCTTTTGCTATTGTTCCCTATGTAAAATGTGAAGTTTGGTATACTTACGAAACGAGACGAGTTGTCGTTACGGACGGTCTTGGCGTTACCGAAGGCTTCAAGCACAGGGTTAGTTTGTACGACCTGGTCTTCAAGGGAGCCCTTCTTCTCAATGGTGGGGTCCTTCTTCTGGGAGGCACCGACGGTGGCGAAGTACGCAATTACCTTCTTCGTGTTCTCAGTCTTTCCGGCACCAGACTCACCGCTGTTGGTTTAAAGGGTTTCTTTCTTACTTTCCGTGGCGAGTGATACGTTTTCTGGTCTAAGGTTTTACTTTGGAAAAAACAACGCCCCTGACACTTACTCTCGAGCTTATTACTTTAATTATTTTCATATTTTTACTTTTTTTGTTTAAGCTTATGTTTTTTCTTATTTCTGCAAGTCATAACTTTAATGTTTTCAAGATATTTAAACAAGATTCTTGGGGTCTTTTTCGAAAAACTTTACAAAATAACAAAAAGAAGTACTTACGTAATCAACATAGATTGATTCTCGTGGTTGGTCAACATGTTGACGTAGGCACCGTCGGAAATGGCGAAGATGTGAGGGGGCACCTCCGAACGACGCTTGCCACGGTAGAGCTTGGCACATCGTGTGGTGTACACGGGGTATCTCTTGTAGGGGTTGATAGCCACACAGAAGAGACCCGAGTACGTCTGTGGTGATTGTCAGAATATTAGATATGCTGCTGATAATGTTGGCGATGGTGATGAGACTGAGGTTGGTGATAAGGGGGATTAGGAAAGATAGGGTGACAACAGGGTCGTGTTAAGGGAAAATATGCTAATTCTCTCGACACGAGTTTACTTACTGAGCGGGATGTCAATGAACCAAAAAATATATTTTTGCAATATGACTTGGTGATATGGGAGATTGGGAAGTATAAGGTCGGAAAATGAGCAATTTCGCGAGAGATAATTAATAGGTCTCCGAAGAATAAGTTTGAGAAGGATTTTCTGGACGTAATTTACAAATTACATTTCTGCTATTTTGCTCAGTGAATTATTGCATAAAGAAAATAAGGAAGTCACTACTCAGAAAATTCTGACAGAAGTTATCACAAATTATATTCTGGTGGACACCAAAGTGAGAATCATAGTAACTTAAGGAAAACTAGGTGCACAACTTCGAGGAAATAATGGTGATGAAGAACAGGAAAGATAAAACATGACACACAGTTTTAACAGTAAAAATAAAGCTAAATCTAAAGAAAACACAAAACTGAAACGGGTACTGTCCAAGTACTTTACGCCTCAGTTCATGAAAAAAACCTTGAACGATGCAGGATTCTCTATAAATTTCATATACCAAAAGTAATATACGAAAGATTTGTGTTGAAGACATAAAGGTATTTTTATAGAGAATCCTGCTAATTCTAAAGCTAACACGTTTCGTTAAAGGGACGTTTCTGAGTCCTGTAAAACAAATAACGGAAAAAGTGCAGAGCGAGGGTACAGTAATGATACCTTTCCGCTCCACGTAAAGAAAGATAGAACCACTCCCAACGTCAGAGACGCGGAAGTTGAAACACAACACAAAACTATTCTAGACAACAATGTTCTCTATTCTAGTAAAAGAGATGCTAAAAACGTAGAAAAACAATCACAAGAAGATCCTCCGGACGCTGTCGAGTCCTTTTGCACCGACTTGTAAACAAGTGCGGCCCAGGAAGTGTTTAGTTACAAAATGGGTCAAGATTTGACTTTGTAGACACATTTACTGCGATAAAGAACTCTATTGTAGATAGGAATACAGTTTGTAAAGCTATAGCGGAAGCTTCTGAAATTAATTTACAAACAATCTATTTTGGGAAGCTTCGGCAGTTTTTTTCTTATAGCAATCTTAATACTGTAGTCTCATGTGGAATATATTTTCAGATAGAAAACTCTGAAATTATTATTGGTTATACTTTGTTTATAAATATTAAAATTACTAATGTTCCGTTGTGATTTAACGGAAATCATTTATTACTTCTGCAAGAATTAGCAGTCTTGTGTTCGGACGCCAATAACAGCGTCGAACGAGAGAGAAACTTTTCTATCGGGACAGAAATATCGAGATGCTAAATAAAATGTACTGAAATAGCATCAGCTGGTATGTCTCTACTGCTATTTATAAAACAAATTGAGACATCAATCCAAGATTAATTGCGCCGTTCATGGACATCTATCGCACTTTAAAACTTGGTATCAATCCAATACTATCGAGAAATGTGTCTACTGTGATGAAAGATAAGAGAGGTGAGGTGCATGCACACTGCAAGGCTGGAACTGTTGACCGCTCCCTCGACTTACGTAAATAAGTTTATGGTAATATCTCTGCTTCAAGTTATACAAAACAGAAGCGTCGTTGAGGTATGTCAAGTTTGACATGTCCTCGCATTTCTCGTACTTAGGTGGGTTGACTTGAGCAACAAGATCTTTCTTGAAGTCTTTGGTCTGTGGGATAAATTGTTACATTAGTATAAAGTAATGGTAAAGGCGCTAAGAGCGCCTACTTACGTAGATCAGTTTCGCATAGTATCGTTGTCGTAGATTGTGGAGCACAGCCGCATCGTTAAGATAAGTCAAGTCAGCCATGTCCTCGACTTTCTCGAACTTCGGCGGGTTAACTTGTGAGAGGAGTTCCTTTTTTATCGTCTTTTCCTGCTCATTTAATGCAATATTTAGTAAACCATTAAAACAATTAGTAAGATTAACGCCTTCCTCTTCCTCAATAATTGAAGTTTGTTTATCTTTAAGGGGTGCCCCTTGCCCCATGTCGGGACAGTTGCAAAACTCATGTTTATGTTTACAAAATTTCTAACTCTTCGGTAAAAAAATAAATTTTCAAAAACTGTTACGTCATCATCATAACTACTTAAAGTTGAATATTGAAAACTCTCATGATGTATATCTTATTCATCATTCTGCGAACCTAATCCATATTCCGAAATAATTAATTTCGATGATCTGGGTTCCACATAAAGTGCATCAGATCCTTATTCTAAGTCTAACAGGATATGCAAATCTGTATAATTACCTCGCCACCGGGCAGACTGACGGTCACAAGCTCACCCTTGGTGGCCTTGATCTCGCCCTGCAAGAAGCCCTCCTTTTCGTCAGGCACCCAGCATGCCTTTTTGCCATCGTACGGCTTGCTCTGGTCGATACGCTTCTGTTCCAGAGAGACGAACAGGTACGGAGTCGGATCGGGGTCCTCGCCCTCTTGGACAACTGGCTTCGGCATTTTCGGAGGGCTAACGAGACTTTTGGGCTAGTCGAGACACGAGAACGTTGCCCTGGAGCCTTCCTGTAACACACGCGGCACGTTAGTGAACCGAGCCGACTTTATCGACGGAGATAAAGCGGCCGAGAGGCGCGTGCGGCTATTTGTGGCTGTAACCCGATAGTGGCCGCGCGGGAACCGTGCCAGCTCGCTGTTTGCGTAACGCCGACTTTTATGCTCGCGTTTTTTATTAGCTTACACCGTACGGCCCTTCGCGGATATTACGTCACAGGTATGCGAGCCTGGAGGCACGCCAACCGATTTATCCGTCAGTGGATTGTTTATTGTCTTTTATGGTGATGGCTGATGGGTCACTGTTCACAACACCTGGTGGATCATTGTATCGATTGCGCTGTTATCGTCAATTATGACACTCGATTGATTGATTGATTTCTGTATTCAGTTTATCACTTCTGTCTATTTCATTGATCCCTTTTGCGTCAATGTTAAATGTAAGATAGCGTCAACATCAATAAGTTAATCACTTTCTTTTCAAAGTTAACGATCAAAACATTGTTCATCCAAATAATTTGTTACATTCAGGACAACAAACTGTTTTTAAAAATCAATTAATCACTTGAAATTAACAAATGCTTGATTTATTTCGTCATCAATTTCAAAAAGCCAATTGCTAATCAATTAACAACAAATCGATATGGTATCATAAAATTCATTTCAAATAGTAAATAAATGCACTGAATTTCAATATACCCTCAATAATCCAGAGGTGTCGAGTGAACACAAACCGATCAGCACAAGGTACAGCTACCACTGAACACAATCAATCCAATGCACGATAGATCAGCTGTCGTCCTGCCGCTGTACGTCACTGAGCTTGCACTGGCACTCGCGAGGCCACTTGGTTGCACTCACTATACGCACGACGCGTTCGTCGGTACTCACGTTAGAAGCCGTTCTGACCGGCGGCGGGGTGCTCCAATGCTTTTTATACGCGCAACACGATACCATCGCGCGCGATCACCCCATTTTAGGCGGATGCCAGGCTGGGCTTCTGCTACACTTTCAGATGAGCTTAGCTTTCACTAGGGCGACGCGCGCCGCGCTTCCCGCTGCGGCTTTGGAATATTCTAATAAATAAATTATTGATTTCTGTTAATGAATGTTTTTATGTTTATCGAACAGCGTTCCAGTGGATGACCGGAGGATGGAGTAATTGAAAACAGATGTATAGTTTACACTGTGTTTAAGTACCGGTGAATATAAACATTGCAGCGTTAAACGTTTGATAGGGAAGGTAACTGTATTGATGAGCGGGCTCAATGGATTGTCGTTAATTTAATTAATTTCAATCAAATAAAATATTTCTCATTACAGTGTCACTGACTTTGGGTGGCCACTGCAGGTTTTTTGTGGTTATCTTCGTTATATTTCATCATAATTATTGTTTATTAGTCGTGTGATAGCACATATGTCAGAACAGAAATATTTCAGTGACAGCTGTACTGTGTGAGCTTAATGTCATCGTACTAGCATCAAATCTACGATCCACTTTACTCTCATATCCGGAATTACCAAATTGATTTGCTTAGTAATTATACAGATCGTCACGTCAAGTAGGTCATCATTATGTTTGTCACTGACCAATCTAATTAACAAAAAAAAAAGAGTTACTATGGAGTTTCTGCCAGGGTTGCGGAATTTGTTCGAAAGAGTCACCGCGGCCCTGACACGCAAAGGGCTTTAGAAGGAACACGGATGGGTTTTAGTTAGAGTCTGACACGCCCTCCCGCTCCACCCAGAGCGGAAGAAGTCATTTGATGATTTCCCATCCTTAAAAAAAAAAAACAAAAACACTATGGAGTTTCTTGTCCGTTTTTCTCCATAACAATCTATTTTTTGCGAATGGACAACTAGAGTCATTATAATTTTTGAATTTCAAACTATAAATTTGACGTTCCAAAGTGCCTTTTAATGGTCTAGTTGAAATAAATGAATTGACTTTAACTCTGACTTTCAATTGTTTTCAGTCCTTCATTCAAGATTTGAAAGGTCATCTTTTTGCATGTGACTATTGTCTGGATAAGATGCAGCATGGTCATCATCATCATTCTCTTGCCCTGATCCAAATTTGGTGTCTGACAACATTTGCTTTCCTCTTCTGGTAATAGGAAATTACATTGGGACTGATGAAGATTCTGCGCTTGTATTTAAATTCTTTTTAGCCTCCTTAATACCTGGAGGAGCTCGTGGCTAAATAATGGCAGCCACTGGAGTCGATCTTCAAGTTTAACCTTTTGAACGCCATTGTCACGTATACATGACAAGCAAGCGCGTGCCCTGTACGCCAAACGTCACAAATATGTGACAAGAAGTAAGGCGAATTTGTGGCTTGGCGTCGGGGGCACGCCGATGCGTTTATGCTCTGGCCAAAAGTTTAAGCAACCCTTACCGCAGTCGGTTCGTGGATGGGTGACTATCCGTTACATACCGAGTAGCCGTTGGTCATGGCTGTGATTTGAACGTCTCTGACAGTGGTTACGGATTGCACAAACCAGAAAATCTGACAACAGTCTTGTCAAGGGGTATCGTATCTCCCAGTTACTGGGTTTCGGATGGCAGCTAGGTTCCATGTAAAATACAGTGTATTCAGCTGGATTGAGTTCGACTGGAAGCCGACCCCAATATAGTTGGGAAAAGGCTAGGCAAATAATTGATTGCCTCCGTTATACTCCCAGCTGGACCTGGTAACGACATGTATTCTTGGAAATGTAAGAATAATATAGATATTTAGGTACGAGTACCTATCGTAATATTTAAAATTCTGTGACTGACTGAGTGACTGACAGACAACGCACAGCCGAAACTGCTGCTCGTAGAAAGCTGAAATTTGGCATGTAGCTTCCCTACACTCCGTAGGGGCGCACTGAAAAAGGATTTCCTGAAATTCCTACGGGAACAGGAAAAACGGGGTATGCGCATATGAAGTCGTGGGTAAAACCTAGTATATATAATAATTATAATTACAATATAATATTGATAACGAGTCCAATTTCCTGTTTGGAAGATGAGGTACATGTAGATACAATCGCCAAATATTCCGCATTACTTATTTTAATTTAATATTCTATGTCTTGAGTATTTCTATTGAACCATTATACCAGAATAGTATAATAATAACCAGAATAGCGCTTGTCGCCAAATAATAAATAAAAACAAATAATGTTTATTGTAGCTTTTTGGATTAATTTTGTAATTATCTATTAGGTATTATTTATATCACACTAATATTATAAAGGCGAAAGTTTGTGAGTGTGTGTTTGTTACCTCTTCACGCGCAAACGGCTGGACCGATTTAGATGAAATTTGGTATAGAGATTGTTTGAGTCCCTGTCCATTGTTTGAACGCCCCGGGCATATACTGAAAACCAGCTTTCTAATATAACTGAATTTTAAAGTTGTTTCATAACTTCAATATGATTTCGATGCCTGTACCAAACTAAAAATTCCAGTTGTGACAGTTCATAATTTCAATTGTGTGTGTGGCCAATAACATCTAAGCACCACTAGTTTTTCTATAAAGCGTAGCGGCTGCTCATTCAATTAAAAAAAAAAAAATTATATTGTTGTCCTAGGGAGGTATAGATCAATTGTATGAAGGGTCACCATACGCTTTGACCGTGTCCCTGGAACGCAAAGGGCATTTGGAGGAACACAGATGGGTTTAAGTCAGTAAGAGTCTAACACTCCCTTTCACTCCGCCCAGAGCAGAAGGAGTCATTTGATGATTTCACATCCTAAAAAAGGAGGTCGTTTACTACCACATTCGGGTAATATTTTGAGAAAAAGGCTTTCTCCCTTTCATATATTTACACACGGAATTTTGATCATCTGTTTCTAATATAGGATGTACTGACGTATTGAGACCCTTTATCTCTTCATTACCTCCTACAACTTCAAATGTTTGTATATCTTCGCCAAAACGGAAACTGTATAAAACCCTTAGTATTACTAACGTTAATTGGTCTATACGATACGTCATGTATTTCCAAGTATATAAAAACTTGTTTATGTTATAAATATATGAGTGTCTGCCTAATGGGTTATGTGTTATAAATATTGTACAGTAAATTATATCATTTTCTTTGATGTAGCGTTAAATTAGCATGGAATATGTGATAAATGATTATTTATTTTGTAATTTGGATAAAAATAACACTTGTATACGACAATTTAAACTAGATGAGGCCAGTATTTCTTAGCTGACTATCCTGAAAGGAACAGAAACAAACTCAGAGGTCAAAGTGGAACACTACAGTTTTTCTACCACAAATAAGTCTTCAGAAACACAACATCTCCCAAATAAAGATTACAAATCTATATATTTGAAAACACATCGTAATATTTAGCCAGCAGTAATGAAAATATAGGCCTACTTTACTAAATAAACTTGAAGAAATAAAGTATATAAGATCAATCGAGTTTGTTTGTCTGTCCTAGTTTCTGTTACCTGCAACGTGCATTCTTCAAAGTTTAGTCTACACGATGTATTTACCCTATAAACAAATTTTTGCATGAAATACTTCAGGGAAAACTCGGTATCAAGTAATCAATACACATGTCATGTTAACCAATCTTTCAGTTTTCAGCGTTAGAAATGCATTAGGTAATCTGTATAAACCATTGGTTCCCAACTTCCTTTTGCCTGGGGACCTTAAACTTAATAAAATCAGTTTGCGTCAGTAATTTTGTTTTCGTGGACCATACTTTAGCTCTTACGGACCATCAGTGGTCTACGGACCACAGTTTGGGAATCACTGGTATAAACCAACCAACTTTTACGCCCACTGTAGTTCCAATATCCTGGCTGATATAATTTAGAGAGATGTGCCATCTCCGACATATAAAAATATTATCCACCTCACGATGCAGTGCGGGTCGATTAGTACTTTCGTAAATAAGCTAGTATTATTCTCCCAGCCTTGCCTGTTAGGTAATAAGTCTACGTTCTCACCCTGTTAATGTACGTCGACGCCTTGAATATACGAGTATTATGCTCAATCGTGCCCAATCGGAAAATTTATTGTTTCACTAGTACTTTATGGGATAAGGCAACCGTTCAGTGGTTCCTGTGAGGTTAGAATTATAAACGATCAAAGAAAACTAAATATGTGAGGTTGGCAATCATAATCAAATCATAATCATGAACTTCCTGATTTCAGCTGAAAGACGTCCACTGCTGAGCATAGAATTCCCCAAGCGTCGCCACATCGACTAGATAAAAAATGAGAATCTATTTATTTACATACTAACAATTAATGTGAAAAATAACATTTTACGTTTTCTAAATAAGTTATAGAAAAAACTTTAATTTCGGAAGTCGAAAGGTGTTTTTGGTTGTTACTTCGTATTTTAACGCCGACTTCCAAAATTAAAGTTATTTTGTACTTTGTAGTGTTTTATATATTTTTTTTGAAAAATGTTTTTTTTTTTTTTGCACCTTAGTGGTACACACCCACACCTAACAACACCACTGGAAAGTCACAGGAAAGCAAAACACACTATTTCGTTTACTTGGATGTAAAATGTTCTATTTCCTCCAGCTTTTTTGATTTAAAAACCAAACTACAGAACCGACATTGATGAAACTTCTGAAATTTCTCATGAAAGAAGATTTTTTCAAATCGGTTCATAAATAATAATAATAATAATATCTTGGGACAACTCACACACGGTCATCCGATCCCAAACTAGGCAGAGCCTGTGCTATGGCAACCAGACAACTGATAAACATACTTATATATTTCTAAATACATACATATTATAGATAAATTACACCCAGACACAGAACAAATGATCATGCTCATCACACAAAGATTTGTCCTGGGTGGGAATCGAACCCACGACCTCCGGTTTGGCAGTCAGGGTCACTAACCACTCGACCAACAGGCCAGTCAAATGACGGAGTTATGAGCTTACAAACATAAACAAAATACAACCGAATTGAGAACCTCCTCCTTTTTTGAATTCGTTTAAAAAGGTGACACAATGGGTGCCCTTATGGATAAAAGCAATCTTTTAAGCCTACGTTTAGATGGATTAAGAACAGAAGGAGAGACCGTACTGCAGGCAGTCTTAGGTTAGATGCATAGGTAATGCATTAACTCTTTTTCTCGGAACCCTATTACGTACCCAAAGGCCAACGGGACCCTATTACTAAGTCTCCGCTGTCCAACCGCTGTCCGTCTGTCTATCAGCGGGCTGTATCTCACGAAGCGCAATAGGTAAACAGTTGAAATTTTCACAGAGAGTGTATTCCTGCCGCCGTTATAACAACCAATAATGGTACTGAACCCTTCATGCGCGAACCCGACTCGCACTTGGCCGGGTTTTTTTCTTTTCTCTCATGTTTTGAAAAAAATTGCGTATGTATGTCTAATGTAGAAAATTTACAGTCCTATAGAATAACTTTACATTACATTTCTGTTAAAATAAACTTAGAAACTTTTTCAAACTTGCCAGGAATTCCTCCTATAGCCTTTTAACGAGACAATCAGCTCATATATCAGATTCCTGACACAGTTAAGATTAGAAAAACAAAAGAAAAGCGTTCGGATATCGTTGCCAATTTAAAATAAACATCTATATCTAATTATACATACATACATATACAAATAAATAAAATTGAAGTGTCTGTTTGATACATTAAAGATGTGTTTTTGTTATGTAAAAAAACTCATAACAAAACACATTTTTTTATAATTTTTGTCTGCTTGTCTGTTGGCATGTTTGCCTGTTTGTTTGTTCGGGCCAATCTCCGAAAGGGCTGGACTGATTTCCTCCGAAACGAGACTTTCACTGGCTGATGTTATAAGAAGTAACTTAGGCTACAGTTATTTTAGAAAAAGGATTAGTGTACCGTGTAATAAAAATAAAAACCCATGAAAAATCAATCACGCGGACGAAGGCGCGGGTAGGAGCTAGTATGTATACAGTACAGTACACATAATGCCATGCGGCGTTCGACGGTTCTGCTCGATTAAAACTAATGAGAATCAGTGAATCTGCGCCCACGACACACCTCAGTAGTCCAGTCCAAATAGCTAGTTGAAGAATTCATGAGGAGACAATAGTTCAGTGGTTAAATCCATGTTCTGGCGAGCGAAAGATCGTGGGTTCGAATTCCATCGAAAATAATTATGACTGAGTGACATGCGATAATCGGTTTATCCGTCTGTTTAAAGGTCAATATTTAACTATATAAGCTCCCTTCCGTTCCGCCCAGAGCGAAAGGAGTCGTGTGATGATTTCCCATCAAAAACAAAAAAAAGTACTCTTTCGCGATTATTTTGATTTAAACATTGAGACAGCAGTAATTGCGTGTGACGTCACTTGCAAGGCACGCCATCAAAACCGGCGTTATGCGTGTCAGGGACAGAAGAATAATTTCAAAAACGTATACTTCTCAATTTTTCCACCAATTTTTATTTATTTTTTCACAATTTAAATATTTTAGTAAAATCTTTCAAAAAAGTATTTATTGATAAATGTAGATTTTTGTCACTAGTCAAATACCCTATTATTTACTGACGAATAGTTACTACTATAGTAGGCGCCAGATAATCGTGGAATAACGGTCATTGACCCACCTACAATTATTGACATTTTTAATTTGAAAAACGGAATTAATGACACAAAGCTGTCCCGAATCATCATCTCTCGTGATCCTTAACATTGTCTAATAATGAAAAACGATTCATATTTAATTGTTCAGGTACCTATGAACAGTTATTAGGGAAAGGTCAATATACTTTATTCCACATTTATCTGGCGCCTACTATAGCCTATTAACCTGCTAACAAAATCTCCCGACTTCTCAAGTCTCGTAAAATCATAGTGGTTATCGTGTGACCAGAAAGCACGTGTGAGCAATATTTTCATTACGATCCGTCCCCTGTCATAACACGTCAGATAATTTAGTTTTGATGATCCCAGTAGTAAAGTGAGACAAAAATATGACACATTGCCAGTGCGGGTTCATAGTATCGTACTACACGAGGATACTGGGAGCCTTTCCTGAATGAGTGTCTACTATCTAAGCATAGGTGTGTTTGCTGGGGAATTTGTTGCGCCATTTATTGGCCAGCTAAAACTCTCGGTGGTTTTAGGAGACTGTCTCCATGTAAATTTTTGACGTTCAAAAAACACTACTGTCAACATGTCAAAGTGAAGGCTTGGGTGAAGTGATCGCGATCGTGATTCTCGACCGGCTGATTCTCAGCCTGCTTTGAATAAATTACATTTTATATGTAGAAACTATTTCTTTTGCAATAAAACTGAACTATAAAACTAGATTTTGGTTGAAAAAAAGATATTAGATCGATTCGATGTAACAACAATCGATGCAAATATGTTCCAAGGCCAATAATTATAGGGTCAGAATATAACAGACTTTTAACTTTTTTTTTAAATCAGGCTTTCGTATTATATTAGTCGAAGGCTCTTGAACTCAAAGACAATACCTAATTTATTTATTTATTTTACAATTTATGTAAACACAGATAAAGTATCAGATATAACATTATAATTTTTAGTACAAAGGTACTGCTTGTTTCTAAAGAAATTTAATCCTACTTTGTTGCATTAATTCCGCTATTGTTGGCACATAAAGTCCATATACTAAAAGATCTAGGTATACTTTACCCGACGGAATCAAATCAAACCTGACACGTTACTTGTATCATTCACATCCAGCAAAACATTACTAATAAAACGAAAGCTCCAACGTTCCTTAATGATATTTTGTAACAATGATTCACTGATTAGATATCATAAACAATATTAGCCCGTACCTGATCTGATTAATTGGGTGTTGACACACACATTAGGCAAGATCTGGCACCAAATACATATCGACTCTAATCTATACGACTCTTAAAGACAAGAGGTAATTAACTTTGCATACTGGGAATAATGTGGAATGGTTCGTTATTTATAAGATTTTTAGGGGGCTGTATCTTAAAAACCGTAATAGGTAGACAGCTGAAATTTTCAAAACGTGTGAATTCCTATTGCTTTAACAGCAAATAATAAAACTATTAGGAAGAAATACAAGGAAAGTTCTTTCGGGTGATAGTATGGAATTGTTCGTCTGTAAGACCGACTTGTACTTGGCCGGTTTTTTTGTATCTAGTCTTCAAAATCTTAGACGCAGGCCTAGATGTGCACTGACGGAACCCAAAAAAAAACGCGCCTTCCATCGCCGCAACAGTTCAACTAGATGTACTCTGAAAATCAATAGGGAATATGCATGCAATTTTTTATTTGCAAAATGAAATACTCATCTCTGGTTAACAATATTGATAAAAAAATACCTTCATCAGCGATGAAGTTATAAAGCTTCAAAGATGACAATTAGAAAGATAATTCCGATACGAATTCTAACGTCAAATATCATGGCGCATAGACAGCTGTCATAGAAAACGGCGTCTTCGCGAGAGACGAATTAAAAAAGAGAAAAAAAAAAATTTTTTTCATGCATATTACCCTATTGGCAAGGAGTCACCATTGAACACTGCAGTTCTTCGAACTATAAAAGCCGGTCGATTCTGTAAACATGTCGAAGTGAAGGCTTGGGTGAAGAGATCACGAGATGAGCTGTCAATCCATACAATCAAGATGTCACGTGATCACGGAGTGAGCTGTCATTCCATTTTGATTGTATGGATTGACAGCTCACCTCGTGATCACTTCACCCAAGCCTTCACTTCTATATGTTTATAGAATCGACCGGCTGGTCTCGCACTCTCTGCGGGCGATATGCGTTACCAGTGTGGCGCCGTTCCCCGGACGCCAAGGAAGTAGATGTTGCACTAAACGAAACATGCCGTACCATTACCAGGTGCTCAAACCGAACTCGGTCAGCTTACTATACCCCTTAGCTCGGAGGGATAGCATTATAGAGGTATGCGGTACAGAGAGTAAAGTCCCGCACACCTGCACTGTAGTGGGAGGATCCTCCGACCAGACGGTTGTTGTGTCTGGTGGGCAACTGCCGCATAGTTAATATTTGGACTGTTGTATATGTTCAAATCGCACGGAGAACTTTGGTTGCGCGATGCAGGATTTCGTTGTTAGTTCGTCGTTGATGGCGCTGCGGTTCTTTTTTGTTGCCGTACAAAGTTTGCTTCTTAGTTTTTTCATATGGCGGCATTGATGCCGCTACAGCATCTCCACAAATCAGAAGAGAAGTTGCTAGTAAAGGTACCCGACACCAATGAATGACAGACCCATGAATGAAACATCAATCCGACAGCATTGCATCAAATCACTCACTCCAGATAAGAGATAATATTTAATAAGAGATAATGTTTGGATGAGGAATGTTTCAGTGAGTATGAGTACATATTATGTACTCATACTCACTGAAACATTCCTCATCCAAACATTCCAGCACCATCCAGACCAGACCACCCATCTACGAAGTTCACACAAATATCTTCGCCGAATGTAATGCGAATGACACATACTTTATTTCTTACCGCGGCTCCACAGCTGCAGTTATTGCGCAAGAGTTTGTTTTGATGCAATGCACTTGTATTTTTGTACCTACTGTTTTTTTTTATTGGTATTTCTTTGCTATTTTTAAAACTGCGGAGCATTTTAAATGTTCTAAGTAGTGATGATTTTCAAGAGCCGTAAATTGTTTTGGGGTGTTTGTTGTTAAATCTACCTATGATATCAAAAGATAAATCAGATATTATTCATGTTTCTAAGTCTCTTTGGGTCATAGGCATGCAGTAGGCTACAGTAAGGGTAGGCCAGCCCATACATAAGGCCCAAAAAAAAACTCACCACATTATTCAAGGTTGAAATCACGATACAGACGATGCGAATTTTTTTTTTGGGCAATACGTTTGGGCTGGCCTACCCTTACTGTAGCCTACTGCACGCGCATGCTTTGGGTTCCTAATAGCCATAACTTCCTTCTTCAGAGCTGAAGGTTTCCTTTGTCTATGTACACTGCCATCCTAGAACTAGACCTTAAGATAGGAGTCCAGTCCATCCCACAATAAATAATTCCATGAATTGTTAGTCACAAGCGTGTCTGCTTTTTTTTTTTTTTTTAAGGATGGGAAATCATCAAATGACTTCTTCCGCTCTGGGTGGAGTGGAAGGGCGTGTCAGACTCTTACTGACTAAAACCCATCCGTGTTCCTTCTAAAGCCCTTTGCGTTCCAGGGCCGCGGTGACTCTTTCGAACAAATTCCGCAACCCTGGCAGGAAGCATGTCTGCTTGTGAAATTATTTTTGTTTATATGAAGTCGCAAACAATCATCCAACTCTTTCTCATTAAAAATGTATTCGGCACAAACCAAGACTAAGTAACAGAAATAATAGTAGGTACAGAATTGTGCTGAGCGTGTCCATATCGAAAGGGATACCATCTCAGCATTTGCGGGACGTCAGACCCAGCACTGGTTTTCATTTGGCCCCCTGCAGTGACACACAGACGAAGCGATTATATTAATTACGTTAGTTATAGAAAGAGGTTAAGATGATACAATTTCACACGTCAGCACCACAGACACATTCCATTACCGTTGATGTCCTGGTGTTTAGGAGATTGGAGAACACACACTCGCCTTACCCCTGTGATACAATAACACACACTCCCCTTGCATTGCTCCTGTTATGCCTTTACTTGTTCGTATGAGTCATGATCTTGGTTCTAGCTATTAATAAACAGTTAATTTATTTACGTTTGATCTTATTTGGGTTACAACGAGAAGCTCGGATTGTTTGGCATGTTAAGTATTGCTACAACTGTCAAACAAAGGTGTATGTACTTCATGTACCTGTAGAGGTTAGAAATAATAGTCTCAGTCAATAGACAGTCCAATTTCAACACATACATAGGCAGCTTAAATCATAACCCTTTCTTTTGGCTTTGCCGTAGTGGGGCAAAAAACAATAAACTGCAAATTCTTAATTCAAAAGTCGGGAATACATAATGGTACATTTATAGGGGCAATGAATATTGATCAATTATAAGCAATACTGGCTGATTGTGACGTTATAAAATATCAAGATATTTACGGCAATGGTAGCACGCTTCAATTTGGTGAAGTGTTTTGCAATGACAACATTGAGCGGTGTGGAAAAACTCCAAGAAACTAAGTAATATGTTGAAAATAAAACAAAACAATATTGCCCAAACATTTGCCGTATTTTATTCTTTTAAGTTGCTCCACATCGATCCACTAATTGCTCGAGGTTGATCCATGCGTGTAAACGCACCATGAGACTTCTCAGGGCCACTATCCTTGTCAAGATTAACTGAACAATAATACTGTAGCAATAGTTTACTTGGTTCATCATCTTAGTTTAGTTCTAGTGTTGAGGAATTTGTTCGAAAGAGTCACTGCGTGTTCTGTATGATGAAGGACGTAAAACAATAGCACCTTCACTTCCCGTGGGTGTCGTAAGAGGCGACTAAGGGACTCACCAGAGAATGGGCAGCAGTATTCTCTGTGCATTGCAACCGCTACACTGCGATCGCCAACCCGCTTGCCAAGCGTGGCGATAATGTCAAACACCCCTTTGGGGAAGGCCAATGTCTAGTAGTGCACGTCAGTCGGCTGATGATGATGACGAGTCACTGTGGCCCTGGAACGCAAAGGGCATACGGAGGAACACGGGTGGGTTTTAGTCAGTAAGAGTCTGACACTCCCTTCCGCTCCGCTCAGAGCGGAAAGAGTCATTTGATGATTTCCCATCCAAAAAAGTGTTGGTTAGAAATCAATCTAGCCTTTTCCCAACTATGATGGGGCTGGCTTCCAGTCTATGCAGCTGAATACCAGTATTTTACAAGAAGCGACTACCTACCTGTTTTTTTTTATTTTTATTATATACTTTATTGTACACTAAAAGTAAAACAAAAAGGAAACTTAAAACTAAAACACATATAATGATCGGCCTTATTGCATTCCTTGATCTCTTCCATACAACCTGGGATTGACAGTAATTGTCTGGACATGAAATAGGGCTGTCATTGGTGTGACAAAAACCAATTCAATTATACTATAATACAATAGATACACAGATACATACATAATATATAGATACATAAATACATACATTCCAAGTATACAGGCAGAAGAAAAATGATGACTATCGATAATCACAGCGACAGGTAATGTTCTTTTAACGACTGAGCACGTCTTACTGGGACTGGCAATTAACTTTTTTACCTTCAACACCCAGTAACTGGGTTACACAGTTCCCTAGAAAGAACTGGCGTCAGATTTCCTGGCTTCTAATTATCTTTACAAATGACAGCCAGAAGCAACGGCTGAGCGTGCTCTCAGAGGCACAGTTAATGGTTAGAAATATTATTATGAAACATTTCCAAACAGTCAGAACTTTGGATGTATATGATAAAACACAATTTCGATATTAAACTAAAATAATACACTAAAAAAGATCAATGAATGTAGACAAAATACCAAGGTATGCGAGGACGGCTAAAATTACGAATCGCTGACGTCACCAGCATAACCAGCATTAATAGCAATCCCACAATTCAGTGAATTTGTTCGAAAGAGTCATCGCGGCTCTGGAACGCAAAGGGCATTAGGAGGAACACGGATGGGTTTTAGTCAGTATGAGTCTGACACTCTCTTCTGCTCCGCCTAGAGCGGAAAGAGTCATTTGATGATTTCCCAATTCTTAAAAAAGTAAAAATTACTTATTAGTTGGGGTTTCTTAGTGGGACAGTTCAGGTCGACAAATAAAAATCTAAATAGCAGCTGGAGGCCTGAACTTCTTGCCTTGTTATTAGCAACGGGCTTGCTCCTATAACTGTCTTTTATCTACACTTCTGCCTCACCCTTTGAGTAAACCAGGTGTGATGGTACGAGCAAGTAGCTTCGCTTTTCTCGTGGATCTGTTTGTGTGAATGAGGTGACTCAATCGAAACTGGATGAGGATAAATAGGATTATTCATTTCCGTTCTAATTCGGGAATGAAGGAAACACTGTTTATATCTTGGAGAGATACTGGTCTGGATTCAAAAAGTTTTGTGGATTATTTTTGCACTCTTATACTTGGTGTTTATATTAATTTATAGCTTTTCTTGACCCATAGTCCATTAATTATTGGGTTACATTTATTTCCGAAGAGATTCCATATTTTGTAAAAATGCTGGTACCCAGTTGTGTTCGGTGTATATACGAATTGTGTTGTACTGGAAGCCTACTGTAATGTAGCTGTGGAAAGGCTAGGCAGGTTTTTGTCCCACTACACGACAAACCCCCCCCCACCCTTTTTAGGGTTCCGTAGTCAACCAGCAACCCTTATAGTTTCGCCATGTACGTCTGTCCCATGGCATCTTAACGGTTGTTTTTGGAGACGTGAAAGAATTCATGGTAGTAACATTTATAACGAATTTAAAAGGAGAACTATCAAAGCTGAGTAGGCTTTACAAGTTAGCGAGTAATAGTCAATCGACTTATGTAATGTAACTGATTAGGTAAAAAGAAAATGACACAAAATTAAGTGTATTTGTAACTTTGGTATGTCATAGTAAAATTTGCTATTTTGTCATGGCTTACGGGACAGGTAACTACGGAACCTTAAACTGTGCCTGGCCCGACCCACACTTGACCAGTTTTATCCTTCCGTTAATCTCAAATCTGCCAATAGTGCTAGATTAGTACAATTCTATACTTTTATATAAATTGTTGAATCGATTTTGATTAATGTTGGTACAGATATAGCTAGAGCCATAGGGACAGTATAGCTAGTAAATAATAAAATAATATAAAAGAGACAGTAACAAGACATCAATTTATCGGAGTTAATTTACCAGAATCGTACGTCGCATTAGTGATGCAGTGGCTTCAAAATCATCAGGATTTCAGGAGAATCATTTCGTTGAATGGTTTTGGTACCCACTACCAAATAGTATAGTAATAATGGTAGGTACTACTGTGAGTACGAAAGTCGCACACCTAGATCTAAACAGGTTTAATTAAAAAAAACACATTTTTCAGAAAAGGGGGTTCTGAAAAAGTTGTTTACTACTGCAGAAGTATTTTTCTAAATATGTATTTATGCGTTTATGCAGCTAGCAGAAAGTTATTGAATGAATCTTATATTACAATCACGTTTTGGGGCTGAATAACCGGTTTTTTTTTGTACCGATTTTCCTAATTGTTTCATTATTTTGAGCTGAACCTGTGTTGGAGAATTTAGCCATCTAGCGTCCAGTTCTGGAGATATTTTTAAATCTGTTTTATTGGTCGTTAGGTATTGAGATGAGTAATTTGATGGTGTGAATAACATATTAGCTCCCTGTAGATTTACGTGTGCGATATGATCTGTCGTCAGGAGACAACCACCACGCGCGGTCTCCGCTAGAGTGACAGTCGGAGCCAGTGTCTTTTGTATACTACCTCCGTTGTCTTTTGTCAGAGGGTGGTTCGCATTGCTTAATTTTCTGTAGAATTAGCCCTCTCCTCAGTGATTTCAGTATTTTCATAACGAAATAGACGGCAAAATTTCCTGCATCATAATATTTAATTCTTCTTTTCGCGCCTATTGATCTTTCAAATTTTATCCGGTCAGTAAAAGTAATACTTACTTTAATACTTTCATCGTGCGTACAGCTAAGGAGTGGAATTCCTTGATGGAGTTTGTGATCCCATACATGAATAGATTACTTCTTGGCTGGCTTGCTCCATCGTTGAACACATTATAGCTAACCATCAGGTGAGAAAATGGTCAAAGGTGAGCCTGTCAATTATCATCATCTGCCTAGCCTTTTCCCAACTATATTGGGGTCGTCTTCTAGTCAAACCGCATTCAGCCGAATACCAATATTTTACGTGGAGCGGCTGCCTACCAGACCTCCACAACCCAATAACTGGATAACACGGTACTTCATTACAAGACTGGTGTCAGATTTACTGGCTTATGACAATCCTTAACGACTGCCAAGGATCTACAAATGACAGCCGGGACCAACTGCTTGCTGGTGAGCCTGTCAATAGTATTTAAAAAAAAAATGTAGTTACTGGAACAGCTTTGTCGTTTGCATGTTCAGATTCCGGAAGATGAAGAGATGGTTGGGCATGAAGGGCTGAGAGAGAAATGAGATGGGCATATCCTGTGGGCATCCTGCTTATCTATGGTACTCCATTTGGCCAGGTTGGTTTTACAACGGGAATCAAAAAAGATTTATCATCAATCGAATACCAATAAAACGAATCCATCCTGCCAATAAAAAAAACATCGAATCCAATTTTAATTAAAACATAAAATCCCTAATAAAATCAGCAAACATCTAATGGAATTAATGAGATAGCCCATTAAATCGCACTCAATCGTGCGGCGTCCTGTCATTACGGCGCAACTTGGCTGAAATTATTCTAATTAAACATATTTAGTGGCTCGTCCTCTCAGCATCCGATGAAACACGTCACGAGGCAGATGTGGATTCACATTATTTAATAATTTGTGTACACACTGATGTGTAGGGACATAGACTGTGATAAGACTGATAAATGTTGATAAAAATCATGTCACTCAACTCGTAGACGTGCTACGAATTTGACATACGGGGCCTCTACGCTGCTACGGCGTAGCTCACTCGTAGCACTTTTTAAGGAACTCGCAATGTAGAACTTCTTTTTAGGGTTCCGCACCCAAAAGGTAAAAACGGGACCATATTACTAAGACTCCACTTTCCGTCTGTCTGTCTAAAAATATATTATATATATTAGTGACGTCACACGCAATCAGTGTTGTCACTGTTTATTACAGATTTTAAACGCTGACAACACCGACATTTTATGTGATTTTTATGAAATATTTTTAACTGCGTCTTATTCTGCTCTCTACGTATTGAGAAATGTAATGAAAAAATCCAGTCAAATACCCTCTTAAAAAATAAAAATAAAATCGTTTATTTCAGACAGAGTCCATTGATTGGTTAGTATACAAAAACTTAGAAACTAGTGTTAGTACTTATAACTACCGGAACAAAATACAATTATAAACTTACACTTAACTCACATGCAGGCTTATCCAATGCCCCAGTATGGGGCTGTCCCATCTGTCCGCAATAACTCCCAGGATGCTGTTGGGACTGGCACGTACCCGTCGCATGGCGGAGGCGCAACGCTTGCGCATGATGGCATGAAAACCATCAATCTCCGCCTCCGGTGCACTACAGTAGCGCGGCAACCCCAACAACACCCTGAATGCATTATTGTACTGGACTCGCAGAGCGCTGTATGCCCTCTGAGTAAAAGACACGACTTAGGCAAAATACACAAAAAAAAAATCATCACCCATTTAGTACATTTTTGCTTCAATAATTAGGTAATCTGGAACCCTCGACAACCCTGTAAATGCCATAACTGCATCCATCCTATCTCCAATCACATCTGCCGTCTCCCAAATCTATGCTGGCTGCATGACACATCAGCTACTGGCGCGTCGCCAGGCGGTCTCCAATCCTCCTCGAAGTTCACTCGTTATTCGCCTTTAATCGACCATTTGGGCACTTGAACGCAAACTGTTTGTGCTGGAAATAGCGAGCTCTTACAGTTGGATTTAAATGAGAGTTATTGTGCTTGCTAAGTTGTTTTAATCGATGCGGGCTTTAAGGCATGTTTAAGACCTGGGTGTGAGTCACAAACTACAAAGTTCTCGGACACATTTCTAGGGTCCCGTACGTCCAAATAAAAAAACACACCCTTGGTGGATACGCTTGTTTCTTTATATCCGTCTGTCACACTAAATTTGACAACACGGTTGGCGCAGTGGTTGATCAATTGGCTGCTGAGCTGCGTGATGCGGATTCGATTCCCGCACGGAACAAACATTTGTATGGCTTACAGATAGTTTGTATGTTTGTAAACGCACCCATGATATAGGAGGAATTCCTAGTGTAGGGCAACGTTTCATATAATACAAAAATTGCTCCGAAAAATTGCACGCGAGTCTAAGTAGCCGGTTTTTTAGCTAAAATACTTATTTTTCCTTAATTTTTTCAGCAAATATTTAATTTAAGGATTTTACTGTTGCAGACTTACAGTGATATTACGAGTTATTGCTGTAGCATTTCTGTGAGAAACTATAAACTTATGAGACTGAAATTAATATTTTAAGTTCGGTCCTCTTTAAATCCAGTGCGTGAATCTAGTCTAAACCTACTAAACGATGATTCTTAATTCTTTATTGTACACCAAACGAATTTATATTACATACAGTGATAATAAAGTTCATGTACAAAGGCGAGCTTAACTCAAAGTTGAGTTTTATCCCAGCAAACCTTTTAGTGATAAAGAGAGATCAGCATTCAGGGCAGGATCCAGTGTACCAGTAATAATACATAAATGATTAAATGTAACATGTTCTGTTAACAGAAGTAAATGTAGATTAATCGCATGCAGTGCACATAATTCCCTTCCAGATTCGTGGCTGCATCGTTTACACATGCAATGCCGGTTTTAGTGACCGCATTACTAAAAGCGTGAGGCGTGAGTACCGTATACAATGTAGTTTAGTACTGCCATCGAATATTAAGCTACTTTGTGCTTCGATGTGCAGGGATTGTCACTGAACATGTGGGATGGATGGACAGTGATTTGCCAGAACGATTTATAGAATTGTTGTTCCGTTTATATTTGCATTCAAGAGTCATCAGTCACTCTATGTAGCATTCTGGCATTCAGCTACATTCAGTTTGACTGGAAGCCGACCCCAACATGGTTGAGAAAGGGCCAGGTAGATATAAAATACATAAAAACAATAACTATAAATAAAATTAATACATTTACAATAAATGGAAACTATTACACACAAAATGACGGCATCGTGTTTCGCTGACTGGTGTCGCGCAGCTGGCCGCGGAGACGTCGATACACGACATCCTTCGGCCAAAACTCTTCTTTGAGGAATACCTCGAGCTGATGAGTTGGAACCCGCACCACAACGACTTGTAGTTTGTATTGTGTCAAAATGGTTGAGCTGAATGGTGCTGATGCACGCGTCATGTTCGTGAACGGGCGCCGTCAGTGGAGACTGGTCAGTGGTCATCCCTTGGTTGCCACTGCCTCATTTTAATATTTCATACTATAAATTGTTTTTTTCTTTCTTTACATTGTTCTCATATATAGAAGCAACAAGGTTTATGTGACCAGGATTTTTGTAAACATAAAATGATTTAAAAGAGTGTCCGTGGAGTTTCTTGCACGTTCTTCTCCATAGAGATCTACGCTTTCGAACGTGCAAATAGCTTCATGTTTTTGACGGACTGACTCTGACAAATCAAAAGTACCTGATAATGGTTTATTTGAAATAAATGCTTTGACCATGACTTTGACTTTGTGACGCGACTCCAACCTCTCGACCCTCAATGTACAATTTGTCTTCACTCTATTGTACTCCTCGATCTCCTCAACCTTCGTGGAGTGATGTAGCCGGGACACGTACAGCTGCGTCGTAGGTGTTGCTGGACGCAGCAGCATGTTTGGTCCTGCCCGCGCGGTGCCGCACTGGTTCCAACAAGTAGGCTTCTTCTTCTTTTTCCTCTCTACCATGATGAAGATATTCTTGTCACACGTCTCCTTGTTCGGATCCCGCTGTTTCGAACCCGTGATGAATGTACAGTGGCTCTGTTTAATATTGCATGTCACCTTCGGGAGGGAGGAGGATATGTTGTACCCATGTAAAGGTCACCTCTTTTGCAAGCTTTTTTTTTTAGTTTTACTTCTCCCGTTGTCTGTCTGTAATCAAACTTGCAAGTTAAATTTGTCACACTTCCCTATTTCCGATTGAGCTGAAATTGAATTGCACGCATATGTATATTGCGTGACAATGCAATATTATGATGACACGGAGCTGATCTGATGATGGAGCTGGAAGGTGGCCATAGGAACTCTGTAATGAAATGACGCAACCCCATCGAGTTTGGACTCGTTTGATTTGTCTTGACGAGTACTTTGTCTTTAGATGGTATCCAGGGTCTGATGATGGTGCTTGGAGTACATTATATCCCATTTTTTTTAATAAAAGCAGCTTACATTTTGACGGCAAAGGAAATAAAAGTGTAACGCGCTTTTATTTAAAAAAATGGGATCATTTATTACTTATCAGAATTAAATTATTTTGTATATATATATCTCGCCGACTGATCGACATTTTGCGTGACCAGAGGGCTGGCTCATTCTTTGCTCAAAGAATTAGCATTGCCATTCAACGTGACAATGCTGCCAGTCTTCTGGGCACGTTTCCGGATGACAGCGATGCGGAGGAATACTTCGACGCCTGAATGTACTTTGTTTTTGTATATGTACATACTTAGGTTTAGTAGATGTAAATAGTTTTAAGATAGTATATAGTTATATTATGTTTGTCTGATTGTAATAAATAAAATTACAATAAAAAAAATTTTTTTTTGACCGTTTTTGTTCTTTTCATTAGGTATAAAGTAATTAACGCTTTTTTATATTTTATATGAGTGTTGAAACCCATTTCAATGTCATGTCTACAACTTAAGTTACTGTATCTGGATTTGTAACTTAATAATTACATTCCTCACTCCTCACTACCTCTCCACTCCCCCCCGCTCCTGTGAAATTCCAAACGCTAAACTGCTCTAACTGCACATTGCCGACCTAGGAATTGAACCCGGGACAGTGGTTTAAGTGACAACAGTGCTGTGGTTATCTGCACAATGATGTTAACTGTTTGGTGAAGTTAACATCATCATTAAGTATCGTCTTGTATTGTCGTTACAGATTGTTGATAACTTGTATGTTACACTCGAGTTGATTGAGTGTATTAACTTCATAAATACACTCTTAAATCAAATATAAATTTCTTATTTCTAATCCTATAATAAATATTAAGTTCAGTTCTCACTGCCAGGGTTGCGGAATCTGTTCGAAAGAGTCACCGCGGCCCTGGAACGCAAAGAGCTTTAGAAGGAACTCGGATGGGTTTTAGTCAGTAAGAGTCTGACACGCCCTTCCGCTCCACCCAGAGCGGAAGAAGTCATTTGATCATTTCCCATTCTTAAAAAAAAAAAGTTCAGTTCTCAATATAATAACTATGTAGAGTGTTTAATGAAGTTAATACACTCTATGTAGTTCTAGTATTGAGAACTGAACGTTTGACGATCATTTAATTGTTTAAAGCAAACTTTAACTTTGTGATTTACCTAATGTCGGTCGTAAACGACCGGCTTTTGTGCCAGATTTGGAATCTATTATGGTGTGTGGAATACATGCAACATGCTCATGAAATATACATAGCATCGCCTTCTTGTATGCACAACATTGTTAATTCAATTATTTAGTCTCTCCATCTGCAGGGGTGGATCCAGGATTTTCGTTTCCCCCCCCCACCCCGAATCTGACCTTTACAACCCAGTAACTGGGTAACAAGGTACTTCTTGGCGAGATTAGAGTCTGATTTTCTGACTTCTGTCAATCCTTAACGGCTGCTAAAGATCTACAAATTTTAATGCCAGCCGGGACCAACGGCTTAACGTGTTTTCCAAGGAACGGAGAAGTCTCGATATGTTAAGATGGTTACCCATCCATAGACCGACCTCGGAAAGCGTTGCTTAACCTTGAAGATCGACCCGGCTGTAAATATTTTGCCACGAGAGATAGTATCTATAGCACCAAAAACTAAAAAGTATGACCGACTCGTATTCTAAAATGCATGTGACAGAAATACAAACACCGGAGTCACACCATCAGTTTTCTATTTTTTCATACTTTGGCAGAGAATCCGAGAAGACATTATCCTACATTTGTGCCATATTCCAGAGATCAACACACTACAAAAAATCAGTACGTA
Source organism: Mamestra configurata (assembly GCA_002192655.3). NCBI lineage: Eukaryota > Metazoa > Arthropoda > Insecta > Lepidoptera > Noctuidae > Mamestra > Mamestra configurata. The sequence goes on from NDFZ01005237.1 coordinate 184,489, forward strand.
TGTACCTGATGAATATAAAAGTAGGTGTTTTATTCTCGATAAACTAAAATCTTTAAGCTTTATTTTTGTATTTAATATCATTGAGGTCGGAGGAGGTGGTATATTGGCACAGGTCGATCTTGAAGGTTAAGCAAACCTTACTAAAGTCGGTGCGTCGATAGGTGACAAACAAAGACTCCTTCGAGCTCGAACGCGACCGCTGGTCCCGGCTATCAATATTGTAGTTCTTTGATGGAAGCTCAAAAGACTAGCTAGACCCCACACTAGGATCCCTTGTGTCGAGGGGTCTAGTCACTTTCAATCCATGATATTTAGAGAATTTTGAAACTCACTAAGTACTCCGTCGGGCTCTTAATTGTCAGCCAATTGGGTGCCAGCTGTTTTAGAACCCAATGGCTTGGCACGTGACGAAGGGAAGAGGCCAGATGGGATGACTATAATGCTTTGGAAGGTGGGTAGGCCTTTGGTGAGGAATACAATATGTGTCGACACCCTTGCGCCATCCAGGTGGCAGGCTGCTCTGAGGCGGCGGCTGCAGGCAAAAAATCTCAAACGGTGCAAATATAACAACCTTATTGGGAGTTGTTGAGAGAGCCGTTTGGGGTTGAAACATTAGGCCCATGGGGTCCGAGTGCTCAACGAGTCTTTCAAGACATCAGCAAACAACTTGTTGCAATGCTGCCAGTGTACTGTCACATTAGCCATTGACAGTGATGTGGATGAATTTTTTGAAGCTCAATTATTTATTTTGTTTTTAAACACGTTTGTAAATAATTTTGCGAGTTTATTTGTCTAGTTGTTCAATAATATTTAGTGGTTACTTTAAGTAACTTGCAAACAATATAAAGTAACATATTGTTGTAATAGTATTCACACTTTAACACGAAGTTGTAGCTTTTTTTTTAAGGATGGGAATCATCAAATGACTTCTTCCGCTCTGGGTGGAGCGGAAGGGCGTGTCAGACTCTTACTGACTAAAACCCATCCGTGTTCCTTCTAAAGCCCTTTGCGTTCCAGGCCGCGGTGACTCTTTCGAACAAATTCCGCAACCCTGGCAAAGAAGTTATAGTTACCAACCACGTATTTGTTCAATGCATATTTCTTTGACGTTATTTGCATGCCGTAACCAATACAGTCAGGAACAAAAGCCTCAACAGTTCCAATGATTGACGTACAAACATTCGTCGTGTATAGAATTCTGTTCACTCGTTGCCAAGAATGTACGCTAGTCTCCATGTTATTTCTGTTTAACGGAAAAATAAAATTGTTTGCTGCCAGCGATTTTATTCTTGCTGAGTCGTCACTAATCGTTATTTTGTCCCCAGCAGACTTTTATTGGGATAATAACTTTATTTTTATGTTTTAATTGTACCTAGATATATTATTCTTGAGCTCTATTAAATGTACTGGTTATTAGATGTAGGTATTTTTGTTTTCAGTGTACCCGTAGTATGTGCGTATTGTTTAAATTGATTTTGCAGGCGACTATACCTTTTTTTAGGATGGGAAATCATCAAATGACTTCTTCCGCTCTGGGTGGAGCGGGAGGGCGTTTCAGACTCTTACTGACTATCACCATCCGTGTTCCTTCTAAAGCCCTTTACGTTCCAGGGCCGCGGAGACTCTTTCGAACAAATTCCGCAACCCTGGTAGAGGCGACTATACCTGGCTCCCTACTACAACGTGACATTGCCGTCATGAATCCGTAATAAAAAGGGATAACGCTAAACGTCCTGTATAGCTCCGTTTCCCTCCCACAAAAGAATCATTTCGGCATAGGCAGTTCATAGAAAGGGGGTCTGGTTTTGTGATTTTGAATATTATTTGAGTATCTTACAAAATAATGTTCAAACCCTGCATTTCATTTATAATCCTTCAGCCCTAGCTGGGGGCTTTAAATTCATTTGAGGCCACCCCAAGATAGTCCGGTTAAGCAGTAACCAGCCTTAAAGTGCTGAACTGCCAGTGATCATAATCCAAAAAAAAAATCAGAGACGTTCACTGCTGGAAATAGGCCTCCCTCAATGTATTGTCCCGTAGTTTATTCGTTTAATACGTTCTAAAGTATATTGTTGGTTTCAGAAATCATTAATCTTTTGCAAGAATGTATGTTAAAAAGTCAATATAAATACCAAACAATAAAATATAAAAAAATGGCATCGTTCTCGAATCATAATGTATTTTCAACGTCAAATCAATAAATCCGAACGTTAATGTTTGGAAGTATATAAACAAATAGGTACATTGAATTTTGTAATATATAACGTATCAGCTGTTTATCTGACGTAGGCTATAAAACCTGAAGAACGGGGATATTGCTATTTTAGTAGCTCGAAGAGGATTTAACCTGGCTCTATCTGCAATCATTTAATTTATTTTGCCTTATTTGGCATCATTGAGAGGAGCTCGTAGCTAACATATTACAGCCGCACGGGTCGATATTCAAGGTTAAGCAATGCTTGCCGAGCTCGGTCTGTGGATGGGTAACCATCTTAACATACCGAGACTCCTCCGTGCTTCGGAAAGTACGTTAAGCCGTTGGTCTCGGCTGTAATTTGGAGATCTTTGGCAGTCGTTACGGATTATCGTAAGCTAGTAAATCTGACTCCAGTACAAAAAGTACCGTGTTACCCTGTTAATGGGTTGTGGAGGTCTGGTAGGCAACGGCTCCTCGTGAAATACTGGTATTCAACTGAATCCATTTTGACAGGGAGCCGACTTCAATATAGCTACATGATGTCTCACTTGGCATCAATACTTTTGACGTTTGTTAAGTAGTTTAATTACTCAGTAAACTCTTTGACCATATTGAAGTCGCCTGTAGCATATATGTATTTATTACTTGGTGTATAATTTAAAATAATCCAGCATAACGAACTAAATCAGTACACAAATAACATTGAAATTAGCGTGAAGTCGTTGTTATATTCATCAATTTTAAAGTGAATCATGGTTTGCAATTAATAAAGTTCTCTATGAGTGGTAAGTTAAGATTTAGGTACTATTATAGGAGCCGTAGCTCTGTAGCATTAAATAAAAAACTAAAAATATTTTGACATAATTATGCATCCGCCGTTGTCTATGGCATTGACAGTCACCTATCATACCTCTGTCTTAAATTTCGAATACGTGTTAATCTCATTGTATTTATAATGTGCTATTAAATATTTAAACTTAGAAGAGTTCCAACTAAGGAGGTTAGCTCTCACAGTACCTATCTACTATTGAATCAAATATTGGGAGATATTATAATACCTTATTGATACTGTTAATTTATCTATTTACAATAAATTCAAACAAACCAAATTCCATTTCATCCACAATATTTTCTCTCCTGCTGCCCAGAATCGGATCTTACGCAGTTAGCTATAGTTTCTTGCATGGAATTTTATATAGAAAACGTTCCATAACCGTTCACCGCCAGATGAACGGAAGCCATCAGTCAAGGAACGCATAGGAAGACATCAATCCATGGTAAGTTGTTGGGGAAGCTATGTATACCGCAACGTGTCGGCATGCTTGCTGAGAGATGGCTGAATGTAACGTTATAGTTATGGCTGAGTAGTCAAGGAGGAGATTGAGATGTCTATTGCTTATGTCACTTGTGTTATTTCATTACATTGAAAAATGCCCAATCTTGTCGCGATTTTTTTTTTTTGGTTTTCTAGGTACTGTTTGGTCAAAGACTTATAGTGATGGGAGTGGTTTTTTGTAACATGTGTAGTTAGCATATTTCCAAATGTAGCGATGAGTTCTTGAAGTGAAAATAAGGTCAAACTACGGGGCTAGAATTTGAACCCATGGTTTTCTGGCCCCATAGCATGGCTTTTCTTTTTTTAAGCTATGCAGACGCAGCACTATTTTTTATCAAAAATAGAAAATGTTTCATTTGTTTGTTAACGTTTACAATGTAAATCAATCCAATCAATTTAATTTCTTTCTTTAACAGTTTTAAGTGCTTCAAAATTTCGTTTAGTTTATTATAAATCAACCAAAAGATAAACCATTAAAGGTACAGTTTTTAGAATATTGAACAACTAATGAATGATGGGGCTCAGACGAAGTTTTGCTAGACATTTCATAAGATTATAATCGTACCATTCGTCTGCCGGTCCGTCTGTCTGTCACCGTTTAATCTTTATATCAGCAACCTTAGTCTACAGACGGCCTTGTCACCACGCTTTTAGAAAAATACTGGAAAATATGGAACTCTCCACTCTACTTCGTTCAGTAAACTTTTGCAGTTGTATCTAAAAATTAAGCATTTAAAAAACGGATCTTATCTTTACTGTGATTTCGTAACATTGGAAATTAGCAAAGTATTTCAGGAATCAGCACCTTTTTAACAAGTTAAATATGATATTGCGTTAATCAGATTTTCACACATTCTTCATACCATACAGACTCCTTTCATCTCTCTCACTGACACACATGCATCTCCTCAGCCTCCACACTCACAACTTCCAGGAAAACTAAATATCAACGCAATTATTCATTTTATTTATACGTTCAGCTATTTTCTAACACAAACACATTTGAACACTCATAAAAAAATCAACCGTCACTCCCATCACTAGTTCCACCCAGAAAGATTCTAAAATGCAATCTAAATTTGAAAAACAAAAAAACTGAGCTTATTAATTCAAAATTGGAACTGTCATTTGTTTTAATTGAGCAAACGTCCGTTAAAATTTTAGTTGGCGCTTGAATTATGCAAGGTGTGCACATGCGGATCGTGAATCGAAGAAAAAGGTATCTCGACCCACATTGCCGCGCGATCTTTGTCGTGTTATTTTTAGCCCAGCTGAAATAGCCGTCAGGGCACACGACCGATTTAGATCGCGTTTCGTTTGTTCTACGATTGTCACTAACGGAGGCGCCTTGCCGTTGCTATGATGTTTCAACTGAATCGGATACGTGTTGCAAAAATTTATGTAATGTTTTGGTTAGTGAAGGCATGGTTTAGGTTGATCGGTCGGACGATTTAAATATTTCGACCTGAAGTGTTTTTTTTTTTTTTATATTGCACCTTGATGCTTCCATCAAGATGCCTGTAGGAATTCTTTTAGAGCAGCTACGATATATTTCGTAACTGTAAAACTTATGAACTTACTTACTTAACTGTGAGATATTAAATTGATTTTGTGCTGTCAGTGTAAACATGACTTAATGAAAATTTTACAACAATTACACAAGATTTTGTAAACTTCGAAAACGGCCGAGCCAACATTCCGCAGTCGAAAATAGAGAGGTTGTCTATACAGAACAATAACTAACACAATTAACATTGATTTAGTGCGAATAGTGTAGAAAAACTCTCGGATTAATATCCGAACGCTTAATGTTTTAATTGTTTTTTTTTTAATCTTTTTATTCTTATGTTTAAAGCTTGATTTTTATTTTCGGCTTTTCTTATTGTTTTTTTTTTCAATATAGAGTTACTAATGTTATTAATTTACTGGAGAGTGATTCGTACGATTTTAAAGTTTAGAAAAAAAATCGTGTTTAGATATTAAATTGAAAGGTACAAGAAGAAAAAGTACTTTGAAATCTCTTTATAAACATAACATCTATATTATATCTTGATCCGTTCAAAGATTTGCTAACATTATGTTGAATTCACCGAAAAACAAAATACCAATAGCGCACCTCTATAAAATAACCTCCATGTTTTACAAAAATAAACCAGCCAATCCTTTCAAAATCTCCACCTATACATACACACATTGATAAATCATCAATCTATTTCCATATTTTTCTGAGTCGGTTCGTTTTTGTGCGAACGTTGGCAGTGCTCACGCGGAAGTTCCACAGACTATTGAGGTCGCTCTGTCCAACGTTTTGGGGCAAGCAGAACTGGTTTTTATGTTCCCTTTCGTTGGAAATAATAATAATATAATATCTTAATAATCTCTTGGGACAACTCACATACGGTCATCCGATCCCAAACTAGGCAGAGCCTGTGCTATGGCAACCAGACAACTGATAGACATACTTATATATTTCTATATACATACATATTATAGACAAATTACACCCAGACACAGAACAAATGATCATGCTCATCACGCAAAGATTTGTCATGGGTGGGAATCGAACCCACGACCTCCGGTTTAGCAGTCAGGGTCACTAACCACTAGACAAACAGGCCAGTCAAGGAAATGTGGAAGAAGTGAAGACAAGATTCTTGGGAGCAATGGTAGGTCATTTATTTGTGGTTGAACTATGAAAATGTTCAAATGTTTTGGGTACAGCGTACCCCACCCGTGGGTTCTCCAAGCTATGGCTTGCTAAGCGATACCCTTAGTTTTCGAGGCTAAAGAATAACAACCGCACGGTTCGATCTTCAAGGTTAAGCAACGCTTGCCGAGGTTGGTCTGTGGATGGGTCACCATCTTAACATATCGAGACTCCTCCGTGCCTCGGAAAGCACGTTAAGCCGTTGGTCCCGGCTGACATTCGTAGATCTTTGCCAGTCGTTACGGATTGTCAGAAGCCAGATAATCTGACACCAGTCTTGCCAAGGAGTACCGTGTTACCCAGTTAATGGGTTGTGGAATGTGGAGGTCTGGTATGCAGCCGCTCCACGTAAAATACTGGTATTCAGCTGAATCCGGTTTGACTGGAAGCCAACCCTAACATAGTTGGGAAAAGGCTAGGCAGATGATGAGTATTCATCTATATCTTAGGTATAAACAATAACTAATACTAATAAAACAGGGGACATATTATTTTGGCTGCGTTTGTATAATTCCTAATATCTATTGAATCACACTGAATTACTCTCTCCATAATTTGCTAAAGCTGTAGTTCGGACAAGCCAAATGCATACAAATAACATGAGCATTTAATACCAAATTACCTTTCAGACATTTGAAAAAAAGAAAAGAAAACTAATTTTCTATTAGTTTATTCTGCCGGAAAAAACGCACAGAAACACTAAAAACTAAGAAACTTGAACTAATTATAACAAAAATAAATAAAAGCTAAAAAAAACCGCATCACTGTCAGCCATGTCAGGACCGGACATTAATTAAAACGTGTCTCTGGTCACACCACAGACAAGCCCTATTATAAAGACATTAGGATAATAAGTAACTGAGTCCTACAACTTCCTTGGTACATACTAGTTGTACTGAGTCTTTTTCTCAGGAACGAGTGGAGGTATCAAACTGAAATTAATTTAAAGTACTCAGGCCTGTTACCCCTTGGAGCATTGAAAAAATCAAACTTCTAAGTCAACGTAATCTAAAGATAAAGCTGTTTATGCACCGTTTATGGCGTATGTTTAAACGCTCGGAAGGTAATCAAAACCTAAAGAGTACTTCCCGTTGACCTAGATTCATGAGATTTGGCAAGAACAAGTACGGGAAAAAGTCAGAAAATTGGAAATTTATAGTTTTATATATTTTTTTTTTTTTTGGATTTCAAATTTATATTTTCGTTTGAAGTAAACATGTTTCTTGTATGGGAAATATTATTTAAAACGGTAATGTTTTTCCAAAATAACACAAATCAAGATACCTAATAATAAGAAGAGGAGCTCGTGGCTTAATAATAATAGCCACATGGGTCGATCTTCATGGTTAAGCAACGCTTGCCGAGGTTGGTCTGTGGATGGGTGAGCATCAACATACCACCACCACCATACTGTCAGAAACCAGAACATCTGAGACCAGTCTTGCCAAGAAGTACCGTGTTAAACAGTTAATGGGTTGTGGAGGTCTGGTAGGCAGCCGCTCCACGTAAAATCGTCAAAAGGCTAGGCAGATGATGAAGATACCTAATAATAAGAAAATAAAACTACCATTTCAAACACGACATTTAGAAATAGATTCACAAATCATACGACCGATTTCCTGTAGGTAGGTATTTAGAGCTTTACTCTACATTTAAGTGTGGAGACACTTTAACACCTGGACTAATAAAATTGTCACTGGGCTCTGCCAACAACCTGGAGTGGAATAACCGTATTAATGGTGTTTCACATAAAATACAGCTTGCTTTTGATAGCTTAGCAACGAGAAATTAAGGGAATATGTTGTAGTGCAAACTTCACAATGCATGCTTCATTTCATTTATTTCTAATTATAAAATAAAATACAATAATCTTGAATGCGAATAATCAACATTCATTTTGTAACACCAGCGGACTCACGCTCTCTATATATACAAAAATGAATCCCTATTTCCCTTGGTCATGGCATCACGCGTGAACGGCTGGGCCAATTTTGCTAACTCTTTTTTTGTTGTTTGTTATTGTCAGGAGAAGGTTCTTATGAAAGAAAAAAAAACAACCGGGCGAAGCCGGGGCGGGCCACTAGTTATAAATAAAACTATATTTAAGGTTTAAACTTCATAAGATATATTTGGCGTCTGCCTTCAATGAACGTTGGTACCGGAGTCCCAAAAGAAAACAAAACATATTTTTATATTCCTATTTCAAATTCTCTTTTACTTTTCGCCAGACGCTTCCAAAGGGATACCTTGTCTGCCAGAGACCTGGAGCCAAGGATATCCTCGTCACAATATGTTAGTAAACAAAAAGATAACTTATTCCTATGTTAGTAAACTTATAATCTATTTAGAAACTAGGCTGTTGTTGGAAATGCGTCTCCGAACAACGTCACCTAACAAAGGAGAATCATACCTCTCGCTATGGTTTTGAGTTTAGTTTATCTATGGTATTGAGGATGGAGTTGGAGCTGACCCGCACTCTGCAGAGCAAAAAGGCAGATTTATGTAATGTTTATGTAATTATGACTCAAAACAAAACAAAAAAAAATTAAAACATTTAAACGTTGAAAATACCCCTGTGAACAACCTACAGTATAGGAATCTATAAATAGCAGCATTTTGACGTGTTATGTGAACATTTTACCCCTAAATACTGCGATCAAATTAAAAGACACGCTCTGTATAGTCATTAAAAATCATATATATATCATATTATATATATCATTTAAAAAATGGTCATATCTTAATAGTATCATCGATGTGCGACGCTTTGGAGGCCTATGGAACGCCAGGAATTTCTCTGTGACAGCCCGGAGTTGGAAGTCGGTGGTGTGACACCCTGTGCCTCGGAAAAAACGTTAGGCAGTTGGTCCTGCGCCAGATCTGTTTCCGGTCGTGTCGGGATGCCGTATGATGGAAGAGAGGGTGCACCTGTGTTTGCGCACTATAATATGTCCCGCGGCTAGTCTCGGCTGAAATTTGCCGCCATGGCCGAAATCGGGCTTTATATTGTTTGTCTTTTGCGAGTCCTAAATAAACATTTAATGTTTGAAGTTTATTTTTTTAAGTCTTATTAATTTGATACTTGATAACCCTTCGACTAAATGAGACTTCATCGTTATTACCTGGTTTGCACCGCGTTATACAACATGTTGATAAAACAACGCACCAACAATGACGTTGTTAGCCGTCATTGGTCTGGTCTGACCATTAAGCGTCTGGTTCTACGTCATCACTACAGCACACCACTGACATTCGTGATGATAGTCAGTGTATCTGCGTCATTCCTCCGTGTGCAAACATGAATGATAGACATTTGAGTAATCTGGTTGATATTGTGTTGACGTCTACGATACGCCAGCAGAAACTATGCACTTAAATTGATCATTTGGCTTGTCTTCTAAACTATGTTGTGTTTGGCTTTCCAAATTAAAAGGCCGGCTTACTACAAACTCATCAGCATCATCATTATCTTTGTATCATCAACTGCTGATTTTAGGCTTCCCCCTTTTTGCGCCATGTATTCCTGGACTGTCGGAGTCTCTACCAGTCCAGTACCAGGAGGCCATGCCAGTGACTTTCTAAATGTCATCCACTTAACTGCCTGGTTGTCTGCCCAATCTCCTACCTGTTATGAGAACGTCACTACTACTAATGTACAACACTAGCGCGTGAGCCTATGGTCTGTAACTCGTTGTCCATGTTCGTGTCAATGCCGAATGTCACGGCGTCTTGATCTTGTGTCTTGCTAATGGATAGTAAAACATAACCAGTTCGTTACTAATAATAAATATTATAAAGAGGAAAAATTTGAATTTTTGTGTGTGTGCGTGTGTGTGTATGTTTGTAATGAATAAACTCAAAAACTACTGAACCGATTTCAAGCTACATTATCAGCGAGTAACATAGGCTATATTTTATCCCCGTACTCCCACGGGAACGGGAACTACGCGGGTGAAACCGCGTGACGTCCGCTAGTAATTAATAAAGTCGTATTATTTGTGATACACCTGACCATAACACTACCGTCCCTCCGTAAGGGCTGTACTCAACCTGCCATTACCAAGTCTAGTCTAATATCCTGTCCACCAATATTTTAAAGCCATTTCACTTCCACAACCCGCAATAGCAGTTCTAAGGAAATTTCAGTGTTTTCAGAAGAGGTCAGATAGAAGGCTTTTTGAATGTACTCATTAACATCATCATTCAAGGCGCTTAGAGCCACATATGCTGCCCTGCATCAAACATTCGCTAGCATTTGCTAAACTTTGTATTAAGCATGTAAAGATTTTAAAAATTATGCTCATGCCCGCCCATAAGTTCATGTAGAAAAAAAATTGGCAATAAGAACATGTTGACGCTTAGAAGCACCACATGTTTATAAGAATGTGGCACATATACGTATACCTTATGTACGTGGGCAACACGTCAATAGTTTTTGTTGAGGTTATCGCTCTAAAAATATAGGTAAAAGTCTTCGAAATCTGCTCCCGAAGGAACAAGGAATGAGGAACAAGTGGAAACCAAGCTCGCTCCATCGTCGACTTTGTCTCTGTCATCTATGACCTAGACTAGAGTCAAGAGCAAACCCATATTAAATTTAAAAAAAAAAAAAAACAAAATAATACTTGATTTGGTTTTATTCATTTCAGCATTTTTAGAGACGTTGCAAATTGAAAATGGTTTTACAATATTTGAAATCTTATATTGTTAAATATTGCAACTACTGGACCTATTATTTATTTAACAGTTTATGTACACACATTTAACAAATAGATAAGAAGAAGGAGACAAAAATAGGCACAAAGGTGATGCTTATTTCTAAAGAAATCTCTTCCAGACCTGCAAAGGAGAGTCGAATAAAAGAGATGTAGACATTGTGTTATATACATAGAAAAAAGGCTAAATATAGCATACTATTTATATTAATATGACTAAAATTAATATCATACTAATACATGGTACTCAAATAATAATATTAGAAAAATAATAATAAACAAAAATGCTGAGATGAAAATGGATAAAACCGAATTTCTTTCTTTGTTCAAGCGATTTTCCTCTGGAATGCGCTCCCTCTGAGCATCAGGACGGCAACAAGTCGGTTGTCCTTTAAGGTGAAGGCACGTGAGCACATTCGCAAGAAGTTGGTAGAATCATCACAGCGTTAAATTGTTGGATTCGTTTTTTCTTAATAACTTTATTTATGTGTATGTATGTATCTAAATACATAGATACATACATACACATAAATAAAGTAATAAATGTTATTTTTATTTTTTTTCTTCTCTCTATTTTTAGTTTTTCTTTAAGTTGCACCTGCCATGTTGTCTCTGCACCACCCTAAGGTCGACTGGTAGAAAATGCCTAAGGCATTAAGTCCGCCTTTGTACAGTGTTTTTACTAGTGCATAAAGTTTTAATAAATAAATAAATAAATAAATTTCGGGAAAATACGAAAATGCGTATAATGTATTTGTAACAGCGTGCAACAGAGAGAGCAAAATACAAAACAAAGTTAAATATGATTTATATAGGCCATGGAGGCCAATAGACAATAACGCCTTATGTTCTTAATTCTTGACAGAATAGTATGAAAATATGAAAAAACACAATATACCTTTTTTTTTTTAAGGATGGGAAATCATCAAATGACTTCTTCCGCTCTGGGTGGAGCGGAAGGGCGTGTCAGACTCTTACTGACTAAAACCCATCCGTGTTCCTTCTAAAGCCCTTTGCGTTCCAGGGCCGCGGTGACTCTTTCGAACAAATTCCGCAACCTTGGCAGACTCTGGCCCTAGTGGGCCCCGTCCTCTATGCTGACATCTCTTTGAGGCGCGCGTGAAACACAACGCGCCATCGACTGGGGCCTGGTGGTGATCGGACAGCGAGCCACCCAACGCTCGCCGTCCGCAGGCCCGCGCCTACGGTGGCCGGGGATCGCCCTGCGACTCCCGACGCCCGGGGCGTCTTCTCCTGTTGCGGCGGTTGGGGCGAAGGCCTTGCCTTTCCCTCGCGCGGCCCGCCTCCTCCTTCGCTAGCATTACTGCTTCGCAGAAGGAGGTGACCGCTTCCCAAGCCTCCTCGCTCCGGACCATGGATTCAACCAGGGCCGGACGCGAGAGGTTGCCGCCGCCGATCGCCTCGACGAGGACACGGCGGTGCTCAGCCCAAGCAGGGCAGACCTCCACCGTATGCTCCACCGTGTCCTCCGGGCGATCCTCACAGTGCTGACACCCGGGCGTGTCCTCCCGCTTAATCCGAAACAGGTACCTCCCGAAACAGCCGTGTCCGGTAAGTACCTGCGTCAGGCGGAAGGTGAGGACGCCGTGGCGCCTCTCCAGCCACTCCTCAAAGAGGGGCTTTACCGCCGCAATTGTGGCGTGCCCAAATACAATATACCTTAAGGTACCTACTTCTTATAGAAATAAATATTAGGCCCTGTAGTTTTGGAGATAAGGTTTAGAGATAAACTCATTTGTTTTTTGGTTTGTCTTTTTTTATTTGTTTCTTTTGGCAAATGTTTATTACCTTCTAAGCCTAAATTGTGGAATGCAAGAAAGAATTGAGTATTTTCTTAAATGACTTTAAACCTGTTTAACTTTACATTATAAAAAAAAACTATTAAAGCAACACAATACGACCTTTTGTTCTGCGTCCGTCTTTGGGCGACAGAAATTCATACAGAAGGTCACATGTTCCTACTAACTGAATCGGTTCAGTAAATATGAAGCTAAATAACTGTGGCAGACGGACAGACAGAGACACGAGTGATCCGATCATCATCAGCCGAAAAACGTCCACTGCTCGACATAGGCCTCCCTCGGAGGTTTACCATAATCGCCACGCTTGGCAGGCGAGTAGCGATCGCAGTGTAGCTGTTGCAATGCATAGAGAATTCAGCTGCCCATTCTCTGGTGGGTCCCTTAGCCGCCTTTTACGACACCCACGGAAAGTGATGGGTAGGTGCTTTTATTTTACGTCCGACACCATACAGTGAACCTATAAGGGTTACTTTTTGCATTCGGACCTACTCACGGAACTCTTTAAAATAATAACGTGACGCATAGCAAGACGGAATTGAAGAAGCAAGCAGTTGCAGGTTGTGGAGTCGCCACTTTATCGGCAGGTTACATGTGGCCTTGTATCTAACTTACGATTAATAAATTCAACATGTCGAGGCTTGGGTGAAGTGATCACGAAGCGAGCTGCCATGTAACCAAGATGGAATGACAGCTCAGTTTGTGATTACGTGACATCTTGATTATAAGTACTGACAGCTCACCTCGTGATCACTTCACCCAAGCCTTCACTACGACATGTTCACTGAATCGACCGGCAGGACTACCTAACCCAGAATCACCAGAATCTAGTCAACAGGAACTGACTGATCAAGGCTCGTTCCTTTTCTGTTTTGAGTAATATTATTAAAAGCGTTCACATCATCATTTTGACTTTTAATGATAGGTCGAACTCCTCATACAATGTGACCATAAACAATTGATAAGGAATGGACAGGTCAATGCAGTTAATGGGAATGAAAGCTGTCGAAAGGTGATTTGATCCATGAAATGGCATTCCCATACCTTTCATTGACGTCAACATTTCTAGACAATCTTGGCTGTCATCGTCTCTCTGACGAAAGTAAATAAATGATGAAGGGAAAGGTATTTTGAAAGCGTAACGTAAACGGGGTTATGCCTCGCGCAATATGGTTTCTGACATAATTGGCCAAAACGTCAACGTAAGGTAAACTTCACGCCTGTTCTTCTATAGAGGATACGCAGAGGCATACCTTTAGTACACCTATTGCTTTATATCCCACTGGTTTTTTTTTTTGCCGTGGGTCCACTCTTGTGGTCTTTCTTAGAGACACCGTGTATGTTTGGAAAAAAACCGGTCAAGTGTGAGTCGTACTAGCGCACGAAGGGTTCCGTATCATTATCTATAAAACGGCAAAAATCACGTTTTTTGTATGGGAGCGCCCGCCTTAAATATTGATTTTATTTTGTTTTTTAGTATTTGTGTTTATAGCGGCAACAGAAATACATCATCTGTGAAAATTTGAAGACAGGACAAAATTAATCATCAAAAAATAAAGACAGGACAACATCAATGTGAATCAAATAGCACTTGGGGTATACACCCTGGTAAGCAGACAGACAAAAATAGGGAAACAAGACACTTGAAGAGACTTAGAAAAATGTGCATTAAGTGCATTGAGGTCCATCTTACCTGGAGAACTCTTGCTAGTTGTTTTACCAATACCAAGAGACTTTAAAAATTGCCATACTTGTGTTGGATTGAAGTTTTCAATGGAGTTGTGAATGTGGCGCCTTTTCACATTCCTACACAAACGACCGCAGCGATTTCGCAACTTTTTATAAAGATCCCAGTTTTCCTCAGTGGGCCGCTTCCTGTACACACGCTTCGCCTTGTCACGCTTTGCCATCTGGTTTTTTATTGCTGGGGATAGCCATGGCGCAGGAAGGTGCTTCACTCTTACTTTTTTTATGGGAGCATGAGCCTCGTATAACTCCAGCATAGTCCTGCTGAAGATTGACACCATAGTATCCACATCCTCGCAGTTGTACACAGAAGAACAGTCCATGCCATCAGCGTCAGCTCTTAAACGCTCCAAATCAATGTTTTTAAAACAACGCAGAAAGAGAAATTTGGCCTTGCGTTTAGGAGGTCGAATCTTATAAGAAAGGTAAATGAGGTCATGATAGGAAAAGGGGACAGGAAGCTGTCCATGTGTGGCTACGTTGTTAGGGTCATATACTAGTATAAGATCTAAGAGAGAAGGAGTACAGTGAGGGGCCCTATGAGTAGCATTTAGTGGAAGTACGTGCATATTGACAGAAGAGACAAGTGAATTTTGGTTGAGCTGAATGGTGCTGATGCACACGTCATGTTCGTGAATGGGTGCCATCAGTGGAGCTTGGTCATCTCTTAGCTGCCACTGCTGCTGTCTTATTTCGATATTTGATGCTTATAATTGTATTTTATTCTTTACATTGTTCTCACATATAGAAGCAACAACGTTAATATAACCAGGATGTTTGTTAGTTGTAAAATGATTTAAAAGAGTGCCCGTGGATTTTCATGTACGTTCTTCTCTATGGAGAAGCTCTCTATCTTCACTTTGGAACGTGCAAATAGCTTCATGTTTTTGATGGACTGACTTTGACGATTCAAAAGTACCTGTAAATGGTTTATCACACTAATATTATAAAGGCGAAAGTTTGTGAGTGTGTGTGCATGTTTGTTACTTCTTCACGCGCAAACGGCTGGAGCGATTTAGATGAAATTTGGTATAAATACTGTTTGAGTCCCGGGAAAAGACATAGGATAGTTTTTATCCCGGGAGTATGTTCCCTTGGGACAATTTTCGACAATCACGCGGGCGGCAACTAGTTTGAAATAAATGCTTCGATTTCGACTTCAATAGAATTGAAACTTTGAGCCAACAGCAGTATCAAGATGCACTGGCATCAAATGCAACTCTTCTTAATCGATTCGGAGGAGCCAGGAAACGTACATATATAGTTACCGATCTGGGTAAATGTATATCAGTAACAATACAACGAGGACTACCTAATAGGTATGTTAGTACTACAATAACACATTTACTGGGAATGTTGGCAACCACCGAGAAACGAGTAGCTGATGACTTTTCTTTTCTTTTAGTTTCATTTAAAATTGACGAACGAATATGTATTTGAAAAAGATGTTATATTGAAAAATAAATGACCCAAATCTTCAGAACAATAGACTAATTGCAATTATATTTATGGAAATTCAACTCCTCAAAGCTGGTGCTGGACTATGTCTGTGACAGTAAATACTTATTTTTTCTGTCTTCTTTGTATGCGTCTTGATTATATGTATCGGCCAGTTTATTGTCGCCAAAGTTAAAGAATAGTATTTTAAGATGTATCGACCGAAGCGAAACGCGACTACCCGAGCCAAAAATATTCTACTGTTTGTTTAAAATCAGCTGATTTCTTTCTGAATCGTCGACATACCCTAGTTAGTTACTTTTTGTGTTAAATATACTTTTTCCAGAGAACTCATAAAGTGGGTTACTCGCACAATTTTGAAAACTTGTGGACTATCAGTAAGATTTCCCCTAGGTCCCTCCAAGCACCTCTTTTCCCAGTCAGCAATGGAACGTTATGGACTAAACAAAGAAAAAACACCCTACTTACGGAAAGCATAGAATACTTTATTCGCTGTGACGTACAAACGTCTATCAATTATTTTCTTAGCCGCTTTAATTAATTTGATTGAGCCCTGAATTTCAAGGGAACGTTTATAAGATTTATGATCACATTCGTCATCGAATAGGAAGAAAAACAACTCGTCAGCGGCTACAATTTCGTATTTCCCTTCATTTTGGCAAAAAAACATAATTTACGAATGTACGTCGTAGTTGCGTACTGAAACAAAACATCTATCATAAACATATCCCGTCTCCCCCCATATCAATTAATAAAATCTCTCTCATTGACAATAAATTACTTTCTGAAGAGAATTAGAATGAAGATCCGCTAGCAGAAGACAGGTCTAGTTAGCCGCCTTGTCAGATGGTGAGTCAGAACCAGCCAACGTCAGAGATCCTATAACCACCACACAGCCTGCTCCCTGCCAATTCTATTCTTAATAACAGGTAACGACAATACCAGACGAAATTAAACTACAAATTGAAGAAGCTAAAACTTATTTTCTCTTGGCACGTTCCCCAAAATTTTCTGCTTCAGGAATTTGTATTCTGACTTCTGACTTGCAAAGTTGAAATTTGATTGCAACTGTCACCTGCATAGTTTCAATCTAATCATGTATCGCCAAACGTCATTCTATAAAATGTATCGTAATCGAAGATGTCTGGAATGTTCCACATTGTGTAGTAATAAAGCTAAAAAACAATGAAGGTTGTGTCATAATCGGTCCTGAAATAGACAGGCGAGGTGACGAGGAACTCGATCTTGGTATTTAAATAAACGCAAGCTGTTAGCCGTCAATAGAATGTGGCGACGTCATGACGGTAAACGTGTCACTACGGAGCTTTGGTTCGTCTCAATAGGTTTGATTGAATGAGGTGGTGAGCAACTCACCAACAGAACTAATTTTTAGCAAGGTCTTCTCATGGTCGAAGGTAGCTTGTATATTATTAGGAATATTCTTCTTCTTACTGTTATCTGAATGGAATTGCAATCTGAAACACTAATCCGGATCAAGTCGTCCAGTTCGCTGACTTTCATATGATTGACAACAATCAGTCGTTGAATGGTCAGTCTTGAATGTCTAGTCATACATATATTATAGTGGAATACCAAGCTTTGTGCAGTTTTCTGTAAGAAAAGTACCCAATAATGTTATCTTCTAGAGACTGATGACGAAAAGACTTATTATTTAAAACAACATGTGCATATGCTTCAATTTGCAGCGCTTTTTGCGCTCATAAAGATCAAATCCTACTGTCTAGACACACATATATTTCACTTTTACGATTGACCTTCACAGTCCACAACCGATCTAAAATATCTACCCTAAGGTTACTCCAGGCATTAATATTCCCTGAATGTTTACTAGAATCTGTACTTTCTTAATGAGTAGGTATAACGCCCATGATATTACAGATTAATTAAAAGATGTACTACATGCATCATTGTAGATCAACGTGTGAATATTATTTGCCAAAGGTCTTTAACTTTCTTGAAGGATTTCTATCGTTCAATTATGTTGGTAATTGTGATGAGTACTTACTCTCACTTAAGATGAGATGATCTTATTCTTTCCCAATTTTCGATAATTTATGAATAGTAGTTAAGTATTTCAACTGATGGTGAAAATTGATGATCTGGTTGTCCCTAAAGCATGTTTGCCTAGAAGTTACTTATTCATTATTAGCTTAAAGAACCCAGGTTTTAGGTTACCATTGTAAGGTCTTCTCTTTTAGGGTAAACTTTATGGCTGGTTCTTTATCATGAATGCAGTTACCGCTTTATTTTATCATGATGTATGATAAACGATATATGAAAACTCTGCTTGTATTTTATAATTTCAGTTTAACGTTAACTAAATTGCTAAAACAAGCTGCGGCCTTCAATTATAATTGAAGGTGTGCACGAATCTAACACTTTGTCTTGTTATTTATATGAACTTCTTTTGTTGATCTGATCTGATTGTTCAATATGGTTTAGAACTGCTCAATACTTTACTACAGTACCTAAAAATTGAGATCAGACTATGTGGCAAGCAAAATTGATGGATCGCTCTTCACTGGCTAGAATGCTTGGCCCGCGACAGTTTAGTGGCGCAAGCTCAACTACTCCGCGCCTGACATGATGAGTGGCGCTATCTATCGGCTATCTTTGGCATATCTGACTGTACCTACGTGTACAGTCAAGTGCACATCAGTCTTAACACAACGCTACTTGTGTCGATACTCTTGAGCCATCTCATCTTCCTAGCTTGTCGTGCTGTGCTAGCGCTGCCACTGCTGCTGTTGAGAAAATGAAAGAAGGAAATCTATGGTGGACGCCCGATAATGTGCAATAACGGTCATTGCCCTTTCCCGGACAATAAATTATGACTCGTTTTTCATTACTAGAAAATGTAAAGGATCAGGATAGATGTCGATTCAGGACAGCTTTATGTCATTATTTCTGTTGTCGGAATTAAGTATGTCAATAAATGTAGGGGGTCATTGACCGTTATTGCAAATTCATCTGGCATCGACCATAGCATGACATTTCATCTGGCAGTTATATTTTCGAACCGTTTGGAGTTGAAACTCTTGGACCGTGGGGTCCGAGTGCTCATGCACTATTTAAAATAACTATCTAAACGCCTAATTGACACTTCACGTGACCCAAGGGCTGGCTTTTTCTTTGGACAGAGGATAAGCATTGCCACACAACAAAGCAATAATGCAGGCAATGCCGCCAGTCTTTTGGGCTCATTCTCAGTCGACAGCGATGCGGAGGAATTTTTATTGTTATATTTTAAGGTTTACCTAGGATTTTTTATTTTAAGTGTATATTAAAAAGGAAAGTCTTAACGCTTGCACTACGGTGTCAATTTATACTTTCTATACTAATATTTGAGAATGTTTGGATGGATTGATGGATGTATGTTTGTTACTCAATCACGTCAGAACGGCTGAACGGATCTTGATGAAATTTGGCACAGAGGTAGATTATAGTCCGGAATAACACATAGAGTACTTTTTACTCCGGGAGTATGTTCCTTTGGGACAAATTAGGACAATCTAGTGTTAAATAATGTACTGCCAACTGTATCATCTGAGTACCTACCATTTAGATACATTGATCATGAAGTACATTAAACGTACGCTGAAGTATATTGTACCTACTGTACTCAATACTCAATATTTTCTTTGCATTCCACCATGTGTACTTAGGTGGTAAATTTAAAAAATAAATTGAGATCATTATGGACCCCGTCAGGCACAGCAAACAACAAATATATGTAGGAGAGAGGAAGCTTTAAATAGCTACACTTATATTTAAAATAAATCCAATAATACCATATTAGGGACTCTTGAGACCATTGGCAGTGATAGTTCGGTGGCGATTTCAATATTCATTCGGCCTCGATTAATTGTCTACTGTCGTGTCGATACAACGGGGTTGACTGTCCAAGATGAGTCAGGCTTTATTGCATTGACCATCTAAATTCGAGTAAGATAATTATAATGCAAACTAAAGGTTAACGGACCTTATTTTGCTTACCTTGTAGCGGCATCAATGCCGCCACATGAAAAACTGAGAAGCGAAATTTGTACGGCAACAAAAAGAACCGCAGCGCCATCTACGACGAACTAACATCGAAATCCTGCGTCGCGCAAGCAAAGTTTTCCATGATATTCGGACTGTTGTATATGACAACAGTCCGAATATCAACTATCGGACAGTTGCCCACCAGACACAACAACCGTCTGGTTTGGAGGATCCTCCCTTTTTCGGTGGAGGTATGCGGGACTTTACTCTCTGTACGGCATACCTCTATAACCTTGCTTTTAATTTTACCTTTTTGTTTCTTTAACCAAAAATCACAATAGGTTTCAATTAACTTTTAACCTATCTACATACCTACTTAAATGTTACAGCGCAAATTGTGTCAATTGGCTCTCTGCTCTGAGAGTTAGAAATTATAAACCCTCATACTTTGTCTTTCTGCACTGAAACGATCATAAAAACTACAGCAATAGAATCGCGCTCTAAAAATATGTGTCACGCCTGTTATCCGTGACAAACACATAACATGATTGACAGAATTCTTAGTTGTTTACGCTCTTTTAAATGAAAGTTACATACATTTTAACAACTAGAAAAAAAACAATGCAAAAACCTACTTAACGCTGGATAAAATAAAACATCATTTTTTCATTGTCTACATTGCAGAGAAATCCTTGCACATCAAAGCCAAAGCATTTATTTCAAATAAACCATTATCAGGTACTTTTGAATTGTCAAAGTCAGTCCGTCAAAAACATGAAGCTATTTGCACGTTCGCAAGCGTAGATCTCTATGGAGAAGAACGTGCAAGAAACTCCACGGACACTCTTTTAAATCATTTTATGTTTACAAAAATCCTGGTTACATAAACCTTGTTGCTTCTATATATGAGAACAATGTAAAGAAAGAAAAAAAACAATTTATAGTATGAAATATTAAAATGAGGCAGTGGCAACCAAGGGATGACCAGTCTCCACTGACGGCGCCCGTTCACGAACATGACGCGTGCATCAGCACCATTCAGCTCAACCATTTTGAAGGGAACTGAATGATCCGATACACGCGCCACCATCAGCGAGACATTGGAGTGAGCATGACACACCCTCAACTGCCCCTGCTATTTCATGTCAAACAAGGAAACTATCTATTAACATAATGGTCCAGGGTTCTCACATTTACAGAACTTGAAATAAAAATTGCTTCTAAATTATATAAAACTATGAATATCAATCTGAAAATACAGAAAAAGAAAAGTTTATTCCAAACATAATATAAGATTATGCGGAATAGTATTATTATTAGACATAAAAGAGGGTGAGCATCTCTTCCAAATATAAAACCTAACTAGTGGAACCAAGCGGCTGAGGCTGTGGAGCAGGACCGGCATTTAGCCAAGCATTTTTATCAAGGATATAATCTTCCAGTTTATAATATGCCTGTCTACATAGAGTGCGTTTTATGCATGTTTTAAATTTTTTCTCATTCAGTTCGAGAATCTCACGTGGTATTTTATTATAAAACTTAATACAATATCCCATAAAAGAAGTGTGTACTTTAGCCAATCTGAATCGGGGTTGATCTAATTTATTCCTATTTCTAGTATTAAAATTATGCCTATCACTAATCTTATTAAAAAGATGAATATTTTTCCGAACATACATAATGTTTTCGTATATGTATTGACAAGGTACCGTCATGATGTTAATATCCTTAAACAGTTCCCTTAGGGAATCGCGCCGACCAAGATGGTATATGGCTCTGATGGCTCTTTTCTGCAGAATAAATATAGACTCGATGTCTGCAGCTCGTCCCCATAATAAGATACCGTAAGACATTATACTATGAAAGTAACTAAAATAAACCAGCCTCGCGGTATCTATATCAGTAAATTGACGGATTTTTCTGACAGCATATGCTGCTGAACTTAGCCGTCCTGCAAGAGATGTTAAATGAGGACCCCATTGTAGCTTTGAGTCAAGCGTGATCCCTAGGAAAACCGTGTCTTCGACGAATTCAAGTTTCTCTTTGTCCAATACTATGTCGCAAGTATTACTTTTGACATTCGGTAAAGCAAATCTGATGCACTTAGTTTTTTTCCCATTTAATACTAAATTATTCGCAGTGAACCAATTTTGGACCTGCTGTAGCGCATTATTTACGTCGTCAAGACTTGTAGAACGTCTATCTATCTTAAAAATTAAGGACGTATCGTCAGCAAATAACACCATCTTTGGTTGGTTTTTTAAAAGATGGAGTAAATCATTAATATACACTAAAAAGAGGAAAGGACCCAATATTGAGCCTTGTGGTACCCCCATTTTGACTTTTAAACCCCTTGAATTAACACCGTTTATTTGAACTTGCTGCTGTCTGTCATTTAAGTACGACTTCACTAAACTGAGAGCAAGATTACCTAGTCCGTAATGTTTTAGTTTTAGGAGCAAGGTTTCGTGATTTACGCAATCAAATGCCTTGGAGAGGTCACAAAAGATTCCTATGGCATCTTGCGCCTCTTCCCACGCTGTATATATGTGTTTTAACATTGTGACACCAGCGTCAGTCGTACAACGACCTTTGGTAAACCCATACTGTTGATCGTGTAAGATTTTATTGATGTTAAAATGAATGAGCATTTGATTGAGCATCACTTTTTCAAATACCTTGCTGAAAACCGGCAATACGGATACAGGTCTATAATTATTGGCATCTTTACTGTCACCGGATTTAAAAAGTGGTATAACCTTACTATATTTCATTATATCCGGAAAGACTCCTTGGTCTACACATAAATTGAATATTAAAGCCAAGTATGGTGCTATGGTCTCAATTATGGACGTGCACACTTTGACAGACATTCCCCATAAGTCTTCGGTCAATTTGATTTTGATTTGCCGGAAAGCTTTTATAACCGTCATAGGGTTGATATGTTTGAATTGGAATTCAACCGTACAACCTGGAACGTTTGCTCTTAATAAATTAAATGATACCTCGGGTGAAGAATTTAAAGCTTCAGTAGTTCTTGATGGTATTTCGGTGAAAAAATTTACAAATTCTTGAGCTACTTCTAAATTAGAGCTTATGGCACCATGTGCAGTCTCCAGTAAAAAATCAGTGTTTCGTACTTTATTCCTACTAGTTTCATTATTGATAACTTTCCAAACTGTCTTAATTTTATTATCTGCCGATTTGATCTTATTGTCATCATCCAATGATGTTGCGGAATTTGTCCGAAAGAGTCACCGCGGCCCTGGAACGCAAAGGGCTTTAGAAGGAACACGGATGGGTTTTAGTCAGTAAGAGTCTGACACGCCCTTCCGCTCCACCCAGAGCGGATGAAGTCATTTGATGATTTCCCATCCTTAAAAAAAAACATCATCAAATGATTGTATTAAACCAGTGGTCCCGGCGAACTTCGTACCGCCTCAGAATTAATTTCTGCCGTGTTTTGTTTTGTCATGTATCAGAAATGGCGTTGTATTCGAAAATGGTTTTTTTTTTTCTTTAATTTTTCCAATGTTTTAATAGCTATTCTGTTATTCGGGGCAAAAACAAATCCAACAAACTAAAGATCTTCAACATCGGTCCAGCCGTTCTTGAGTTATAAATTGTGTAACTAACCTTTTTTTATAATTTTTTATATTTGTAAGTGGCGTCTCGCAGTTTAACCTATGCGGTTGTCGACTGCTTTACCCGGCTTGCCTGTAAAAAAAAAATACGTAGATAGATTACTATAGTAACCTACCAATTTGCCATTTCTCACCCAAAATCATGAAACACGTCATATAATCGACTCTACACGTTTACTACTCGATAGCCAAGGTTGTTCATGAATGGTTTTCGACTGGAACCGCTCCAAGCCAGCTCCAGCTGTATTTATACGCTGTGAATATCGCATCACCTTCTCATTGTGGCAGGAACGATTAGCGAATGACATTGTGAAGGCAGAAGATGGGGTATATGGTAGAAGTAGAGAAACAAAATGGAGTTTGCGTGTATCCATATTAAATGGGACATCTTCAGAACATAATGTAAGATGTTAAATGGCAGAACTAGCTTCTGACAGACTTTGACAATTCAAAAGTGTCTGTAAATGGTATATCCTACTAATATTTTAAACGCAAAAGTTTGTAAGTATGGATGGATGTTTGCTACTCTTTCACGCAAAAACTACTGAATGGATTTTGATGAACTTTGGTACAGTTGTAGATCATAGTCTATAATAACACATAGGATACTTTTATCCCGGGAATATGTTCCCTTGGGATAATTTTCGACTATCACGCGGGCGGAGCCGCGGGCGGCAACTAGTTTAAAATATAGGTTTTTAATTTTGAACTAGGTACAGTTGTATAAAATAATAATAGCTGAGAGATATTGTTTACCCATTTTTGCGTATTTTTTTTTTATTTGGATTCCGTCTAAAGATTTGAGATAATTGGATTTTTACCACCTATGTTCCTCAATATTTGTTTCATTTGTTCAATTTGAGAATTAATTAGGATCAATTATAATATGAAAACGTTACTTCAAACCGTTCTGACATATTAGACTTATGTATCTCTATTATTTATTTTCTCTGCATCGTCTATAATATGGTATTCTCCAAACCTCTTCATTCATCAAACTCGCCTAGTACTCGGAACTCCAAGTGGCTGCATAGCTGCAATGAATGCAGCTCAATTGAACGAGACTTCAAATAGGAGACTATCAACAGATGCATAGCCGGCACTCAAAATAACTGGCATGGTATTAGCAGACACAAATGTTTTCTTAAATACTGAATACTGAATACTCAGACTTGCAAGTCGGGCTAGTGTAGCCCGACTTGCTAGGCGAAAAAAAAGGTTGATCCGTTGCTACGTTGCCATTTACCATTAACAGTTCCATAATGGAACTACTGATTTTTTTAAGAGTTCCGTACCAAAACGTCCGTCCGTCTGTCACCAGGCTGTATCATTTCAACTGTCTAACTATCATTAGACAGTTGAAATTTTGTATTTCTTTTGCCGTTATAACAACAAACAACAGAATAAAATAAATATTTAAAGGGCTCCCATACAACAGACATTATTTTTTTGCCGTTTTTATAGATAATGTTACGGAACCCTTCGTGCGCGAGTCTGACTCGCACTTGGCCGGTTTTTAATAACTAAGTAGTTCCACTTTAAAAAAAACTGAAAATAATGGAACTAATGTTGAATTTGTTATCACTAGTTCCACATCAATATTTTAGGCACTTGTGAATATTTTTACGGGTGTAATAACACTAGAGGTAGATCGGGATTTTTTTATGAAAAAGTAATTTGGTCGGAATTTTAAGTCGTTTTATGTGGTCGTATTTTTTTTTCTAACTCGTGGTTAAAGTATAACAGCCGTAAGGATCGATCAGGGCTAAGCAACGCTTGCCAAGGATAGTTTATGGATAGGTGACCATCTTAACACATCGAGTTTCCTCCGTGCCTCGGAAAGCACGGTAAGCCGTTGGTCCCGGCTGTCATTTGTAGATCTTTGGCAGTTGTTACGGATTATCAGAAGCAAGTACATCTGACTCCAGTCTTGCCAAGAACTACCGTGTTACTCGTGGTCTAGTAGGCAGGCGCTCTACATAAAATACTGGTATTCAGCTAAATCCGGTGTAACTGGAAGCCGACCTAAATATAGTTGGTAAAAGGCGAGGCAGATGATGATTTGTTTTTTTTTAAAAATTTTTCCATAATTCATTAGCTACCCCACATCACCACGTACTTCTGGGACAACCTGTATAGCAAAGTTCTATCTGTAAATGTTTAGCAGAACTATATTTATATGAAACTCAGTATTTCCTTCACCTACTGCCTCAAATCTAAACAGTTCTAAAACAAGACTATTCAAAGTTTAGCTTACAGAAAAGACACCTGCATAATATATCACCAGAGATCGGAATAGGTAAGACTATATTTTCCCTGATGTTCGTGGAAGTAAGTAACATAGAGTTGATAATACCTCCTCTAAAATCCCGGAATCATTAACCCGACGATTGTATCCCGGGATTAAAGAAATTGCAA
Organism: Mamestra configurata; assembly: GCA_002192655.3. Lineage (NCBI taxonomy): Eukaryota > Metazoa > Arthropoda > Insecta > Lepidoptera > Noctuidae > Mamestra > Mamestra configurata. The sequence goes on from NDFZ01005237.1 coordinate 210,535, forward strand.
ATTACTTATTGCGCTTTGAATACATTTGAACAAAATTATTATATTGATGAAGGATCTTATTATGTTTTTAGAGTTCCGTACCTACTAAAACTGTTAAATTAAATAGCTTTGTTTTCGTACAACTCTTTCTACTTTTGATTCTTCAAATCAATAATTTGTAACTATACTCAAAGTCCAGTGCATGTTTTTATAATCCCGGGTTTTAATTGTCATGATTCCATTTATGACTCCGGGATTTTACAGTAGGTATTATCAACTCTATGTTACTTACTTCCACGAACATTAGTTAAATATAGTCTACCTATTCCGATCTCTGTATATCACATATCGTAGGCCCCTAAACACTACACGTAAGCAAAAAAGTCCTAATTTTAATTAAACCACGTAGTACTGGGGCAGCTAAAATGTATTGCTTGAAACAATTTATAATTCAGTTCTGAGATTCAGCGTCTATTTATTTTTAATGTAACACGGCTCGAGTATATGAGTGTTTGTTTGATATTTTTAGCACTAACGTTCGTTACGTTTGAGAAATCTGTGAAATTATCAGCTCTAGTATTCCGTGTAATGTTGCATATGTATATATGAGCGTATGTGTGTTTGTATTGTATGTCTATGTACGAGTGTTTGTTAGGTTATTTTTACTAATATCGGTTTTTGTTGGCAGGTGTTTTCGATCTGTATTCAGCAGGCATTTTATCGTTTTAATGATGGATGGAGTTATTGTGTTTTTGGTATTGCTCACCGGCTCTAATTGTAAATTGTTATAAGAAGGTTCGGAGAATACATTAGGTTGACTTCAGACGTTTAACCGAAGTCTGATCCTTAAATATTTGCAATATTTTCGTTTAGTCTGTGCTGAATAAGCTTAGTTTGTTCCTCTGTGTAGGACCCTCGTAGGTGTATTCGTCAATGGCTCACTATCACATCGTGATCCGAGTGCAGGCACACGTCTAACCTCGGTGAACTCAACTGTGTGACTGTCCAATTAATAGCGCAAAGTGTGGTCTATCTAATAGGGATGTTGCCTGGGTTAAAAAAAAATATTCTATTTAGTCTACGTAGGTTAGATTATCGAAAAATATTGGAAAAGTATTTTTTATTTTATGAAATCAATAAGAAACTACGAAGATAAAACGCATTAAAGATTAGGAGTGGGGGCTTGTTACGTCACTTTCCAGTAAAAAGTGTACTAGTAAGTGACGTCACACGAGTTTTCAACGCAGCGTAACGTCGTATTTTTTTGTTTACGTGACAAAAGAAAAAATACGTGTCCAATATTTTTGGAAATCTATCTGACGGACTAATTCGATTTTTTTTGTCAAAAATCCTATTCTTTTTTAATCTGGATGTTTTAGTTTTCACAGAAAAAATACAATGAAACTCACACCTTTTTTTTTTTTTTTTTTAAGGATGGGAAATCATCAAATGACTTCTTCCGCTCTGGGTGGAGCGGAAGGGCGTGTCAGACTCTTACTGACTAAAACCCATCCGTGTTTCTTCCAAAGCCCTTTGCGTTCCAGGGCCGCGGTGACTCTTTCGAACAAATTCCGCAACCCTGGCAGGCTCTGGCCCTAGCGAGCCCCTTCTTTTATGCTGACATCTCTTTGAGGCGCGCGTGAAACACAACGCGCCATCGACCCGGGCCTGGTGGTGATCGGACAGCGAGCCACCCAATGCTCGCCGTCCGCAGGCCCGCGCCTACGGTGGCCGGGGATCGCCCTGCGACTCCCGACGCCCGGGGCGTCTTCTCCTGTTGCGGCGGTTGGGGCGAAGGCCTTGCCTTTCCCTCGCGCGGCCCGCCTCCTCCTTCGCTAGCATTACTGCTTCGCAGAAGGAGGTGACCGCTTCCCAAGCCTCCTCGCTCCGGACCATGGATTCAACCAGGGCCGGACGCGAGAGGTTGCCGCCGCCGATCGCCTCGACGAGGACACGGCGGTGCTCAGCCCAAGCAGGGCAGACCTCCACCGTATGCTCCACCGTGTCCTCCGGGCGATCCTCACAGTGCTGGCACCCGGGCGTGTCCTCCCGCTTAATCCGAAACAGGTACCTCCCGAAATAGCTGTGTCCGGTAAGTACCTGCGTCAGGTGGAAGGTGAGGACGCCGAAGCGCCTCTCCAGCCACTCCTCAAAGAGGGGTCTTATCGCCGCAATTGTGGCGTGCCCAGCGCTGGATTGCGACAGTCGCCGTTTCCAAATCGCCATGGTATCCTGCCGGAGCTCCGTCCGCCGCGATGCAATTTGCCGCGGTAATGAAACTCACACCTAACGTTCTGAAATCTAAAATTGTTCAGACTGATCATCCGTTTCTGAAAAACGTAACTAGGATAAATAGGCTAAATCATGGTGCTGTAGGTAGGTCATGAAAAACAGAAACGAATGAGTCTAAACCGTTCGCTGTGGTATGAGATATATCAGGGAGAACGGGGCTAAACGTGCCGCGGGGAAGTTGTTCCGCTGTAATTTAACAATGTACCGGACGTTACTGACCAAAATAAGACAGCTGCCATCAGTGCGCTGCAGCGTTCCGTTTTATGACGAATTTACTTGATATGTTTATCTCTTTTTTCTTCAATCGGATCAACTCTCCCGCGGCACATTTAGCCCCGCTCTCCCCTACATTAAAATCAACAATTCTTTTAGATTATAAGATTACCTCATTATAAAACAGGCACTTCCTCGTCGTATTTATCTGATGATTCATAAAAAGCACAAGCTGTTTAACAAACTGTGTTTTATTTTGAGAAAGATATCTAAAACAAAACAAAACAAAACAAACAAAACAAGATATCTTAAGGTTATCACGATTCTGGCACATGAAGAAACGCTTGCCTTTTTCCATAGATTTTCCCGTCCATGTATGGTCAATCTAGGCTATTCAAACTTCTCCAAAGCTTTGGAGTTGAATGGGCTACCTACGGCTGGCTGTAAAGAGTTTGAATAAAACTTATTGATTTAAATTATTTTCAATATTATTTGACCCCAAAGTACAATGGCAAAGATATACTACATGCAGGGGTGAATAAAAAAGAAAATTTTATTGGGATTTTCACATAAATACCTTATTAATTGTTTCTCACAAAGCGTCCATTTAAATATAAAATAATTGTTAAAAAAATGGAGTTCTTAATTGTTGCAATGTTTAAATAACGTGAAAATTCCAATCAAAGTTTCGTTTTTATTCACCCCATCATTTATATTCGCCCCGTTTTACTAATACTTTTGCTGAGTTTTCGTAATCTACATTTACTGTCTGAATAAATAGCGGTGGAGTAGGCATTGGATATGATAAGCAGGAGACAGATCTACGCGATGTGAACACGCGCGAAGGGACGTCTACATCTGTTTACACTTCTTCAATAAGAAAGTCCCAGTAATTCCCCCATGCTACCTTGTAAGGTGCATTCATTAAAAGATATGTAATACTCAAATTCCAGTGCGTGCCGGCCCTCAGTTGTGAGTCAGTGCGGTCTAAAATTACCAGCGATGACGTCACACGCTGTGCCACTGCCACAAAAACGGATTAGCGGCCACTTGCCAAATTTAGTTGTTATTGGCTTGACCTGCTTGAGATGGCAGAAGAGATGGTCGTTAGTCCGGGAAGAGACGAAATTCTGAAGTGTTGACATGTGTGAGTCTTTTAATTCGCACGTAAGTGTAATGTGCAACGGAAATAGGCGGTTGAGAATTAAAGTGTGTGTACACTTAAAAGGTACAGCATTGAGCGAAGTAATTTTCCACGACAAATCATTGCTTATTTATTTATAATAAGCACACCAACAGCACTGTTACTTATAATTCAAATAAAATTACATTCAAAATCGGCATTTCAGTAACCATGCAAATGACAGGTATGCATGACATTGAACCTAATGAATATTAGAGACAAAAGGAAAAACTAAAAACTGCATCCAGTATAACTAAATCAATCAATCGATCAATTGAGTAACATTATCCTCTTTCTGAGGCAGTCGGGTAATAACATAACATCAACCTTGTATTAATGATAAAAGATAAATGATATTTATTTTGCAAATAGGTTACAAGTAACTCTTTTACACGTCAAACATTTTTTTTTTGGTTATAATAATCTAGATGAGGCCGGTGTTTCCTAGCTGACTGCCCTGAGAAGAAACACCGAAACAAACTCAGAAGTCAAAGTCTCTTTTGAAATCCATACAATTGTCAAAAACATTTGAAAACCATGTAGGTTAACGTCTGAGGTGGCCTTTTGAGGAAACCACCACGCAGGTTTGAGTGTACCTGTCCAGACAGTGCAAGCATTTGTCAGTTATCGTGTAGCTCAAACTTTGAACTTTAAGGAGCTCAACGATTCGACGAACAATACCAAAGTAAGGACATTTGGGTAGGCAGCATAAAGTAAACAAACTGAAAGACATAATGAAATGAAATGAACCCGACATATAGCGACCTACATATTTACATTACCTACGTATTTCCCTCAGAGTTAACCAGAGGTGTAACAGACAGCTAGCCTATTACAACGGGATGTACATAAATCCAGACTCCGGACTACTGCTCTGATATTCTAGATGGAAAGACCCTCTTAACCCAGACTTCATGCTTAGCCGTAGCACTGAAATCTAGCTATATTTAGAAATCATTTGTAAACAGTACCTAGTCTCAATATTGTTAATAATTCAGGGAAAGAGCAAGATAGCCCCAACACAGGAACTCCACGACCTCATCCGACCGGCCCCCTTCTACCATCGGACATCTAGACGCACTGCAAGTTACCATCCCTACCTTGTTGCTATTCCACCAATTCGCACTAAACGTTTCCAAACGTCTTTTATAATGCGCACAGCAAAGGAGTGGAACTCTCTGCCTGCGTCTGTGTTTCCGAACGCATACAACCCTAATCTCTTCAAAATTAGAGTGAACAGGCTTCTTCTGGGTAAGCTCGCTCCATCATCGACTTTGTCTCTGTCATCTATGACCTAGACTAGAGTCAAGAGCAAACCAATATTAATTAAAAAAAAAAACACAAGTATTCTCAATTAGTTACTGGGGATGTCTCATTTATATTCCATGTAACTGTTTTGGGGACATTTTTTTTTTTTTGTTAATTTTATTCTATCATGTCTGTTTTGATAACAGAGATTGATGTGTTCTATAGATTTTTTGATTTTTCGACCATTTAGATTATACCACCCACCGGCCTTTTCACCAAATGTCTTCTATCTGTTCATTGCTATTCCTTATTCTACATTTTGTATAAATTAGTAAATAGCTACCTACTTCAGCCAGGGTTGTGGAATTGTTCGAAAGAGTCACCGCGGCGCTGGAACGCAAGGGGCTTTAGAAGGAACACGGGTAGGTTTTAGTCAGTAAGAGTCTGACTCTCCCTTCCGCTCCACCCAGAGCGGAAGAAGTCATTTGATGATTTCCCATCCTTAAAAAAAAAGGTACTTACCTACTTCTGCAAGAAACAAAGACTCCACTTGTCCTAAAGCAAGTATTTTTTTGGTATATACTATAAAATATCAAAGAGAGGTGTTGTCTCGACGATGGCGCCTGGTAAAATGGCTCTGTGCAGCGTGCTGCTAACCTCTGAAGACGTTCCGATTTCCCCTTGACACTACCAGAACCGGGATAATAAACTGACAACAAAAATCATCAGCTTCTTCAGCTACTTTTACAAGGTATCAAAACATTTTGTAGAAATGAGAATGAATGTACATTGACGATTTACAGTCAATAAAACAAACGAGTTTGCGGTCACAGTTGCTCCAGCTAACGTCGATGGAACTATAAAAATGATCGTTAAACGCAGATTTATGTTCGCAGGAAAAGAAAGAAAATATGTTATTCACCTTAACGTATTTATTGATTCTTGTTTATACTATTTCCTCTAGTTTGTGTCACACAATATGCAAACTAAATATCAACTTCCAATGTAGGTGCATATTTAGATCATCGTGCTGCACATTCATCATCATCATGGGGGAGAGGGGGTTAGCCATAATGGCCACGCTTGGCAGGCGGGTTGGCGATCGCAGTGTAGCTGTTGCAATGTACGGAGAATGCTGCTGCCCATTCTCTGGTGAGTCCCTTAGTCGCCTCTTACGACACCCACGGGCAGTAATGGGATGGTGCTATTCTTTAACGTCCGACACCACACAGAATGCTGCAAACTGCAGGAATCTAAAAGATGACATGACGGTGAAGTGAAAACTTCGTGAAGAAAACAGAACGATGAGGAGTTTATGGCCTGAAATTGTCAAATTATGATGTAGTTGTGTGTTAATCTTATACGTAACGAGCTTCTAATAGCGGTATCGCCCGCGAAAATTTAGGAAATTATGCCATGGGAACATACTCCCGATATAAAAAGTATCTCGTACCTATGTATTAATCCTCGACATGGCCTAGTTCGGTAAGTCGGTACACAGAAGTGTTTTCAAGTAAACTGTTAGGTGCAACCGCACATTTCACAATTACACTCTCATCAAAATTGAATTGTAATAAATTTACACTCATTTTACATCAAGTCAGTTCACATTCGGACCGTGGCATAGCAACATCTCATTAATCGTTAGTTAAGGTCGTGGACTCAATACACGTATCAAGTGAAATATATAGTTTTACTAAATATCATTCAGCATCCCTATCAATCAGTAAAAGTCGTGCAGTCACAAACGTACATATTTTTGGTCCTTCGCGACATACAGAGTTTTTTTTTTTTGTGAGTGGCGTCTCGCAGTTCAACCTATAAGGTTGTCGACTGCTTAACCGGGCTTGCCTGTGGTGGCCTTAATATAATATTAAAGCCTCCAGCCAGGGCTTATAAAAAACTTACAAACTAAGCGACTACACGCTAAGGGCCTGTGGGGTACGAACCTCGGCTTAGGGCGTCGCTGGGGGGAGGACAGCTAGGGACGGGCTGGATCGAACTAGAATTATTATTGAGGGGCGAATTTAGGACTACAGGCTCAGCGGCGCGGGCTGGCTCGAGCAAGGGTCGGGGCGGACATACAGAGTTACCCAGGCATTCATAATATTACTATGGATTAATGCGTATTTCCTTTATGAGGCCTTTGTTCAGTTTTCTTTCAGGCCAAGCAAAAGATTGCCACCTGGAAACTGCGTAGCTACTCATTATGTTTTCGTACCCAAAGGGTAACCAACGGAACTCTATTACTAAGCCCCCGTTGTCCGTCCGTCCGTCTGTCTATCAGCGGGCTGCAACTGAAGAACCGTAATAGGTAGACAGTTGAAATTTTCACAGAGTGTGTATTTCTAGTGCTACTATAACAACACATAATAAAAATAAAAAAATAAATAAAGGGGGCTCCCATTCAACATAGTTCTTTTTTCGGTTTATGGTACGGAACCCTTCGTGGGAGAGTCTGACTCGCACGTCTCCGGTTTTTTTTTAAATTTCTGCCAAGGTAATGAATGTGTACTACAAAATGGTGTTACAAAATATTGCCAAACGACAGCAAACCCTTGTTTACAGTCAAATATAATGTACTTTAAATAGCCTGGCGAGACTGTGTGAGCTCGTGAATCATGGCTCGAGCTCGTCGATGCGTGGTGGGGCGTGGGATCAGAGCCCTTTGGGCACAGGTGAACTGATAGTGGGTGGTACAGGTGAAAACCGGGCTTAGTAATCTTTTATTTATAAAACAGTTATTTTGGTTTAGTTATAGAACGGTCAGACGCCCTAGGACTTCTGAGAAGAAGGTTCTAACCTTCTTCTCAGAAGAGGTGACGGGCGCCCTGTTTTGGGGGACTGGTCTTTGTGTAAAATTTGACGTTCAAAAAGTGCTGGCTCTCCACCTTCATTTCAATAAATAACTTTTGACTTTGACTCTGACTTCAACTTGGGGCTGATTTTCAATACTCATACTAATAAAAGAGTAGCCTAAAACCGACTGCAAGGTCTATCTATGTCTGTAATAAAGTGCATCTAAATCAGTTCAGCGATTTAGACGTGAACATAAGAAACAAACAAGCTCACTCGCATCTATAATATGAGTTAGAATTAGGATTCAGGTAAACGTTTTCTAACGATTGAACAAACGGCCCTTACTAAAGTAACTTTTTTAAATTCTATCCTTGGTTTCTGAAAATCAGAGCCATTATTGCATCGAATTGCAGGCTGAACTCCAGTAAAACACTGCTGAATGCCATTGTTTTGACAGCTGTTTTGAAATGAACCTTCACAACAGCCTGTAGTAAGGAGATTTGCATGTTTTATAAATACCTACGTGGTGGTTTGACTTGACTACCATACTTAATCAAGATTTAATGGCGATTGCGTAGATGAGGAGGAGCTCGTGGCTAAAGAATAACAGTCGGACGGGTCGACCTTCAATGTTAAGCAACGCTTGCCAAGGTTGGTCTGTGGATGGGTGACCGTCTTAATATACCGAGTTTCCTCCGTGTCTCGGAAAGCACGTTAAGCCTTTGGTCCCGGCTGTCATTTGTAGATCTTTGGCAATCGTTACGGATTGTTAGAAGTCAGATAATCTGACTCCAGTCTTGCCAAGAACTACCGTGCTACCCAGTTAATGGGTTGTGGAGGTCTGGTAGGCAGCCGCTCCACGTAAAATACTAGTATATTATAATAATATCTTTTAATAATAATAATAATGGCCTGACAATGAAACTGGTTTTGTTCTTTTGTCTTGGTGTAGTTGAGAAGTTGTGTTCAAGTTAATTTTTATGCGTCAATTCGGACGGAATAAACGTATATATTTTTTTTAATTTAATATGGGTTTGCTCTTGACTCTAGTCTAGGTCATAGATGACAGAGACAAAGTCGACGATGGAGCGAGCCTACCCAGAAGAAGCCTGTTCACTCTAATTTTGAAGAGATTAGGGTTGTATGCGTTCGGAAACACAGACGCAGGCAGAGAATTCCAGTCCTTTGCTGTGCGCTTTATAAAAGACGTTTCGAAACGTTAAGTGCGAATAGGTGGAATAGCGTATAGTGTTTTTTTTCTTTGTTCTTTCTATTCAGCTGAATCCGGTTTGACTGGAAGCCGACCCCAATATAGTTAGAAAAGGCTAGGCAGATGATGCGGAGATGGTAGTTTACCAATAAGCATTTCATCTTCATATATCAGCCAATTGCCGTCCACTGCTGAACGTAAGCCTCCCCCAAAGATCGCCAATAAGCATTTAGTATGGTTGTATTTCAAATGGTTTCGACAACGTACCTGCATAAGGTACGATATCGAAGTTAGAAATGCATTAAACTTTGCTGATTTTTAACATACCTGGAAGTGGCTAATCGGACCAACAAAAGTTTTATTTAAGACAACAGTAAAGATACAACAGTCGGTTGGAAAATCAAATTTTTCATACAAGCATGTGTTTCAAATACACGACAAAAACAAGAAATCACTGCTACAAACTTCTTATTTCTTAACTGCAATTACCAAATATCCGCCGTATCAAACATAAATAATTGAGTACTAAAAATTTTAATATTTTATTATAATCTTATTAATTAAAGTTAGTTCTTACCAACTATAAACCTCAATGTAGCAATGTCGATCACTCAACGAGTTCATTTCTGTAGCTCGCTGTGCAAATAATTACAAGATATTAAGACCGCGATAAAATATTATTCAATCGCTGATTGACCGGTTAAATTAGTTGCCACCGAATTAGAACATTGACACCGATTGGGTGTGAGTAACACGGGGTTAGGGAGCGGGTACACTGCATAAGCGGAGCGATTTAGAACGAAGAAGAAGTTAGTGAATTTTCTTGGAAAAGGGAATAATATTGAGGCTTAGGGGTTTTATGAGGTTTCAGTTGAAGACGAAACTTAATTTGAATTGTTTCCAGCGCTAGTGCTACGTACGACACCATTTTTACTTCAAGTTTGCACGTCCACGTTGACCAGTTGAGGTAAAAGAAAACCATGCAAGCATGATTTCTGTAATGCGGTAGTCGAACTATCCTACTTAAAAGTGACAGCAAAATAATGCGAGTATTCCAAGATGCTGTGGAATATGCGCTGAATTCTGTGACTATTTTAGATAATTCCATTTTAGATAGTTATAATTATGTTTATGATAAAATAGGTATTTTCAGTTATAGAGGTATGTGGTACAGAGAGTAAAGTCTCGCACACCTCCTCCGAACCAGACACAACCGTCTAACTATCGGTATGCTATCGGGCAGTTGCCTGATAGTTGATATTCGGACTGTTGTATATGTTCAAATCGCACGGAGAACTTTATTTGTGCGATGCAGGATTTCGTTGTTAGTTCGTCGTAGATGGCGCTGCGGTTCTTTATGTTGCCGTACAAATTTTGTTTCTTAGTTTATCAAGTGGTTAGTTTTAGTTAGCCCAGTTTTTCATTGATGCCGCTACACGGTAAAACCCCACTGTGTTGGAAGAAACATTCCGTAACCGTAATTATATTTCTTTCAGCATCAAAATTGCTTCCCTTATGTAACAAAACCGCAGCCCAAGTGCATGCGTCACCTGCAATGCATTTATTGTTCGACATTTGCCAACAGTTTCGATTTGGTTCAACATGACACTCGTGGCTAACATTAGGAATACTCCCGGGTTCGCTCGCATTCCGACTGTTGGGAAATGTCGGGATTCTTATAAGGATATCAATATCATAAATACCATGAATATCTAATATCTGAGTTTCAACCTCAAGTGGCGGAAATATAATAAACTTGTTGGTAGTTATATTTTCGAGCCGTTTGGTGTTGAAACTCTCGGGTCTTAGGGTCCGAGTGCACATAACTTGTTTAAAGATCTCCCAAGACGCTTAGTTGACACTTCGCGTGACCCAAGGGCTGGCTTTTACCTTGGTCAAAGAATAAGCATTGCCATACAACGTGGCAATGCCGCCAGTCTTTTGGGTACACTTCCAGTCGACAGCGATGCGGATGAATTTTTTGACGCCATATTTTAGGGTTAATTTAGTTAGGAGTTTTTATTTTTATTTCTAGTCTTAGTATGTAGTTAGTTATTATTTATAAAAAAGCAGGTGTAAATACTTATATATAATCTCGGAAACGGCTCCAACGATTTTCATGAAATTTAGTATGCAAGGGGTTTCGGGGCGCGGGCCTGCGGACAGCGAGCGTTGGGTGGCTCGCTGTCCGATCACCACCAGGCCCGGGTCTATGGCGCGTTGTGTTTCACGCGCGCCTCAAAGACATGTCAGCACAGAAGACGGGGTCCGCTAGGGCCAGAGCCTGCCAGGGTTGCGGAATTTGTTCGAAAGAGTTACCGCGGCCCTGGAACGCAAAGGGCTTTAGAAGGAACACGGATGGGTTTTAGTCAGTAAGAGTCTGACACGCCCTTCCGCTCCACCCAGAGCGGAAGAAGTTATTTGATGATTTCCCATCAATAAAAAAAAAAAAATGTGGTTTCGGTGGCGATGAATCGATTTTAGAAAACGTTTACCAAAAAAAAACGAGCAAAACAGGGTCATCCAGGTACTTTGATTTAAGAGAGAAATGAATGCAATCATCGCGTCGGTTCATGCTTATACAACGTGGAGACATCGATACGATAATAAATGAAAACACTGACAATACTTACTAGCTCTTAGGAACGTTTTGAAACCGTTATAAATCCTGTCACCGAAATTAAAAATAACTTTCCAATTACATAAAACGTCAAAAAAACTCAAACTAATCAAGGATGAACCAAGAACACCAACTTCCGAAATTAAAGTTATTTTATACTTTGTAATGTTTTTGTTTGTAGGTACCTAAGTTTCTGCGAAAAAATATAAATTTTTCTGTAGTCGTTCGCGCAGCCGGTTCTAGATATTATTGAGTTTAGAGATAATTTATTCTCATAAGTTGTTATCATCATTTATTTATTCTAATATTATTGGCTTTTTGATTCATTCAACAAAACTATTTCCAGGATTACAACAGCTGAAGCACCGGGATACCTACCGCACGGTTTCTGTAGTATGGCAGATATGTTTACAGGCATAAATCTCAGGTACAGACACCTAGACACGGAACTTCTATCTGTGTTTAGAGAGTAAATCAATGTGTCGAGGAATTAACAAAAAAAGTAAAAAGAGCTGAAGCCACTGTAAACATTGAACAAGAAAACTATAACGTTTTGAACTTATTTTCTCTCGCTTGGGGTTTTCGGTTCGATTCTAGGTCGGGTACAGGTTATATTAAATAGGGTTTTTCCAATGACGGTTTTTTTCCAACAGAAACTTATTAGTTTACCCAAGTGCTCACGTGGTGTGGTTGAGATAATAATAGATCCCGTAAAATAAAATAAAAACTTATAATTCAAACAGAGTTCATTAATTAGTTAATATACAAAAACTTTGAAACTGGGGTTAGTACTTATGTAAAAATACAGGAAAAAATACAATGTATATACCTACCACCTTATTAAATTAACATATATCTACGCTACAGTCACATGTAGGTCAATCCCATGTCTCAATATGAGGCTCAAGCTCAGGTTGACTCAAGACTTAAAGCATTTATTTCAATTAGTTCATTTACTGGCACTTTTGAATTGTCAAGGTCGGTCGATCAAAAAGATGAAGCTATTAGCACGTTCCAAAGCGTAGATCCCTATGGAGAAGAACGTGCAAGAAACTCCACGGGCTGGCGCGTACCCGGCGCATGGCCCCAAGCTCGTCCCCGAAAACATGGGATTTCTATATTACTGCCAAATCAAACGGAGTCTATGATTCCTGATGGCTACAACCTGAGGTAGTTACTTCTAGGCAAGTGTGCTCCATCGTCTTTCATCGTCGATCATAGTCAAACGACTCTATCAATAATAATAATTAATAAAAAAAATACAATCTATACCCCACCTAATAATACTTACAGAAATTCCCTATTAAAGTATTACCCATGTTTGTTCCTTCGATGACGTGAATGCACTGAGCTTCAAACATTTACTACTGACGTCATCACTTTATATCTGTGGGTAAAACAACCTCGCATACCGCGCCATGTCTAAACATTACGTCTTTACGAACGATGGGGAATTATTCATGGTACTCCTATGTATAAGTACGACTATCGTTTGAATTTTTAAGTTGATTTTGGACACGATGACCAAGCCTCGGTGACCGTTAAGTTTGTCTCCAAACGAGTGCAGTAGGTACCGAGAAATGTTGCGGAATTTGTTCGCGGCCCTGGAACGCAAAGGGCTTTAGAAGGAACACGGATTGGTTTAGAAAAAAAAAAGGTACCGAGAGATGATAGTTTTGTCTTCATGCCAACATAATTGAAATGCATCGCTCTCCAGCAGGATTCGTGCCATCCCCAAATCCTTAAGAGCTTATTGAATACAATCTACATCTACACTTATATTATAAAGAGGAAAAACTTGTATTTTTGTGTGTGTGTATGTTTGTAATGAATAAACTCAAAAACTGCTGTGCCGATTTCAAAAATTCTTTCACCATTGGAAAGCTACATTATCAGCGAGTAACATAGGCTATATTTTATCCCCGTATTCCTATGGGAACGGGAACTACGCTTGTGAAATCGCGTGACATCCGCTAGTATGTGATAAATAACAACTGTTTGAAATCCTATATCGCAACCTTCACATTTACGATGGAAAACTGTGGAACTGTTTGCCAGTATGTGGTCTCAACCACCTGAAACCTGTCAGCCTTCAAAACAAGTATAAGTGAACAGGCATCTTCTGGTCTCGTTCGTTTGATTGTAGACCTCATCAACTGCTTACTATCAGACGAAGCACATGACGGGAGGAATGTTCTGAGTATGAATGTTGATGTTTATATGACTAAGTTAAGATGAAAGACACAATTAATGGATCGTGTGAAATATTTTGATATGTATGGTGTCGGACGTAAAAGAATAGCACCATCCCATCACTTCCCGTGGTTGTCGTAAGAGGCGACTAAGGGACTCACCAGAGAATGGGCAGCAGCATTCTCAGTGGTTCTGTGCATAGCAACAGCTACACTGCAATCGCCAACCCACCTGCCAACCGAGGCGATTATGGCAGACCCCCCTTGGGGAAGGCCTATGTCTAGTAGTGGACGTCTTTCGGCTGATATGATGTGAAATAAGGCTGCAAAGAATGTGACCATTGAGACGACGGCAAATAGAGATGTATGGAAGAAGAAGATAGTACTTCTGCGCTGGTTACAAATACATTTTAATAAAGAAAAGATGGCAAACTTCCTGATGAGTTGCATCACTGCATATAACTGCACATATAGACGCTTAACGCCCGTTAGTCTGTCGTGACTAGTGCATTAAACATAAACAATCAAATATCACAATTAAAGCGCATTAATTAAAATGTAATTTATTCAATCTAATGCCGTTGGCATCTGCAGCATTTGGGCCGTTGTCATCGCGCAGTGACAGTCGGTCAAAGTATTGCGATAGCCCACTCGAAGTGAGACCAGATTGAAATAGATATCACTCATCAGGTGCGCATTATTATGACAGAGTTATGTGCGTGATGATTAAGTATGATATATGGTAATAACCTTAGGATAGTGGTTAATGTACTGGTCAAGTTGTCAGGCCCTGAGGTCGCACGCTCCCTATTTCAAGGGATTAAAAACTTAATTGACAACATGTGGTGTAATAGACGCACACCATTTCCAAAGTTTTCGATAATTAAAGGTGTGGTGAAGTTAAGCTAAGTTGGGAGAGACTAGGTCCTACTCATACATTACAAAAAAAAACAATCATTTGATTACTTAAAAAAAAAATATGACGCATGACGTAGTTTGAAACATCCTGTAGCGAGCGCAGTCCGAGCCTTGTGTTCCAAGGACGGCGCGGAATGGAACGGCGACATTGTTTTAAGACGTAAACATTATTAACAGACTGTTTCATAGTTCTAATGAGTTATTTATTTTTATTTTACCTATTATCTTAATGAATTATTAAAAAAATAACACTCCTAGAGGTAGTTTATGTCGAGTAGACCTTTGTATGATCTCAAAAGACACCATGTACAGGTAGATAAAATGTTTGGATACTTTAATTAGTATTAATTAGATTCTTTAATTAGCATCTTGTGGAATCTTCATTTACAAATCCTCCAGAATAAACGGCAATTTTCACGCTCAAGGAATTCGTCTGAAAACGATATTTTAGATAACATTCTGTCTAAATCAGTTAACTCTATTATTGGCTTAAAAGATAATTGTTATCATCTCGCCATTAATGTTCAGTGTATGCAGGCTCTAAGATGCCAGTAACTGTGTTGCAACTGCATTTGGCTGTTCATTGATGGGGAGTTGAACATTCATAACTCATGTACGTTAATAATAAGCTGTTGAGTTTCCAAATAAATAAATAACCTAGCCTCCTCCCAACTTCTGATCTCTATCACCCAGTTACCGGGCAACACACGGTTCTGTGGGGTAACACGATACCATTTGCAAGACTTATCATCTGCCTACCTTTTCCCTCCTAGTGAAACCGGATTCAGCTGAATATCTATTAACAGTATTTGTCTAATCTAACCCTTTTGCAAGACTAATGCCAGGTTTTCTTGTTTCTGACTATCTGTAACTATCAAAGATCTTCAAAATGACACCCGGAACCAACGCTTAAACATGCTTTCCAAGACCCGGAAGATTTTTGGAATGTAATTGATGTTCACCTATCTACAAACCAACCCCGGCAAGCGTCGCTTAACCTCTAAGGTTGAACCGCGACACTGCTATTGTTTAACCACACATAACATTATTTCTTAAAAACAGAGTTAGCGTTCCGCCCATCTTTCTTGAAGTAACAGTAAATATTTTCTTGCTAATGACTCGACTCACAGGCAAACAGTGCATACGGGCTGCGTGTGCAAAAGGATATTTAAAGAAAAGCAAACCAATAAATGTAACGATAAAATATTTGATAAGTCCGGCTTCTCGAACGACAATTATTGTGACAGATTGTCAAACACACGATTTATTAAGCTGTGATTGGTTGAATGAGTTTTCAACAGCCAATCACATTACTTGACTTGAGCTGAATTTATTACGGGTCGATAACTTTTTTCCAAAAATTGGAGGAACGAACAAATTTAAATGTCAAATTGAAAAAAAAAAGAAAAATATCAGAGACAAACCTACTACAGGGTTACATAATCATATTTTTTAAAAATGAATGGTTTTATCCCGGGTGTATGTTCTCTTGGAATTCCGACTTTGATCGGGGCAGAACCGCGGGTGGCAGTTAGAATCCTATAAAAATAGAATTATATTGATTCTGAAACAGAACGCAAGTCAACCAGAAATCATATAATACTCTAATATCCAGAAGATCATCTTTTCAAGCCAAACAAGGATGTCGACCTTGACCTCGCCATGACTATTAAACATTATAAGAATAAAATAATGACATAATACTCTCTGTAATTCCATGTATTACATGCTCCACATGTGGCGGTACAAATCACGAGGCACCGTGTGTCACGCACAGAAATATGGCAGCTCATGATTCATGAGTGTTCAGTATTATTACGCTGACTAGATTAACTCTATCGGCAGTGTTTATATTGACAGATTTAATCAGAATTAGGAAAATAAATGAGAAAATACTAATTAAACTTTACATGGGTTTTTAGGCTATTTTAGCGGTAGATTTGATTCCAGTTTCTCTTTTTCAGCCAACGGAACTCAGCCTCCGTCCTCCGTCCGTCCGTCTGCCAGTATGCCACGAAATAGTACGGAAACATTCGTGTACGAATCTGACTCGCAATTCGCACACACAAAAGTAGGTTCCTAAAATTCAATTCTAGAATATCAAGGTACATACTTACCTCTCTAAATACCATTGAATAAAAAAAGATTTGATTTGAATATTTACTTTGATCTTACAGACAATATCTGACCAATGTCCTGAAATCGTCAGTTATCTTGTTGACAATTCTTCTTTACTCTAACCTACACTATTAAATTAATATTATTAAGTCAAAAGGCTGAAATTAGAACTGAGTTTCTTTCACGTCAAAAATGACTAAAAACAGTCCCTCAAACGCCCGTCATTTACCACTTCCTAGTGTAACATTCAATACCAATGAAGAAACGGATAAATAAAACACAAAACAATGCTCGTAAATATAATACGTCCTAAAAATAAATTCTTTATAAATCAGCCAAATTTTTCTCACTCCACTTCTCGACATACTCCTGCCTGACCGTTTTCACATCCACAGTGGCTCCGGAGATTACGCTGCCAGCATTGTTGGACTTCTTCTTACGTTTGATGAACGGCTTTATGAACGTGCGCCAGATCTTGCCGAAGATCTTCATCAGGCCTATCACTGAGAGGCCTAAGAGGAAACCCTGGGAAGGCAGAAGAACACATAAAAGTAATTTATCTATTCTGGTAGAAAGCGGTGATGTGGTCGACGATGGAGAACGCTTGTTAAGGCTAAGTTCAGATGAACGCGCGACGTCGCGCGGTTGGCTCGGCGCGCGGTTTAAGATTGTAACAAATCAATGTTGTTGTGTACATGACCGCGCGTCACCGCGCGTGCCCGCGCGCACCGCCATGCACCGCGCGCAAGATGTTGACCCGCGCGCCACCGCGCGGTTTAAGATCTACACTCCTATATCGACCTGTTCAGTTGACCCGCGCGGTTTGAGGCGGACGGACGCAAGGAGCGACGAAAAAAATGGAGGACGACATATCAATGGATTTACTAATAGACGAAATTGAAAAAAGAGATGCGATTTGGAATCTTAACTCGAAGGACTATTCAAATAGAACAATAAAAAGAAGGTCTTGGGAAGAATTTGTGTTAATTTTCTGTGACCATGGTGACTCAGAAGAAAGAAAAAAAAGCAAATTGCCTCCTCCACGTCCATTCTCACTGAATGTTCACGCTAGACTGTCGCGCGCAAACCGCCACCATCTGAACAGGTGAATCGCGCGGCAGCGCGCGTCGTCGCGCGTTCATCTGAACTTAGCCTTAAGGTAACTGATTAACTCTTGACTCAAAAACCCCCAGGTTGTAGCAATCAGGTAACACAGACTCGGGCACGGAATTCCAATCCTTAGCTGTAGGTACGCAGTGAAAGTTTTCCCAAAACGTTTTGTGCGTATGGATGTGAATGTAGCGTTGCTAGATTATTTACCTTAGTAAAACTTCATTTGGTATTGTTATTTTAGCCGATGGATCAAATCGTACAGATGTACAACTTCATAAGATACATAGAGCCGGTTCCTGCCGGTCGATTCTGTAAACATGTCGAAGTGAAAGCTTGAGTGAAGTGATCAAGAGGTGAGCTATCAATCCATAAAAGCAAGATGGAATGACAGCTCACTTCGTGATCACGTGATATCTTGATTATATGGATTGACAGCTCATCTCGTGATTACTTCACCCAAGCTTTCGTTTCGTCATGTTTACAGAATCGACCGGCTATTTTGATCATTTTGAGCTAAGAACGTGTCAAACCCGTGTTTTGGCGTCAAAGTATGACGCCATGATTTGACAGGTTTTCAGACGAAAGTAGGGTCGAATTCTAATTTCGAAAATCTTACCAGTAATTCTGGGGATAAGTAATGTGATTATAATCTGTCTTTTGGGCCAAAAACACCAATAAAATCAGAACTTTACAACAATGTTGCCTTGATACTGATTTTAACAGAGCTGTGATATTTACTTTTCACGCGTATACTTATGTCCCGAATTAGCATCCTCTCCACAAAATATATCATGAAAACAAACAATATGAGATATAACTCGACCTCCAAATACTAACTCTAGATCGAATAACTGGATTAATAGTAAAGCTGCTCACATATTGGACCACTTCTTCAATTGATCCGTTGTATTCAAAAGCTCGCTTCTTAACGCGTTTTTCTGTCATGTTGCAATCAGCATTTGCATCTATTATTATCACTTCTTTATAAAGAAATTACAACACGGGTACTTCGTTAATGCGTCCCAATCGTTGTGTATGGGGTTGCCAATTGCGGGGCGTTTGGATAAGTTGGTAACTTTTTTGAGTCAGACCTGCGCGATTTTTGTAAGACATTTTACATTTTACCAAACATTTTTATTTTTTACAGAGAATAGCATGATAAAGAAGACTGATAAATTAAAATCTGTTGTTATGCTGAATTGAAAGTTATGAGAATTAAAACGCATTATATTATTGTAGGATATTATAGATTTCAATACAAAAATTACTGTCATTTAAAAACTAAGATACTATTTACGTCCATGTCCGGCAATTTACTCAAATGTCCATCAAAACTAGCTAACCTGCTTGGCTTTTCGGTTTTAGAACCTAGTGTATCATAATCTAGTCTTTTCCCAACTAAACTGGTAAAATCTATATGAATAAAATATCAAACTTTTTAACAGACTTCAAATAAAGGAGGAAGTTCTCAATTCGGTTTTTTTTTGTTACTTCAGCTCCGTCATTTAGGTGTGAACCGATTTGAATAAATACCATAGAATTTTCATCAAAATCGGTTCAGTAGTTTGGTTTTTTATCACAATAAAAAAAAACAACTTTTTATAAAATACAACCGACTTCCAAATAAAAAATAAAAAAACACTGCAAAGTATAAAATAACTTTAATTACGGAAGTCGATGTTAAACTACGAAGAAACAACCAAAAACACCGACTTCCGAAATTAAAGTTATTTTATACTTTGTAGTGTTTTTTTTTTATTTGGAAGTCGGTTGTATTTTATAAGTCTGTATGCACCATAACGTTTCATTCCAAAGACACATAGTTACCTAGTCTTCAAAATAGCAGCATGGCAGCTTGCCAGGAGCTGGCATAATCAATGGCATCGTGTTTATCTCACCGGAGTACGAGGATGTTTGTGTAATATCTAGATTGGCAGAGCTTAAGCCTGAGCCTACTGAAGATCTCCGCGATTCCGGGTTCAGGAAGAAATTAGGGTCAATGAAGACTTAGCGTCTGACATTTTGACTGAATCTGAGCTACAGGCGCGTATGTGTGACATGGATTTTTTTTAATATGTCAAAATCTATTAGATAAATCAACAGGCCTAAGGCTGACTGTCCAGGGGAGCGGAGACGAGAAATATAAACCAATGGAATTGCATAAAATCTCAGTTACTGACGTGAAGCGGAGATTTTATGCAATTTTTTTTATTAATATTTCTCCGCTCCTCTCCTCTCTGCTCCAATGGACAGTCATTCTCGGCTCAAGACCAGTGAGTTCTGTCAGCGGTAGCGTGATGAAGGCGATTGTCAAATCGTCAAAAATGTAGATATTAGACTGACAAACGCTTTCGAAATGGCACGTGATCGATCTCTTATAATTTGACATTCGACAATGGCATTTGTCGATCAAATGGATCTGACGCAAAATGTCCCATTCGCAAAAAGTTCCGTTGGCGCAAAATAATGGCACTTTGTTTAGAACCAATTATCAATTTTCACAGTGATTTGGTAGTCACAATTAAAGCCACCTGGCTAGGTAAGCTCGCTGCACTATTCCCATTACAGAGGATATAAGTATCTACAGTAAATGTAACATTTAAAATAAAGTTTTTTTCCTCTAATTTTAGATCATATGCCAGCTTACCATATTCCACATACCATAGTTTCGACAGGTATGATGCAACTCATTAGTAGATTCTAAATGGCTACAATTTAAATGCGTACCAAGTAAAATATGTTAACTTCAAATAAAATAAACCCACTCTATACCGAGGTGCCTAAAGAACAACTTTTTAAGTTCCAAAATAATTATACCTACACTCATCAGAATAATTGTACGTGTTATATTTATATTATTTTTGCCTACCAAAATGGATAAATGCTCACCAAATCTTGTTTCTCTGAAATACAATGTTACTTCTGTTTACTTGGATGTAAGGGCGAGCTAAGCGAGCTCGGAACTTGGGGCACTCCGACTCAGACAGGTTAGGTTAGAAGGGGATGGCGGGGTCTAGTGAGCGAGCGAATCGAGTGAATCAGAACCCGCCTCTTCGTGGTTGTTTTTTTTTTTAAACAACCGGCTTCGCCTTTTGGTGAGATCCATTCTGGCAATTATTTCGAATTGTTTGGTAGTAAAATATGTACTTTTCTGGTAGGCGTTTAAACACAAGCCATTCTAAATGTTGTGTCTAAAAGTATACTTACAATACTACCACCAAGGTCCGATACGAACAGGTTCCAGTCGTAGTTGTAGCGCTCTTCGTACACAGACACCATCATGCTGTTGAAGTAGAGGTACAGCTGCAAGCAGAAATACAAGGTGTAACAGAAATAATGTAAAATCGAGAAATAGCATTTTTTTCAGAACAACTTTGACTAACCCTGAATCGCGCAAATAAAATCAATTCTTCAGTGGACTTTTTTAAAGAAAAAATATAGAAGCTTGGTCTCTTTTGACTTTAGCTCTTTTAACTTTTTTGTCATTTATGAAAACGCATTTGTTTTCTTATTTAATTGTAATGGCACTTCGGGGCCTTACTTCTGCCATCCGCTTAGGACGGGATAGGAATGCGATTGCATAATAACCTAATAAACATCTTCATCGATACAGTCACCTGACGTAAAAAATGCGTCTTTGACAACGTCTACGGGAAGTGTAAGGTCAGAATCAAAACATTTCCCACCAGCCTTTTCCTGCGGGTCATATCATTTCATTTAAAAATCTTATGATTTAACCTAGAAAAACCTACACACCCGTTTCTAAATTTGGGATTTAGGAGATCCCTTACATGTGTGAACAAACTTGCGTGGTCCCTTACATGCGTCTGCAAAGCAGCGTCCCCGCTACTCACAGACCACATCTTGGCTGAGCTGTCCCAGAAGTAGAAACGTTGTCTGTCTGTCACGAACCCGTTGTACAGGAGCGAGTGACAGATCCGGGGACAGCTATTGCAGGAATGGTTCTCGTATGTGCTGGAATAGTTGTAGAAAATAATTTTGTGAGTTCACAGATATCATCCTTAACCTTTATTCTTTGATTCATCATATAATCTGCAGCCCATTGATCAGCGTCACATTTGAAAGTTACCAAACTCAATCTTGATAATATTGAACATGAAATATGCACTGAATTTGTAAAAGGTTGTAAAAAGGTACTGGAGGGCAATTGATATCTCCACTGTGCTTGGTTGATGAATGACCATGATGGTTAAAGCACTTCTCATCAACAACGTTATCAATACTTCATGAACAACGTTATTTTTTCTTCAGGTTTTCCTCAGCAACTGAAAGAATCTTAGCCTTGTCCGTCGATGTAAGAAGAAGAATACAATTAAAATGTATGCTCACGCTTCGTATTTGGAGATAAGTGCCCTCATGGTGGTGTAATTGTTGCAGTAGGGGACATCACTCTGCATCCAGGGTCCCGAGCAACCTGCGTGTTTCACTGCCTGGTCCCACACGTACTTTGTGGTGCACTAGAAGATGATCAAGAATTAAGTTCCCAAAAAATGTCGTGACACATCGGGCTTGGCTCATTTTCATATGTCACCATCTGTTTGACAATTTATATTTTATATCCAATTTAGAAACTATAAATTGTAATAATTTAAGTTATTACAATTTATAATTTAATTTAAGTTAAATTTAAAAAGCTATTCATTTCTACAGCATGTGCAATCCGGTAATTTATATCACACGATCACTTCTGATACTGGGTAAATATAATTTCAGATTAGTAGTTAGATTTTTACTTTTACCACGACATAATCTGTTCTCTTTCCTGCCGATATACGAGAAGGAGACATCTTCTGCGAAGCTTTTTCTTAATCATTGTCACAGTCGTGGTTGGCTTTCAGTTTAGTCTAACCGGATGCAGCTGAAAACATATTAGGTACATCTCTCAAGTCTGATCGGCAATGTCTCCTTGTGATATGATTTCAGCTGCAACCGCTGGTCAGACTTTCGGGCTTCGCACTGTCCGTAACGACTGTAAAAGATCAACAAATGACAGCCAGGATCAACAGCTTAAAGCGTTTTCAACGACCAAAGCCTTAATTGATGATGATCATGTGGAATTAAGGACAAGTTACCTCATTAGCGCTGTAGTTAACCTGGTTGATGCAGGGATCGTCGTTGCTGCTGATCATCTTGTACTGGTCTACCTTCAGCTTCACGGTCAGCGTCTCGCCCACGTTCACGTACATAGAGTCCACCATCCCTCCGTTGTACACTGTTATTTCTGGGTTGAAGTAAAGAACTGGGAGTCATGAAACCGGTTTAAATTTGGTAAAAATCGGAAACCAGTGCAGATCAGAGTAACATCACGCATGTTTTACTCGACAGAATATTAGAGATATAACAATAGTGTGTAATGTAAAAACGGGCGAAAGGTTCTGAAGTGAAGAGAAGAAGTTACAGCGTTATTAGGTCTCCCACAAGGTGGACCGGAGATTAGGTGAAGATTGCAGAAATCCGCTAGATTCGAAACGCTTTGGACCTGTTGATACGTCGCTTGAGGGAGGCCTATGTTTAGCAGTTGACGTCTTTATGGTGAAATTATGAGCACTAATCTAGTCTCTAGACTGCCGTAAAACCCAGGAATTCTGATGATCAGCAGTAGCTTTTGCGACCGAATAAAGGAGGACTTCACTAAAATATTCTTAGTCAACTACGTACCCGTAAACGGCTCCTTCGAGTAATGTATGTAGACGTGGTACCCCGGCGGTATGATGCTGGTGGTCGTAGCGATGTCCCGGTAGGTATGCTTCAGGGACACCGAGTAGCCCAGGGGCTTGGTGGCATGGGTGCTCAGGATCTTAGGAGTCAGGGTGTAGCAGCGACCCAGAGCGAAGCCCATTGTCTCGGTCAGTTCTACATCTGGTGAAAGGTTAAATGCTTGAAAGTGTTGATGATATTGAAAATGATCTTGTCATTATTTTAGTGGTTCTGTCAAACCAAACCTATCCTTTCCTTATTCGTTTGTGATGAAATATAACTATGTATGTAAGCGTTCCAGAGGATAGGTACAGCCATTGACATTCTTTTTTTTTTAAGGATGGGAAGTAATCAAATGATTTCATCCGCTCTGGGTGGAGCGGAAGGGCGTGTCAGACTCTTACTGACTAAAATTCGTGTTCCTTCTAAAGCCTTTTGCATTCCAGGGCCGCGGTGACCCTCTTGAACAAATTTCGCAACCCTGGAAGACATTCTGCCTGCTAATAGATCATCAAAACCTTTTTCAAGCGGTGATAGTGCCAATTTCCTTCATCACTGTTCCTCAGTTACAAATGAGTTTATGCAGTTTACTTTACTCATTTCGTTGACAACCTTTTGGGATTATGAGAATAAGAAATTCTTACTTTCAGGTTCCCCAGCTAGACCGTAATGTATAAAAAAGTCCTCCTTATTGTAGGTGATATTTTCCCACAACTCGTCCAGGCTAATGTTTTCGAAGTCAAAGCGTTGCCAAGCGGATGTGTAGTGAGGATGAGCTTGCAGGCCGTATTCCTGGGAATAGTAAATATTGTAAGACTGGTTCTTTTCCGACACTTTACTCCTGAGGCTTATTCTTCAGCAAACAGTATTTTTTTCGACAAGTCAGTTCTTATGGTACTAAGTGCTAGTGAGGGTTTCTATCAGTCGAAAGATTTTAGAAATCAGATAATCTACCTAGCATTTTCCCAACTATATTAGTGTCGGCTTCCGGTCAAACCGGATTCAGTTGAACACCAGTATTTTATGTAGGATCTCGTTGCTCAAGAA
Organism: Mamestra configurata; assembly: GCA_002192655.3. NCBI lineage: Eukaryota > Metazoa > Arthropoda > Insecta > Lepidoptera > Noctuidae > Mamestra > Mamestra configurata. The sequence goes on from NDFZ01005237.1 coordinate 235,185, forward strand.
TAACAGCTACACGGGTCGATCAAGGTTAAGCAACGCTTGCCAAAGTGGTCTGTGGATGGGTGACCATCTTAACATACCGAGCTTCCTCCGTGCCTCGGAAAGCACGTTAAGCCGTTGGTCCCGGCTGTCATTAGTAGACCTTTGGCAGTCGTTACGGATTGTCAGAAGCCAGTTAATCTGACTCCAGTCTTGCCAAGAACTACCGTGTTACCCAGTTAATGGGTTGTGGAGGTCTGGTAGGCAGCCGCTCCACGTAAAACACTGGTATTCAGCTGAATCCGGTTTGACTGGAAGCCGACACCAGCACTTTTTGAACGTCAAAGTTCTACATAAAGACAGTCCCCCAAAACGCCCGCCCGTCAACACTTCGTAGTGTATTAGCTGGGAAGAAGAAGTGGCGCAACAAACTCCCCAGCAACACATCTGTCTGTTGAGTTATAAGAACTAGCATTTATACAAAGGTATGTAAGTAGTCAGTATGTCCATGATGTTACAGAGAGTGGTGGAGACTCACCCTCATTTTGTCAAACTTGTAAGGCGGTTCTCTGCAGAAGGTCACACTCGGGTAGATCAGGGTCTTGTTGAAGTCAAAGTGCGTGTACGTGGTGATAGGAACGTCGATCAGTTTGTAGATGCATACTGTTATCTGAAAATATTAATATCTATGTCAACGGAAAATTGCAAACGCCGTAAGATTGTAAAATATCGCGTGAAATTGTTAACTATTTTTCTCAAAAAGACACGGATGTATTGCAAACTTTTGAATTTGGATGTGATTGATTATATTCAAAATGATTTTTTCATAATATTTCGAGAAGTTATAACTAGTCTAATAAATATTTGTTACAATCTTACGGAGTCTGCAATTTTCCGGTGACATTTATACTGCCAAGTAGAGTAGTAGTAGGATAAGGGCAGGAAGATGATGAATTAGAGTCCCTTAATAACAACTATTCTTTCGTAGGTACTTAGATGAAATTGCATAAACTTAATTTACTTAAAACATGACTTTTAACTTAAGAACTTTACGTTGTTTATTACTTTTATTTTATTATTCTAGCAAAAACACAAACTTTATTAGGTATCTATTGCCCATGGCTTAGCTCATTGCACTTTTAAGAATCTGTCTTTTAGGTAAAGTGCAAAATATTTTATACTTAGATAAATTATAATTATATTTATTTTCATATTCCTGAAATACAACGTTTTTTTTTTTTTAGGGACAACTCACACACGGTCATCCGATCCCAAACTAGGCAGAGCCTGTGCTATGGCAACCAAACAACTGATAAACATACAAGTATATATTTCTAAATACATACATATTATAGACAAATTACACCCAGACACAGAACAAATGATCATGCTCATCGCACAAAGATTTGTCCTGGGTGGGAATCGAACCCACGACCTCCGGTTTAGCAGTCAGGGTCACTAACCACTCGACCAACAGGCCAGTTCTAAATAACATTATACGTGTCAATTTAAACTAAATTAGGCCGGTATTACAAATATAGCTTTCATTTTAGATTTTTGCGTTGCCCTATAATTCATGAGGCATCGATCGTGAGGTGTGTTTTTATATGTACCTGCTGCAATACGACTCCAATACACACAATGATGACCAAGGTTTTAATCAAGTTGGGACCTTGAACACATTCTGCACACATCTGTCGTATTTTCCATTTAGGATCTTCTTCGACCTGAGAACACAAATGCCAAGCAGCTCACTCAATTTTCCTTAGATCCAAAACTGCATTTAATAACCAATCCATTACACGACAGTGAACATCGCGACTGGCCAAGACGAAGATGGCTCGACTCGTATCGAAAGCCAGTGGCCCTACTATAACGTGCTAATGCCATCCAATTCCAATGATGTAAGGGATAGTGATATTCGCTATGTATAGCTCCGTCTCGCTCTTAGAGCGGAATCATGATCGTTTTAAGACAGTAGGGCCCCAGTTCTTCCGGAGTGGCTTGTCGTTCGTCTTTGCCGTTCAGCACTGCACAGCAAATGTTACACAACAAAATAAGCTAGTTAGATTAGTTATACTAGACGAAGCAGCAATTCAGGATTGGCTATGTCTGGTACTGACCGGTGTTACGGGCCGTAATGTTACTTTCGCAAAGCGCGATACACCGTGTCCTAAAATCTGTGTAAAAGAAAACACATACGCATCATGTTCGTGCTCGTTTCCCAAATGCTCGTTTTGTAACATGTTTTAGATACTTATTAGGGTCCGTAGCACCGGTCAGTACCCAACTGAGACATTTGGTTTTCTGCAGAACGTTTTGTTTGTGTTACTGAACTTTCTGTAGTTTTTAAATTATCACAAAACATCAAGTTGTACAGCTTTGACGACATTTGAAAAGTCTCAGTCACATAAAGTCACTTGCTTTCAAAGTAAATAGAGTGTACAATACCTACCTTCTCTTCTTTAACACTCATCTTCTCTGTTCCACTATTCTTTCAAATTATTTTCCCATGTTGCACGTCCGAATTTCCCTCCATCACAGAGATATATGACAAGGAACAAGTGACCATGAAACGGCATATTCCCCAAAGGGTAATTTATTGAGTCGTAAATAGCATTATATTAATACAGATAGCGCTTATTGAAGTTTATTGGGTTATCTAATGGTGGTTAAGTGTTTTCAAGTTATTTTTATGTTATTTTATGGTGAACGAATCGATGAAGGTCCTTTGATGGTAAGTGATCAGTTTTTTTAAATGGTGTCTTGCAGTTCAACCTATGTGGTTGTCGACTGCTTTATCGGACTTGCCTTTGGCGGCCTTAATATAAATATTAAAGCCTTCAGCCAGGGCTTATTAAACTTATAAACTAAGCGACTAGACGCTAAGGCACCACCTTTGGGGTACGAGTCGAGTCGCTGGGGGGAGGACAGTTAGGAACGGGTTAGATCGAACTAGAAGTGATCAGTTGGTCACCGAGGCCTATAAAAAGTCACAATTTAAGAGAGGTTGCCAATGTGTTGCCAACGTAGAACCTAGAGACAAAGCTGTAGGTAGTAGGTAAATTTTTACGTTCAAAAAGTGCTGATTCTCAGCCTAATTTGAACAAAATGACTTTTGATTTTGATTTTCGAACGACTCGTTAAATCACCGGTGACCAAATAATAAACCGGAAAACTACAGATATACTTCCCAGGCGAAGAACTTATTCACAATACTTATAGTTATTACTGCTTACTAATAATTTGGTATCCTCGTGATCGACATGCAGGTCATGAGAAAAAATGATTATCTTCGACATCTCTTATTAGGTACCTACATGATCATATTAAATAGACAGGTATTATTATAGATAATGTTTTGTAATAATAAAAGCAATGTGTGAGAAAATAAAATGTGTCATTGTATCACACAAAGCTCTTTTTCAATAATATGTAACACCCTTAAAGCAGCTAAAGGCTCGTTCGTCACTTTTTTATGTTTGGCATAGCAAGCAGCACGCCATTTTCTTTTTCAATTTACAAGACTGAATAATAAACGAAAATCCAACCAAGCCAAGCCAGCCAAGTACAGTCTCGGGATTATCAAGATCAAAAAACGTCCGGGATCCCATTATATTTGCTTGTTGCAAGCAATGAAGAATATTAAAGGGACTGAGGCTTACGGGCCTAAAATGTAGATAAAGAGTTGAGAAACAGTCGCCAAAATTTTTAAGTTAAGTGCAGTCGGGACCCTTTCTAGAAATGGAGGCTTAGTGAATTGAGAGCACAAACCTATATTACATTGCAGATTACTCCAATCTATTGACTAGACGGCTGACTTTCTAGAATGGGCCCAGACTGCACTTAAGAATCTTGGCGATTCTCAAGTGCAATCGGGTATGACGACTTTCTTGTTTAGACATTTCCAAATTACACAGAAACGCAGTCGGGGTTTTTTTTTATGTTTTCGATTCACAATATAAAAGATTAGGAATCTAAAAAATAGTTTAGGACATGAATAACCTAAGCCTACAACAATGTTGATTTCGGAAAAAGAAGTGGTAAATATTCAATGAAATCCGTCGTTTTTTATAATTTATTTATTTAACAACTTATACACTTTAAATGAAAAAATAAGAAGGAAACAGAAAATACTTAGGTACAAAGGTGATGCTTATTTCTATATTTAATAATCTCTTCCAGCATACGCATAGCGACAGGAGAGTCGAGTTAATTAAAAGAGATGTAGACATCGTGTGTAAAGTAATAATATACTTTTTTTTTTTTTCTTTGGTTTCGCACGGTTTGAGCATTTAGCCAATGTCACGTTTGGAATACATACTTTTATTAACTATGACGGGAAGAAGAAAAGATAGTGTTCATTCACTCTTCTTTTACAAACTGCAAGAGCTTGGCAATCCCTAATGTCAGGCGGAAGCGAATTCCACAGCCTTACCGCGTACGCAGTAAAGGAGTAGTAGTAAAAATCGGTAGAGTGGGGAGGGAATTTAGGGAGATTTCTAAGATGCGACCTGCAAGGCGCATCAGAACAGGGTTGCGGAATTTATTCGAAAGAGTCACCGCGGCCCTGCAACGCAAAGGGCTTTAGAAGGAATACGGGTGCGTTTTAGTCAGTAAGTCTGACACGCCCTTCCGCTCCACCCAGAGCGGAAGAAGTCACTTGATGATTTACCATGCTTAAAAAAGAAAAAGGCGCGTCATAAGGACGGGAGTACTTAGGAGAAACGTTCTCGCAGGTAGGAAGGCATTTTACGGTCGTGAAGCATTATAAAACAGGTAGGTAGGTGTTGCTGGACGAGCAAAAACCTGAGTGGCCCATCCATAGCTATTACAATAGTGTATCATCTATGGCCATACCTACATAAATACAAGCATGTCACAGACGACTACCGGGTAAAACGGGGTGAATAAAAACGAAACTTTGATTGGAATTTACACATTACTTCAATATTGTTTGCAAGCAATGAAGAACTCCAATTTTTTAACAATTATTTTATATTTAAAAGGACGCTTTGTGAGAAACAATTTATCAATATGGTATTTATGTGAAAATCCCAAAAAAAGTTTCGTTTTTAATTCACCCCTGCATTTCTATCCACCCCGTTTTACGGTACTTTGCAGTAGGCGGTTCAATACCCTAAAAGTACAGACTCCAGCACATTAAGCTACCCGAAACTATCATGCTCCCAACCAACTTTGAACCTAATGTTTCAAAGATAAAGTTAAAAATCAATTAAAGAAATTTGACAGATTGTTGTAGCTGGATGTGCTGGCATCTGTACACAAACTCGAGTATAATTACTAATTCCATGCTGCCACGAGACACTAATACCATGCACGATTTTGATGGTTAATTTTAGTTAAGTGGAGCTGATAATTTTATTGTAGTATTGACTATCTCACACAAATATATCGATTCGATCATCTCGGCAAGTTGATCGGCCTAATCGATATATTTGTTACTCCAAAAACCATTACAATGTGTTACATCCGCATTCTAATGCAAAACACAAGAAATGTTGACAAGGATGTCAGACTAGACAATATGGTCAAAAGACTATAGCCTTCCCTTCGGGATAAATAAATTAAAACAAAATATACAAAGTTCAAATCAGCAGGTTCAAATGTTCAAAACATAACGAACAAGAGTTAATAAAAATCAAGTTGTTTTGCCAATTTTTACGTTTATTCAGTTTATTGTCGCTTCATAACCGGTGCAGTTTAAATAACCATGACAATAACACTATCTCAATTAAAAAAGTTTAATACTTATAATGTTTCCAACATCGAAGCTAAACTTCTTTACCCTAGATTGATACTTTTTGAAAATAAATTGTGTGTGAGAATAGTGAATTTAATAGGAAATAATGAAGAAGCTCAAGAATCAAGCGCATACCATACATTTGATCAAGAAATTGTGGACAAAATATCGCTTGACCACTTTGTGTGGCTTGTTTTTAAGTCTGGTGATATTACAGCAATAGATGTGGTAAAAAGCCTACAAATCAAAGTTACGAATGATACTAATACAAGCTTGAAAATTTGTCAAATTGTAACGATTGAGAACCATTTATATTTCATAAGTGAAAGCGGAGATACCTTTGTAATACCATTACACACTTCAGAACTGGTTAAAAAATTGGGTGAGAGTACAGATCAACTTTCTGTCCCTTTTAAGAAGGCCCATGTGTCTCACTTGAGTATAAAGACAAAGAATGATTCAATAAGTGGTTTGAATGTTGATGTCGAAGAAGGTACTGTGATGGTACAATGCCCATTGACGGGCATAATGGAGGTCATTTCCACTGGAACAAGATTAAGTCACATTGTCTCATGGAGAGACCAGGCAATTTTTGCAAACAAAACCAATATGTGGATTGTTGACTTGAAAGAATCTCAAGTTGTTTATGAATTTGAGAAAACAGAAGAAAATTATTACCCCGTGTCGGCTCACAATGATTTTTTTTACTATCTTCTATGGAACAAGGAGGAGGTAAACTATTTTTTGTGGCCTCCCTGAAATGTTTAGATCCTTTTCCCGAACCACCTCAAACCATCCCTATAAGTTCTTATTCACTTACTTACCCTGTTTATACATACAGATAAGTTGTCTTGCCATTCTCTTGGTTCGTTGCATCAGTATATGAGGTACATATATGTTGTAACCCGGCATTTTGTTTAAAAACACTGTAAAAGTGCTAACATTGGACCTAGTATAAATTTTAGTTACGTAGGTACTTATGATTGGTCCCAGTTCCTTTTTTAGGTCAACATAGTTTCCAATTTTATTATTTACTAGCACTTCGCCCATGCAGATTTAGTATATATGTCACCGGAAAATTGCAGACTCTGTAAGATTGTAATAAATCTTGATTAGATTATAATTTCTCGATATATTATGAAAAAAATGTTTTGTGTACAACATTTCCCATCCAACTTCAATAGTTTCCAATATATCCGTGTCTTATTTAGAAATAATAGTTTACAATTTCACACGATATTTTACAATCTTACGGCGTTTGCCATTTTCCGGTGACATATACATGCTAAACGAACATGATCATCCCCTCTAACCCCTTGCTGGGCAAAGACCTCCCTCACCCTTTTCCACACAACAACAATGTTAGGCCAATCCTTTAAAGGATAGTTTTGGAAAATTCATCACAACAATTTTGGTTTTACTTAACCAGTCATTTTTGTTGCTGAGGCACTGTTGCGCTCTTTACCATGTTGGGAATTGATTATGAAAAAATGGTTAGATCCTCTTTTAGATTGTTCCAAGTTAATTGAAGCAAGCCGTAATCATCATCTGCCTAGCTTTTTCCTAACTATATCATCTGAATATGTGGAAGGGTTGCCTCCACAACCCGTTAACTGTGTAATACGGCAGTTACTCCTTCGCAAGACTGGTGTCAGATTTTGTGGCTTGACTAACTATAACAATTACCAAAGATTTACAAATTACAAGCAGGACCAACGACTTAACATGCTTTCTGAGGCACGGAGGAGTCTCGATATGTTACGATGTTCCCACATCCACAGACCAACCTCAGCAAGGGTTCGACCCGTGCTGCTTTTATTATTTAGTCACAAGCAAACAAGCAGTAATATCGTTCTCTAAAATTATTAATGCTGAGTTTCAACTTCATCAAACCAAGCATTAACGTTTTTCCATACAAACTTTAACACACCCTTAACCCCCACTAGGGGTTCTGAAAAACTAATTATGACATTATGTAGTTTCAAGTTTATAAACTCAAGTAATAAATTTCTTCCGTACTCATGTTAACACCCTCTAAATCTTTAGTATTCACTTAAGTCAATATTTGTACCAAGTTTCAATTATATTGGCCCAAGGAATAAGATTTAGAAGTGAGGCGTGCCCAAACGCTACCAGAGTTTAAAAGAACGGTGAAGGACCTCTCACTTTAACTTTTCCGCTCCTGTCTCAATTATATATTTGATATTTATTAGTATACAAATTGGTATTGTATTTATGTATTTTATATTATTATATCTAATTAGTATTGTTTAAAACGTTTGTACACTGGCAGCCCTAAATCTATCTCCCTTCGTTCAATCCATCCAAAGGTTGTCTGGAAGAGATTGCCTTGTGCAATAAGACTGCCCATTGTGCACTTATTTTATGTATGATTGTCCTGTTCTTATTATGAGGTGTACAATAAAGTATATAATATAAATAAATAATATAATATTTTTCATTCAAACTTCTCACCCCTATTTCACCTCTTTACTAAACTTTGATGTCTCCTACTGATAATCTTCCTCTGTGCCAAATTTCATCATCATCATTCAGGAATAGTTTTTGAGATTTTGTGATTAATCAGTAAGTGGATGTATGAATGAGTGACCTTTCGCTCTTATATTATAGATTAATAATAATAAATAATAATATCTTGGGACAACTCACGTGTGCTATGGCAACCAGACAACTGATAAACATACTTATATATTTCTAAATACATACATATTATAGACAAATTACACCCAGACACAGAACAAATGATCATGCTCATCACACAAAGATTTGTCCTGGGTGNTGATAATCTTCCTCTGTGCCAAATTTCATCATCATCATTCAGGAATAGTTTTTGAGATTTTGTGATTAATCAGTAAGTGGATGTATGAATGAGTGACCTTTCGCTCTTATATTATAGATTAATAATAATAAATAATAATATCTTGGGACAACTCACGTGTGCTATGGCAACCAGACAACTGATAAACATACTTATATATTTCTAAATACATACATATTATAGACAATTTACACCCAGACACAGAACAAATGATCATGCTCATCACACAAAGATTTGTCCAGGGTGGGAATCGAACCCACGACCTCCAGTTTAGCAGTCAGGGTCACTAACCACTCAACCAACAGGTCAGTAGAAAATTAATTTGTTGTTTCTGGTGTTACAGGTGCAGATTCATTGTGCTGGATTTGCCCAATCTCTGAATCATGCTGGGACTGCTGAACATTCAGACAGTTTTAACCAGACTCTTATATCTCAAGAAACCCTGAAGGCGGAACTCAAGACTTTGATAGACTCCATCACAACTTCTACTAAACCAGGGAGTGTACTAACGCAGTTACAGCCACTATTTGAGGCTATTGATGATTTTATATTTCTCATTCAAATGACACAGCAACTATGCCAACAAAATATCACTTACAAGTCATTGTTATACCCTCTTCAAAAAAGAATATTTGCAACAAATAATAATGATCTCATAAATGTGGTGAGTGACCTATCAATTAAAATAGATTTGATTGAATACATTCATTTTACAGGTAATAACTCTTATGAGAATGTCAATCTCTTTGACCAAAACTTCAAGGAACTTTGTATTACATTTACATCCAAACATGATTTTGATCTAGCATCTATTTGTTGGTTGAAATATTCTCAGTTGAAGTTGTCGGTAATTTCTGATGATGTTGTGAAAATTCTTAATGCTATACACAATAGTACCAAATTAGCTTCTATTATTATATGGTTGAAGAACTTTATTCCATCGCTGTTAGAACAAAATCCATTTTACATTGACTTATTTGTCCGTTGGGCCAGTGAAAGGGTTTTTATGTTGGAACAGTCTGCATTTTGGCCGAAGATAGGGTTGAAATTTGTTGAAGAAATAATAGTCATCCTGGAATCATCACTCAAATCTATTACTCTAAGACCTATATCAATGGATGACCTTGATATTCTTAAAACAAGAATAACATACATAATGGAGTTGAAAGATAAATATAGAATCAATATGTTACTAAATGAATTGAGTTCACAAAGCCCAAATGAAGTAGCTTTAATAATGCTACGCCGCTGTTACACTGAAGATCTGAAAACGTTTTTACAAAATTATTTGCCATCATATGCTATGCAGCATTTGTTTGATTTAGATGATATTCTAAGTTCATACATCGAGGGTGAAGCTGCAAGCAGTGGCGGTGGGATTGATGGCACCCGCCTGCAGATATTACTAGAGTCTTTCCATTCTTACAATAATAAACTTGAATGTTTACTACAAGTTTTAAAAGTATTGGACGTCCCATGGAACTCAACTGTACTAGAATTAGCAGTGACAACTGTTGCCAATGCTACCAAAACCTTTACAGTATCTGATTCAGAAAGACTACTATCCCAAGAGGTACAGATAGAAATAAATTATGCAAATGTTAAGGTGGTGCTGAAGAAGTATAATTTTCCAATGACATGTACTGATTACATGCTAGTACTTCACAAAATTGTGAGCATGCCATCAATAGAGTTGGATGATTTGAAGGCAATAACGGGCGTCATGCCTGTTTATTCAAACTATGGAAATGCTTTATACATTGAAAGATGCCTTCAAGATTGTGACACTAGAACAGCATTAAATTACTTCAACAACTTGTCATCAAAAGAAAAAAAGTTATTACTGAAAGCTGTGATGGCTAAGTATGATCAAATAGTTAGTGGAACCACAAATAATTTGACTATTGAAAGAAATTACATAGACTTCATAAAAGGTACTCATCTCATAAATGAAATTGAAATAAAAAATATTGAAACATTGTATAATTTCAAAAATTCATATAGTTTGATACTCAATATGAATGATATCTATAATGAAAGAGCTTGTGAAGCTGCAGTTAATTCTTGGATAAGTCAAGATGGAGTAACTGCCAGCTCTGGTCGGGGCGGTAGTGTTATCCAACTAACACATGCTTGTCAGTCCCAACACTCTGTACTGATGGCCTTGTTACGAAGCACTTCTACTTGCCATCAAGTGAGGAAACTTGTTGAATATCTCTTGAGAACATTTTCAACAAGAGATGTATCAGTTGATGACTTCATTGCAGTTTTATCCCAATTTCAATATGGAGAGAACTCTGATTTGTTATTGCATTCTTATAATGTTCTGATTGAGCTTGCTGTAACTTGTAATGAAGAATATCTGCACAATTTAATCAAACAATTGTCCTTGTTGAACAATCTTATAAACGCCAGTATTATTGTGAAGAACTTATCAATAGCGTGGAAATTCCATTACATATTTTTACCAATTTCATCAAGTACTGCTATTAACGAATTAATAAATCTCTACAAAACTATACAATTCCCGGATAGTGTTGATACGGAATTTTCCAATATTCACAGCAAATGTGACTTTACTTCCCTCAGGCTGGTTTCTAACAGTTATGCTATTGCTGAAGTCACCAAGCCGACATGGCAAGATGACATGTCCGAGATAGGAAAGAGATTACTAACTAAAGTTGCTGCATACCAAGAGCTGGACGAAGTATTAATGACGAGTTTATTACTAGTTGTAAAAACTTGTGAGGAAGATAATAATGTTCTTGAAGTGTTAAGAGGTCAGAATGAATTTTTACCACCTAACATTATTGGGTATCTGTCGTTACCTCCTATCCGTCGCACGTTCGTGCTAGACAATGATTCAATATGTAAAGAAATAGGGAATTCTGTGTCATATCCCCCTCAATATATCCTCAAGTCTAAGTTCAACATTAATTTGTCTGATGTTGCGTTACCAGATAATAGTGAAGAAACTTGGGATGTCAAAGTTATACTGTTTTATGTTCTACTACAGTACCCTGATACCAGTTTCGAGCGACTGGTAGAACTGTGTCGTGCATTAAACATTTCAACTAACGACGGCCTATCACTTCAATTAATAGCTTTACTGTCGACTTGGGAGTTAAAATATAAAATATTTACAGACGATTTGGGTCACCGGCAAATATTCCTCGAAAATGACGAAAACTATTTAAATAAATGTTTTGTTGTTTGGGGTAGTATAGAAAATAGAGAATTTTTAAAAGATATACTCAATGATTTTTGGAAGAACGGCGAAGTGACTCTACATGGCCGTGCAGTATCCATAAATCCATATTATTATGAAGTGTTTCTGTGTATTTACCGCCTCATATTCGGCACGGCCATCGAAGTAAAGAACACAAAGGAATACTTCCTACTACACTTTTTAAAAGAATACAAACGTAAAAGTACTCCCAAACAGTACGAATACGAACTCTTCTCTGTAAAGGGAATGTTTCCTGAAATTGGTCATTTCAGGTTACCATTTCATCTTTTCATGAGAGAAGATATGTGGGGTAATTTGAAATCGGAAATAACGTTGGAAACATATGAACGTTGGATACCCGCAGTTGCTTTGCTTGCTCTCGACTCGGATTCACAAACAGCAAGAGACATGATTTGTAGTAACGCCGTGAAGCAAACCATGACATCACGAAAGCGTAATGATGATGTAGATTCAGAAACTAAAAACGAACCTTGGCGTTTGACGAGTCAAGAAGAACCTTTACTACGTGCAGCGCATCGATGTGTAAGACACATTGCAAACATGGAATGGGCAGGAGCGTGCCTCTTTTACGTGCTGCAAGGATGTGCACGGGGTGCTGACCAAGTTGCCGCTGCTCATCTTTGCTACCAATTTGCGCAACGTTGGGCTGCCCTGCAACCTGGAAATCGTGCTGTTCGACAAATGGAACGTCTACATGCAACCCTATCCACACGACATGCTTTATACAAAATAGATTGGGCGTGCGAAGAGCTCGTTCGGCTTTCGACAGAGCCAGCTCAACTCATTCGTAATTTATACTTACATCCAGATTTTGTTTCAAAAATGAGCCGTCATGATGTAAATCGAGCTGTTAATGAAATTGCAGATAAAAATTGCATTAATGTAAGTTCTATAAGAATTCAAATACTAGAAAATATCCTCGACAAAACAAATGGTGAAAACAAAACTGTCACAGTGTTAAACATAAAAGAATTAATGACAGCAAAATATATACTGAAAGCAACTTGCCCTAAAATGGGGGCTATATACTTATCTCGGATCGCATTTGACGATGAGAGTGATAATAACAAGTCTAAAAAATTAAGGGCTCTTCAATGTTTAATGAGCGTAGTCGACTCTGACACAGCCATTAAAGTAGCGAATCGGGAAAGAGATGCGCTATGGATGTCACTGTTAGAATTGCTGAGCGTAGTAAGCTTGGAGAGCATTGATATGCCATGGGTCGCTGCTACATTTACACATAACAAACTTCGGGGACTAGAACAATTGCTTCAAGCTACTGAAGGAAACCCAGATGGATTAAGAACAGCTGCTGAACTTGCACGTAAATTTGGTTCTTCACAAATTATACGCAGTCTCATTCCTCTTCTACTGCGGGCGGGTCTAAATGAAGAAATGATTCCATTATTACTGAAACTAACGTCTCAACTAGACAGCGTAATATGCACCGCCTGGCGGTCCGTTATTTTGTCTCCATTCCAACGCGCTGATTACCCAATAACAGAGCGTCAAAGAACTAAGTGCTTGAATGCTATAAATTTATTACCAATCTGTCCTATTATCAAAGATGAAGACTTGGTAGATATATGGAAAAATTGTGTAAGATGTAAAGTATTTGGATTGGGTTGTTTGATTCTACCATACATGACTTCTCAAACTAGGCAATCGCTATCTGAGCTTCAAAAAATTGATAGAAGGAATCTGATAGCGAGTTTGAAAAATTTGCATGCTGATACTTATTTGGTATCTGGTGCTATGCATGTTATTGAGAGAATGGCTTCAAGAACTTACAGATGACCTAATAGTACCTCTGCACGATCTCAGCAGGTTTTATCCATGGTTTTGATATCTGTGACAAGTGGCCCATTTGCATTTGTTATTTACTTACTCTGCCGTGATAATAATGATTCAGATAGATCTCGTTTCGTAGATCCCGAATATGTAAATAACTTATTTTTATCATTATCACGGTAGTACTGTATTTAATCTCATGTTATTATTTAAATACAATATTTTGTGAATAGTACTGGCAGTAGGCCTTAAGGGGTGGCGAACGGGGCCTCGCGCATCTCGAGTTCAAAAACCTTACAGTTCGATGTAAGGTTTTTGAACTCGAGATGCGAGAGGTTAGGGTTGAATGCGTTCGAGAATACAACCCTAATCTCTTCAAAATTTGAGTGAACAAACTTCTTCTGGGTAAGCTCGCTCCATAGTCGACTTTGTCTCTGTCATCTATGACCTAGACTAGAGTCAAGAGCAAACCCATATTAAAAAAAAAACATTGCCTAGCTTTTTTTTAAATTTAAAAGGGGGTTGCTCTTGACTTCAGTCTACGTCATAGCTTTTTCCTAACTATAGTGGGGTCGGCTACCAGTCAAACTAGATTCAGCTGAATACTACTATTTTACGTGGAGCGACTGCCTATCTCGCCACCACAACCCAGGAACTTCTTGGAAAGACTGCTGTCAGATTTTCGTGCTTCTGAATATCCGTAACGACTGCTAAAGATCTACAAATGACAGCCGTTTTATGTTTTTTGTAATTAATAACTTCATTTTGAAGTGATTTCATCAATTATTAAATAATATTAATAGTGGTCATCGAAGTTTTCGGCATTGCAATTTTCTATGAAAAGTATAAGAAAAAGAAAGAAAAAGAGCTTATTTGCACCAAGAGTGAGTTGAGTTTGTTTGTTCTCATTGTGATTTCATTTATAATTTTAGTCTAAAGAAAAGCCGCAAACTTAACGACTAGGTATACATTACTATGTAATAAAATTCATATAAATTGAAAAAAAGCAAAGGCCTCCGCTGTAATGGCTACCCTCCTATATCTACTGATCTATGCTAATTAATTGTAATCATATCTTTGCATGTATTTAAATAAGTCATCAAATTATTTTAAAACAAAATATATTGAGTACTATTGCATTTCTTGTTGTTTTTTTGGTTACTACTATACATTATCTTGATATCACTTAGTATTTAGCTATTTGCAAGTTTTATTTAAAATCCATAGTTCAATGATGTACTTAATTTATTTACACACAGATTTTCGTATATAATAAGGATTAGAAGTAAATGCTAAAGATTTTATATATGACACAACTGGATTATCCTCTAAAGAACCAAGAAGTATCTAAACTTCACCATGAATTATAAATAACTTCGAGCTTTGCTGATATGGCAGATATAAGATAGTGTCTAATGTGTTCAATTTATTTAATTTCCACACTTAAAAATCAAACTAAACTAATTATATCGTTTAAATGATAAAATTAGTTTAGTTTTAGATTTATTTAGTACAGCGCCATCTTTTTAATACTTGCAGAACTTCAACAACAATTGCTCGTCGATCACCATAGATGGCGTTCGTTTACTCAACAATATTACAGAGTAAAAAATTATCATTAGAATGTATGAAATTAGAAATCACACCTGTGGCTAAGCAGCGGTGTTAAACAGGTGAAAATTTTAATAGAACCATTATGTAAAGTTAGTTAGATTACCTATGCCAATAATAATTGCTCGGATTTCCAAACCCTGATTAACACGTACTAGGTACGAGACAACTCATGAATACCTACATTTTGTGCTGGATATGTAGCTTATACTTATAACCGAGGTCAGGGTCCTGTTTAAGGCCTTGGTCACTTGTCATTTATCATATTCATGATAGTAGGTACTTATTGGATGTGTGCAGTGTGGCGACGACGGCGCTAAACTACGTCCGGTGTTTCGTCGTTAGACGTCCCCTCGACTAGATCATGTTAACTCGTTAATCATTTCTACCTCGCTGTCGTAACCACCAACAAGCTAAAACACTAGGAAGTGGTGACGGGCGGGCGTTTTGGGGGACGGTCTTTATATAGAACTTTGACGTTCAAAAAGTGCTGGCAGTCAGCCTAATTTGAATAAATATTAAATAAATAAAATGTTTATTTTCTTCCACAAATAATACTTATAAATGACTTTGACAACCTGCCTAGTGCCTAGCCTTTTTTTAATGGATGGGAAATCATCAAATGCCTCCTCCCTCTCTGGGTGTAGTGGAAGGGCGTGTCAGACTCTTACTGACTAAAACCCATCCGTGTACCTCCTAACGCTCTTTGCGTTCCAGGGCTGCAGTGACTAACAAATTCCGCAACCCTGGCATGTCAGCAAAGGAGACGGGGCCCACTAGGGTCAGTCCCTAGTGGGCCCCGTCTCCTATGCTGACATCCCTTTGAGGCTCGCGTGACCATCGATCCGGGCCTGGTTCTATCGGACGACGAGCCATCCAACGCTCGCCGTCCGCAGACCCGTTCCAGCCTAACCGCAGCAGCTGAATACCAGTATTTGACATCGAGCGACTGCCTATTGACCTCCACAATACGAGGGCTCTTTATTTTGGCTGGTTGTCGGTCTTTTGGACTGACCAACCCGTAACGAATCTCAAAGATCTACAAATAACAGCCAGGACCAACGGCCTAAATTCTTCATCGAGGTATGGAGGACTCGATAAACACCTATCTATAGCGTCTGCAAATTTTCTATGCTAATTAAATTGGACACCTCGTGGTTACAGTGTAACCTGACAGAGTAGAAAATATCTATCTATCTATGGGGTATGGTTTCCGCACTTAGTCCTGCACTTAGGCCTGCAGATGGAATGACAGTTCACTTCGTGATCACGTGACATCTTGATTATACGGATTTACAGCTCACCTCGTGATCACTTCACCCAAGCCTTCACTTCGACATGTTTACAAAATCGACCGGCTGATTTTGGAACATTGTGCGTGGGCCATGGCGGCCGTCATTCCAACCATGAGAGTAGATAGGTACTATTCTATTAGCGAATGTGATTGTCGAAATGACAAAATTCAAGGGATTTATGTCATGTGACATTTCGGCCGCGTCTGTCAATCTTATACATTTTTAACGTTTTGACAATTGCCTTCGCCACATAAACACTGACAGAATGTCACTTGTTTAGAACCCCAGATAAGCAATGTTATGGATTCAGTCTTGTACTAACACAAAAAGTACCTAATCAACTGTATCCATAGAAGAATCGAATTATTTTCTGCAGCAATCGTCGTTCTCTCCTAATCAGTAAAATATTGCACACTTGCTTCTCCAATCTACTTTGAACATTGGCAGAACATCGGCTCTGGTTGCCATATAATAAAAATAGAATGAATGAAGAATAGAAGCAATGTAATGAGTAAAAGTCATCCAAATAATGATGATAATGAAATAAGACAACAACCAAGCTTTCAGCATTTTTTATTAAAGTAATTAATATTTACAAAATACACGTACCGTGCAGTATTCTAGATAAGCTTATGTGATATCACGTATAGGCACAAACTAAGTACGAATAACATTACATTATATGCGATCACAATAAATAAAGCGGTAACATACTTGTTACTGTATCGCTGCACATCACAGCTGATTGTTTAAGGACTTTTGTACACAAGACGTTGAAAGTATCCGATACCTGACGGTTGAAGTGTTTGAGCTACTGCAGTATATGATGTCGTTAAATAGCAGTCTGAGTTCGTGTAACTAAATTTAAGTAAAACTTATTTGTTTTTTTTTATTTATTTTTTTATTTAATATGGGTTTGCTCTTGACTCTAGTCTAGGTCATAGATACCAGAGACAAAGTCGACGGTGGAGTTTAAGTTTTTTTGAGTTTTTCACTCTACAAGCTTTTATTTAACTTGCAGTGTTTGTTTAGCTCAAATCTTGCAAACTGAATTATAACCATTTACTCTCATCCTACAGAGTTGAAATTTTATATGTTAGTTCAATAGTCGGATTATATAATTTTTATGATAACTATGCTCTGATTCTCCATCCAGGTTTCGCTTCAGACGAAGCAACTCCTCAACAGCACAAATACACATTTATTTTTCGTTTTATCATGTAACAGAATAAACGCAATACCTCTTAAGGGGGCTCATCATTATGAACAACTTTTACTATGGGACCAACACCGAAATCGCTTAAAACAATGGTTTTGTCGAGTTACAGAACAGAGGTACAGAAATGTATGGGGTAGTCGATTTCGACTACCCCATACATTTCTGTACGCATTTTTTGCGATTTCATTGTTGGTCCCATGGTAAAAGTTGTTCATAATGATGAGTACAATGATCCCTTAAGAGGTAATTACGTTTATTCTGTTACACGTTGAAGAAGCTTGCCATTTAAAATATATTTTGCTTTTTTGGTGCCATCCAAGAAGTTTCTGTTGTTGAGTCAAACCTGTCGGCATAGGAAACTTGCAAAGCGTTGCGTTCAAAAATAAGGGGACTGAACAATACATTTTTTTTAAGAACAATGTTTAAAAACTAGTCAATCGATTCACACATACACACAATTTGTAAAATGCCAAAACACTTATAAAAGCCAAGATCTAATAAATACGTGCAGAGAGATAAAATTTATCAAATCTACAGTTACCTTCACGCCTGTTCTTGACTGGCTTTAGGCTAAAGATTGTCTTACATTTTTTATCTAAATAATTATTAAGTAACACGGTTTGCAAAATACAAGTAATATGTGCAGCTGCGGGCTGTGAAATTGCATTCGTGAATATCATATAAAAATCAAAGTTTTCTTATGCAATTTCAAGCAGATTTGCTGCAAAGCTAATGCAAACATCAGACCTGCTTCAGTATTCAAATCTTTTGGAATGTTATTTTAAAATATTTTAATAAAAACACAAGGCACCTAATAATAAAATATACTATAATACTAACGCTTCCGACTAGCATACGAACTGGGATGTCAGTCCCCCGTCACTTCACACTCCAAGCTCTCGAACATTCTGGACGCCAGTTATTATTCTAAGTTCACAACCTTATATTAAGTCCTTAAATATTTATATTATATTCCTACTCTTTCCCGCCTTGCAGGTGAGAAGAGTACAGAGATAGTGCCATTTGTAAAGTTGGTATAACTGACGTTCAAAACGATACTTGTTCATAAAAGCATCGCAATTTAAAAGACACTTTAACATTAATTTGTTTCAAAGACTGTTTAAACAGTTAAAGAGATAATCCAACTGACCAGTACTATGGTTACAAAAGACAAAGGACTAATCGCTACACCAGCAGAATTCTGCTTAATCTTCGCAACAAGCGAGTTGGTGGCATTCTTCACTTTATTCACGAATTTATCCAAAATATCAGATCTAGGCGTTATGTCACAAGCTGTGTGACTGATCGCGTCTACAACAGGAGCTGAAAAGACCCTAAAGTTCACTTCATTAGGGTCTAAACTTCCATACATCCAAATCGGCATCCTGTTTGATAGAATCCACAAGTTGTCGTTGTAATCTACTTTTATGTCGGTCGGATACACCATTGTGACTTCGTTCATGTAGATCCTGCCTTGGTTCTTCATCAAGTACTCCTTATTCGATGTCTTCCAGCATGCAACAGCATTCAGGTTCACCAAGGAATAGAACAAAACTCCAGTTTTTGGGTCGATAAATGAGACACTGGATTGAGCGTTCGGTCCACGAGTTCCCAATACTTTGAAAGCATTGAAATTAGCTTCAGCGAGCGACTGGTTCCTTAAATATTTTGTCGACACGGAAAACTCGTCGTAGCTCGCCATGGGATGGAAGTACAGGGTGCTGAAGTTGTCAGCATTAGGGGCAGACAGACCAAGACCGAACAAAGCGTCAGTCCAACTGAAGTTAAATCCTTTGACACTGAAGTCACAAGCAAGGGGATCAGGGTGGAAGTAGTGGTGGGTGATCCTCCATGATTCGTTCTTTTCCCAGGAGTACACCACGATCGCAGGCTTACCCAAACCTCCTGCATAAGCAAAAGTGTTCTCGCAGTCGGCATCTTCAACAGCTATGTTAGCGAACCCTGAATCTTCTTTCACCTGGTCTGCAGGAAATTCGTATTTCCTGAGCAGGTTATCAGTTTTCAGGTCGTATACGATGATGGAAGGTGGGTATTTCGTGACGTTCTTCTCTAGGTTGCCCATTTTGCCGTTGTCGAGGACCCAGAGACGGCCGCAGCGGTCAGCCCTGACGCGGAAGGGTGAGACAATCTCCGGAGGTTTGCCGTCCATGCCGATAGAGTGGGCTGCCCAGCTTGGGTACGGGATAAGCTTCGGTGAATTTGTTGTGTTGTCTGAAATTAAAAAATAATAGGTTAAAACGAGTGTATTTCATTCTTGTCTATCCTTTAGGTACAGGTTACCTTTTGGTCAATTGACTATGACTACGTAATGACTAAGAAGGATTCAGGGCAGCCTAGTATCAGATGGTATTTTTTTCACTGCACTTTGTGACCTATCAATTACATAAAACTCAACACTAAAAAACCTACTAGGAAAGAATTGCACAAAAAAACAGTAATAGACACAAAAAAAAACGCTGTTATCCTTGACATCTTTACAGTGGCCAATGATGGTTATTTTGTAACCGATGGTAATTTAAGCATACCCACATGAATGAAATGTGTCAATAAGCATCAAACCTACTATTCATTGCCATCATCGTCTCTGTTTAATTCATGTTTAGATAAATGTTTTGTTAAACAGTGGTGGAACTTCCTCAAATTACTCAGAGAGTTACTCATTCAATGTGAATACGATCAATTCTCGTAACCGTTTCAGTTTAATAACTGATTTCCATTTACGCAGGTATTACCAGAAGCTAGAATAATATTGGATACATACCTACGTCACGGTTGATTTAAACATTAATGGGTATCGGGTAAATAATATACTTACAATAAAAGATACTAATGGAATGGATTGTCTTTCCATTGTTGAATGGTAGAACAAGATATATGTACCTACATATGTAGTTGCTGATGATGACAGGCAATCAAATAATGAATCAAAAGCTGTTAGTTTGGAAAAAACTGAAACAATCAACTAAGAGTACGGAGAAATTATTGAACGTAAAGAAAAAACGGGCATTAATGCCAATTTAAAGAATGCAGTCCCTTACTGTGTATATAGACACATTATTTTACAAATAGACCAGTTTAAAATCCTGGTGCATCGTTTAAAAATGCTCTATGAAGAAGAAAAACAAAACTTTAATGATGATGGTGATGAAGACGATGTCCATGATAAACAAATAATTCATTCTAACGACTTGCGTCTACAACCGTCTCCTTGTCAAATCAGAATAACTATTGTGCAAATAATACCAACTTAGTAAATAATTTATTCTGATCTTGTGCCGTGACAACCTAATTTGCAAGCATAAATGTGTTAGATTAGCAACTTAGATTTCATTACTATTGTTTGCAGGTTGTATCTAGGCAAATTAAGTTGTACGATTATGTAAGATCTAGAAATAATAGGGTATTTAATATCTGGCTGTTTTATCATTCTTGGCTTTTACAATCTAAGCAAATCTAGAAGGCTTTTCTTTTAGCATCTCCGTCATTTTATGATTGCCATCTGGCCTAAGTATAATAGTTACTTCTCTATTGGGGATTCCGTTATCTTTAGTAGACAATTTTCTTTAATATTATGTAGGTAATCATATATTCGTGATTATCAATTTAAATGACCATACAATCATCGCTTCATGTTTCAAACAAACAAACAACCAGAAATAAAACTGTAGCTAGGATCTGATCTACTTATTACAGTACCAGTGACTTCTGATTGAGAGATCAGGGAGGTCAAGACCTTTGTAATTATTAGCCACAGGCTCTCGAATTGGGACCCCATTTTATAATGTTTAGATATCAACTATAGGTAAAACTATAATTTTAACAACTCTTCACACATCATCATCATCATCATATCAGCCAAAAGACGTCCACTGCTGGACATACATCTCCCCCAAAGCGGGGGAGCAAACTAAATATCAACTTTCAATGTAGGTGCATATTTAGATCATCGTGATTTATCATCATCATCATATCAACCGAAAGACGTCCACTGCTGGACGAGGGAGGTTTGCCATAATCGCCACGCTTGGCAGGCGGGTTGGCGATCGCAGTGTAGCTGTTGCAATGCACAGAGAATGCTCTGGTGAGTCCCTTAGTCGCCTCTTACGACACCCACGGGAAGTGATGGGTCTGGGGATGTCTACACACAGTAGGGTATTTTCTTGAAAAAATCTGTATGGTCCGACAGTTAGATAGAGTACCAAAAATATTGGATACGTATTTTTTCTTTTTTTACGCAAACTTTATAAGACGTTACAGTGCGTTGAATTTCCACCCGTTCGTACTCTTTTTACCAACAAGTGACACCACTAGCCCCCACTCCTCTACTTTGATGCACTCTATCTTTGTCAATTTCATTGATTTGGAAAAGCAAAAAATACGTGGACCTACGTAATACGTTAGAATTTTTGGAATTCTAACTGACGGACTACTTATAAGAAAGTAGTTTATTTGGCACACACACCCAATACATGTGCAAACAAATAATTATATTGTGTGCCCTGCGACTGCACCAAATAGAACTATATAGCTTTACTATTTTTCTTTCCAGAAAAATACCCTAATGCGCAGTATTGGAATGATGTAAGTCATCATCTGCCTAGCCTTTTCCCAATTATATTGGGGTCGGATTCCAGGCAAACCGGATTCAGCTGAATACCAGTATTTTACGTGGAGCAGCTGCATACCAGACCTCCACAACCCATTAACTGGGCAACACGGTACTCCTTGGCAAGACTGATGTCAGATTTTCTGGCTTCTGACTCTCCGTAACGAATGGAATGATGTAAGCAACATAGGAATATCTCACCGAGAGTAAAGTGAACAGAGCAATTTCGCAAACAACGCAGTGTTCATTAAAGAAGAAGTGGTGAAAGCTTAACAATTATTTCCAAGTAATATCTCATAAAACTGCATTGATTGTCTTAATGATCACACTCCACAGTTGCAGCTAACCGCAGACAACTTGAATTATGTTTTACTTGACATTTTAAAACAAATTCTTCGCTTTTGTTACATTATTGTTCAGTGATCTTCAGTTAAACGTCTCTGCATGCACGTGAATAGAAACATGTAGCTTTGTGCCTTTGTGGGAAGTAATACTTTTTATAGTTCTATGTTTTGTTTCATTGTTTTATATAAGAAGCTATATTATTTGTTATATTGCCTTTATTTGTTATAAAAAACTCTGGACTCAACATAATTCTGAACATTGTTCAAATATCTATGGTGGCCATTGTCACAGTGTTCTTTCCAAGTGGTTAAATCAACGAAGTTCTTTATACTATAAAATATTTTTTCATGAGCCACTTAGACTAGGTACATTGCATCTAGACTTCCTACTTCCTCAAACTACCTAGTAGTATTGTCCATTGTTTTCTTGCATTGTTTGTAATCACTACTACAACTATTCCGTCCTCCTCATCCTCTTCTACTACCAAATCACTATCATCATCATCAGCTCAGTCAGTCAGCTTCCCTCTATCCGGATGCACTTAAATGCCAATATTCTCTGCAAGACTTACGGCGGTATGACCGACTGGTACATGGTGGATCTTAGACACCCCATCCGCCCCATAAAAAGTTTTTAGAATACTTTCATTGTGGATACAGAATGAATATAATTCCTGAAGATTGTATAGGTTACTTCTAAACAAGCATGTTCTATCGTCGACCGCATAACCGCTAAAGATCAGGTGAGATAATTGTCAAACTCGCGTTTGACAATTATATGCCAATAATTTATACAAAAACGAAAAACTAGATGGAGCGACTGCTGAGGTCGGATATGACCTCCACAGCCGAAATAACATTAAAAACCCATTTACCTTTCAAATTGATATAGTTCAAACTAGCAGGAACTCCCGACTTCCACCGAGGCACAGTTATAAACAGCCTGTCTTCATATATCTCCAGGCCCATGGGAATATTGTTCTCTGGTATGAAGGCCTTGCTTTCTATGGCCTGGCTCCTGGCTGCAGGGCTGGGGAACTCGTAGTCTATCTGCTTCCATTCGTAGACGATGTGGAGCTGGTCCATGCACCCGCAGAAGTAGACCAGGTGCAGGAGAATGAGGGTCTTCAGGCCCCCCATTTTGGTGATCTGAAATAAAGAGAAGAGGATAGGTTAGTTTAGAGTAGTAGGTAGTAGAAGATGACACAAAACGTTTTGGGAATGCTTTAATTGTGCGTACAGCTAAGAATCCCGCCCCCCTGCGGTAGACTGTTTCCTGATAGCATCAACCTGGGTTTTTTTTAGTCAAGAGTGAATAGGTTACTTCTAGGCAAGCGTGCTCCATCCTCGACCACATCATCGCCTTCCATCAAGTGAGATTGTGGTCAAACGTAGGCAATCAATGATAAAAAGATGGCAATGAGTTGGTGTCTTAGCATAAAGTTAAATTGTTTCGAAATTGTTAATTTTTGTATTCGGAACATTTTCTTTTTTTTCAATCTTTTTTGTTTTAATTGGGGTTTTTAACCCAATGGATACGCCAACCCCATCAATCATCATGCCTTATATGGAGTATACAAAACATTGTTTTAAACTTAAATTAAAAGAAGAATCTTTATCAATATGGTACACCAACTTTATTAACGAATTTTATTTGTTTTTGCTTGCAGTGTCTTTAAAAAATACTTCCAGGACCTGCGTGTAAAAACAACAATGGCATTACAAAAACCAATTATTATCCCACAACCAATCTAACGTACCAGGTACTAATAAAAACCCAGTTATAATAACTCCATCTGGCATATTAATTACGTTATTACAATCAGAGTGTACCTGGTGGACAAATTGAAAGGAGCACGGCCTTGAACGAGGTCAGAGCATATTTCTGATGACCTTGGCTCATAGCAAGTAGGTACTTGTTTTTGTAAGGTTACAGCTGATTTGTTATGTCAGTAGTGTGAAATTGTTTTCGGGACCTGTTTGCGGTGCTTATTATCTGTATTTATTGCGTATTGTGGTACCTATAAATTATGCGAGAGTCGTTGTGCAGAGAGGAGAAGGTACGTAATTAAACATTCGTTTATTTCTTAATGAGTCTTTATTTATTTTTTTAATGCGTAAACGTTGCATATGAAGTTTTCAGCTGAACGGGATCCATCTCTTTTAATTCTTTATTGTATCTACACGTAAACTTAAAATAGTCCATCACTGTGCACTGTAACACTACAATATTCAATCAATATATCTACAACTTACTAGTGCATAAAGTTTTAGTAAAATAAATAAATAAATAAGTACCTAGAGTGTCCCAAAGTTTACGCAAGATTTGAATTTGCTAGCATTTGTGTGATTAAGTGTTGGCAACCCCAAAAATAAGTATAACAGTTTGATAGCTGGTAGTTTAGGGTTAGTCAATATTTTGACTAACCCTAAACTACCTACTATTGTACTACACTATACTACTACTGCTAACTACCTACTACTACTACTATTGTACATTTGCTACTGTCTCCACGCCCAGCTCGATTATCTTTTTATATGTTATTGCAATATCAGTTAATTTTAATTCACCCTTATTCTAAAAGTACTGAACTACCATTTGTAAGTATTTATTAAAATTATCAAATTAAATTTTAGTCGAAATCATTCTGCTCGTACTACTCGAGAGAGCAACATTTTTGTTGAACAATAATATTAAACCATTAGTTTTGGTGGACAAAGTTCAGAAAATCTATCATTTCGGTGATATCTGAATTGCCCCCTAGACCATGTAATTTAACACCACTGGATTTCTTTTTTGGAGTTATTTCAAAGCAAACAAGCCCACACCACCAGCGCATTGAAGGAGGTGATTTAACGCTGAATCAACGAAATTCAGCCACATTTATGCAACACGGTAAAATTTAGTTAAAATAGTGCGCATGTGTGCAAAGCCTAAGAGATACACACACACTAATATTATAAAGGCGAAAGTTTGTGAGTGTGTGTATGTTTGTTACTTCTTCATGTGCAAACGGCTGGGCGGATTTAGATGAAATTTGGTATGGAGATTGTTTGAGTCCCGAGAAAGGACATAGGATACTATTTATCCCGGGAGTATGCTCCCTTGGGATAATTTTCGACATTCTCGTGGGCGTAGCCGCGGGCGGTAGTCGGACGGTAGTACACAGGATAGGGTTATCTGTACTTTAAATATATAAAAATAAAAAAATCAAATCAAATCTTGCGTTAATTTTGCAACACCCTTTATAAGTGTTGAGTTCTCTCCCAGCAAACCTTTGAGTGGTCGAGAGAGATATATTTTATAGAAAACAATTTTTTGTTGTCACAAAAGGAAAATCATGAAAACACAAAAAAAAACAAAATTAGGTACGGAATCACTGTCTCGGATTTGCTATAAATATTCTTGTCCAGAGTGAGTCTGTCCAGCAACAAACAAACGGTTATTTCAAAATACATTGTACAATGACTCAAAGGCAACGGAAGTCCCACAGAAACAAAAGGCAGTAAGGAAGCTAAATAAACTGCCAATTCTGTTTTTCGCGTGAAACGGGGGTGGGTGACTCATGAATTCGATGAATGTTAACTTGGGTTTTTACCAATTCCGACTTCAAAGCTCAATGAGACGTTTGAAAGTGAATTACCGATTAATAATTTAGGACCACATTTAAATATCAAATAGGGTATTTCTACTAGATAGAAAAAATATACTTCTATTAAGTACGTCCGTTACTTTTTCAAAATATATTAGACACATATTTTTTTGCCATTTAAAATAAAAAATGCTGGTGACGTCACGTCGCTGGTAAAATTGTGCTATCGTAGTGACGTCACGCGAGTTTTGAATACACTGTATCTTCGTAATTTTTTGTTTACGAGAAAAAGAAAATTTACGTTTCCAATATTTTTTGGAAATCTCTGACGGACTAATTAGATTTTTTCAGTAGAATACATTCCAAAACTTCTTAGTACAAGTCCCCTTGAAATTCATGAAAGGTCGTTTAACTCGGATCCTTAATCAAAATTCTAGTCCTAAATCAAGATTTGATATTAAGATTAGTAGGTAGATGCACTAGCAAATTACTGATATAAATAAGATTCAGTCTGAGAATGTGAGCATCATTTAGAATACCAAATAAGATCGTGATCATGTCAGTCGCTCTAGAAGTAAAGACAACATTTTTTTTAGGATGGCTGGTTCAGAGATCAAGTCAATCGAAGATCGATGTTTTCCCGCAATTGGCCATGTCATGCAAGGTTCATTGGAAGACCAGGAAAAGATGGATTGATTGTGTTAGGAGTGATGTGACCATGATGTGACAAAAGATCGAGTTAGTGATAGCGTGACGGCTGGCAGGACAGAATGGAAGAAAAATACGTGTTGCGCCGACCCCAAGTAACATGGGATAAGGGCAAAAAGATGATGATGATTATGGCTGGTTAAGAGTATCAAGTCAATCGAGAATCGATGTTTTCCCGCAATTGGCCATGTCATGCAAGGTTCATTGGAAGTCCAGGAAAAGATGGGTGGTTTGAGTTAGGAGTGATAGGGGCCGTTCAATTATTACGTAAGCACTATGGGGGGGCGGGGGGGTCTTTGCTTTGCTTATTTTGGATGACATGGGGGGTAGGGGAGTCTAGATGATGATTACGTCATCGGTAGTTATTTTCTTTTTTACACGAATGGCAACCCACACATTGTCTTTGCTTGAAAACGAAAAGCATTTTCGGGGATTCCCGCAAGTAATACATACATTTAGTGAACAGTGCGCGGTAATTCCCCTACTCGCTTTAGAACCGAGTAAGGGAATTACCGCGCGCTGTTCACTTGTCTAAATTTCCTCTATCAGTGTATTGTTTCGTTTGGCTGCTATAGCGAGTAGACGTATTGTAAGCATAGTAAAGCAAGTTAACATTTGTGTTACCATTCATTCCATTATCCAAAGTTTAATGTTTAAATAAGATGTCATTTCAAATAGACAAATCCAAGTTATACCAAAAATTGTTTGAAAGTTTTAAAAAATCTCATACAAGTACGAAAGTACAAAATGTACAAAAGTTAGTTAACGAAGTGTGGCGAAATTATAAATTACAAGCAAAATCCGACAAGGAACTAGATATTATTGTATCTAAGAGAATCGAAGAAGAATTGCAAGCAGCGACTAAGAATAAATCCAATTTACTACATTTTTTTTCTAAGGTGAGTGACGAAATCATTTTAGGTACCTACTAGAAATATTAGAAATCGCCAAAAAGTTTCTCTTTGCTAATTAGAAAATATTATGGCCTATCTTAAAGTATAGAGGTAATATTCATTATATAGATTTATTTCTTATAATTGATTCCGTCAATTGGTCACAAAATACAGGATGTCAGTTTTATACATATATATTATATACCTACAGAAAACTATACTCTATTCAAATAGGTATTTAACAGAATGTAAACAATCTTTATATGTCTTTTTATTGAAATATGTGGTTTAAAATTGTAAACTGTGTAAAATCTGTTGTGATTCATTTAAAAACTCAACCAATATTAAAAAATTGCTTTTCTGTAAATACATAAAGGTGCGTACAAACATCGTGAGGCGTGCGCCGCGAATGGTTCGCACGTATACATGTGCCGTAGCATGCCTCAGGTTGATGTATGCGAGACGAACCATTCGCGGCGCAAGCCTCGCGATGTCTGTACGCACCTTTACAGATATCTGATTTTATAATTGCATATTTCAATAAAAAGACATATCAAGATTGTTTATATTCTTTTAAATACCTACTTGAATAGACTATAACACCCTGTATTTTGTGACCGGAACGATTTGCTCGTTTAAAGATATTAGATTTAAAGCCATAGGGTTTTGTATTTACCATATTTATTGCCATACTTTGTATTTATGTAGCTTAATAAGAGAATCTTTAGCAGAACCCATAGAAAGTTTTTATTTTTAGGCAACCTGTAAACCTGCAGAAAAAACACAAATTACACAGCCAGCTTCAAATATTAAAAAACAGGAAGAAGATAAAATAAAAACCGGTAATGAATCACAACAGCAATGCGAAATTAATAAAAATACAGATAAACAGAGACCAAAACCTTCTCAGGAAGCTATGAAAAATAAGATTGCTCTACTCGAAAAAAATTTGAATGCTTTGTATTCTGCCAGAGATACTATGTCAATCCGTGCTGAAGTTGATAAACAGATCATTAAGTTGCGCGAGGAAATAAAAACAGCAAAACAGTCTTTAAACAGGAAGGTTCAAAACGCAGTTGCCCAGAAGAAACACAGGGATGGTATGAAAAGAAAGTTAGAAGATATTTGTCATGAAAATCCAGAAATGAAAAAAAGACTATCTCTGAGGGATTCAGTGGGACGTCCTAATCTTGAAAGCAATCAACCTTTACTATTGAAAACAATCGCGGATATAGCTTTATTTGGGAGTGCAGCAGATGATAGAAGACGAACGGAATCAATTCGCAGCGTAAAAACTCTTGATGAACTCACACAAGAATTACGTAAAATGGGATTTGACATTAGTCGCAGTGGGACATATCTTCGTTTGATTCCCAGAAAATCTAATTCTGCAGAGGGACGAAGACATGTATCGACAGTCCCTGTTAAGCTCATTCGGGCTCAAACTGATCACCACAAGAGCCACTTAGATAGCAAGTTCGCTGAAACATCAATCCATTATTTAGAGAACATAGCATCCATACTAGGACCAGATCAAGTATTTTTCATATCTCAAGATGATAAAGCTCGAGTCCCTATTGGCGTAACTGCGGCAAATAAGCAAGCACCTCTTCTAATGCACATGGAATATAGAATCAAATTGCCTGATCACGATTGGGTAATCGCTGAGCGTCATAAATTAATACCATCTGTTTATGCTGGTATCAAAATCACTTCCAATATGCTAGGACAACCGCAAGCCGTTGGATATTCTGGACCAACATACATCGCTATTCGAAGTGGAAAGCATAGTTCATCTACTGCTAATACTCATGCTCAGGATTTCGAGACGCTTCTCGAACTTGAAGAGTTTCGACCATTAGCTAAAACTGACCATGGACTAGTAAAACCAGTGGTAATCATGACGGTTGATGGAGGGCCAGATGAAAATCCGCGTTATCAAAAAGTCATAGGGTTTGCTATACAACACTTTAAGCGACATGATCTCGATGCATTGTTTTTAGCTACCAATGCTCCCGGAAGAAGTGCGTATAACAGAGTAGAGCGCAGAATGGCTCCTCTTAGTCGGGAACTGGCTGGTTTAATATTGCCTCATGACCATTTTGGGTCTCATTTGGATGAACGTGGCGTTACAATTGATGAACATTTAGAAAGATCTAATTTCGAATTTGCAGGAAAAGTATTAGCTGAAGTATGGAGTTCAATGGAAATTGATGGCTATAATGTTAATGCAAAATATGTTGGGGCAGGTGAACAAGATCTTCCTGATTTTCCAGACATTAAATGGTATTCAGAACATGTGCGTGAAAGCCAATACTTGCTCCAAATTGTAAAATGTAGAAATACAGAATGCTGTCGTCCAAGAAGTGGACTATTTAGATTACTAGACAACAGGTTTCTTCCACCACCTGTAAAAGTAAAACAAACAGTTGATGACTTGGTTTTAGATGAAGGAGGGCAATTTCTTAATCTTCCAGTCAATTTAGCTCTACGCTTAAGTGCTTCACTCAAAGATTTCCTGCAAATGCCATACGATTATTTTTGTCCGACGGTACAATTGAGGCTATCAAGTCGAACATGCAAAACGTGTGGTCTTTATCATGCTTCCGTCAAGTCACTAAATCGTCACATCGAAAAGATCCATAAGAAAGTAAACACGCACACTGATAGGAAAGTTAGACCTGTAAGAGTCGCTGCTCGTCGTGCTAATGAACTGATGTGCATTATTCAAAATTTAGAGCACCATGATGTTGAATGGCTCGATGAGAATGACGTAGACATTCCAAAATCGGATGAAAGCGAGCAGACTCACAACACTGAGCAGCAATCGAAGCAATCCAATGTCATCGAAAACTTAGAATCATGGATTCGGGTTTCATGGACTGAAGACTGTTAATTTGAATTTAATATATGTACCAAAAATTTAAAATAAGTTTGTTATGTTAGTAAGATATAATATTTTTGTCCTTTACTCTATGTTGAATACCGTTTCAGTAAAATATAATCTCTATCCTAAATCTATTTTCTTATTTTTCAAATTATAATTATAACATTATAAAATTAAAAAAACAATACATTAATTGACAAATGTTTACGTAAGCATGGGGGGAGGGGGTAAGAGCTTTGCTTACTTTTGCTGACAAGGGGGATGGGGGGGTAAATAATTGCAATAAATCTGCTTACGTAATACTTGAACGGCCCCTTATGAAAGAAAAGGGAGTTATTGAATTAGTGATAGCGTGACGGCTGACAGGACAGAATGGAAGAAAAAAACGAGGTTCGATATTTTCCCGCAATTGGCCATGTCATGCAAGGACCAGCGTCATATAGCATCTGTCTAGCGACATTTCTGAAGTGAACCTTCGTCAAAACGCCAAAAGCCATAAATAAGGTTCATTTCACAAATCCACGCTTTTTTTTAATGATTGTCAATTTCTTGGGTTCTGAATCCAAATGGTAACCAGCGAAACCCTATTAGGTACCTACTAAGCCTCCACGGTCTCTCCGTCCGTCTGTCTGTCAGCGGGCTGTATCTTAAGAACCGTAATAGGTAGACAGTTAAAATTTTCACGGAGTGTGTATTTCTATTGCCGCTCTAATACAAATAATAAAAATTAAATTAAAAACCGTGTTTTTTTTTCGGTTTGTGGTAGGGAACCCTTCGTGAGAGAGTTTGACTCGCACTTGGCCAGTTTATATTTTATTACAAACTTAATTGTAACAGAGAGAAGAGCACAAAAGTGCCTTAAAATTAATAATTATGGCAAAACACCTAACCATCCTATCCATATTTGACAGAATATTATACAAGATCCAGACCTTTTAAAGACACTCAAAGACCAATCGAAAGGACACTAAGGTGAATAATCATAATAAATAATATAAAATGAATAACCAAGCCTGACACAATGCGAATTAACAATTTTTTTGACGTGACAATGTCTAATAAATCGATGAACGCCGGCTGCACGCACGAAAAAGGATGACTCATTGTAACGTTACGCTCATTGTAACGTTACGATCATTTCATCAATGTTTTGTTATGACGTTGTCACGTTAAACTATCGTTCGTAAACCGACTTTACAGACAACAATTTTTTTTTACATTAGGTTTGGGAAAAGGCTGCACAAATAGTGAAAAACCAAGCCACCTAAACTAGGGTGACTTGTGACTTAGGAGTCAGTGTTCTACTGTAACCTTGTGTGTGTACCAAAGAAACCTTTATTTTATTTATGTGTATTAATAAACCTATCATGACCTGCTCTATGAATAAGAATGTGTCAGTATGTGTGTTAAGGGGGGTGGCTGTAAGAGGGAAGGGCTGTGTTTTTTTGGGTGGTGTGTTGTCGTGTGGTGTGGTGTGGTATGGTGTGGTGTGGTATGGTGTGTTGTCACTCAAAGATCAATTGAAAGGACATTAAGGTGGATAACGATAATCCTGTCCTACTAATATTATAAACGCGAAAGTTTGTAAGTATGGATGGATGGATGGATGTTTGTTACTCTTTCACGTTAGAACGGCTGAACGGATCTCGATGAAATTTGGCACAGAGGTAGATTATAGTCCGAAATAACACATGGGACATATTCCCTTGTTTTTTTGTTGATTTTCGTCCCGGGAGTATGTTCCCTTGGGATAATTTCCGACATAAACGCGGGCGGAGCCGCGGGCGGTAACTAGTAAATATTATAAAATGAATAACCAAGCCTGACACAATGCGAATTAACAATTTTTTACATTAGATTTGGGAAAAGGCTGCACAAATAGTGAAAAACCCTGCCTCCTTAACTAAGGGGACTTGTGACTTCGGAGTCAGTGTTCTACTGTAACTTCGTGTACCAAAGACACCTTTATTTATTTATTTATGTGTGTTGAAAAAACGAGTACCATATCTACTGAACAGTCTGCCGGCAGACATAAGGAGTGAAATGAATAAAAATTGTTTTAAAAATAAATTAAGAAGATATTATTTAGAAAGGTGTTAAAGTGCTACAGTGTATAATTCTATAAGTACAAATTAACGAATGAGTGTATATGTAGAGACTCACCGACCCCACAGTCAAACCATTACTACGATTTTGTGGGGCTTAATTTATAAGTTAACTAAGCAATATGTGAAACTAATAAATAAATAAATAATATAATGAC
Organism: Mamestra configurata; assembly: GCA_002192655.3. Classification (NCBI taxonomy): domain Eukaryota; kingdom Metazoa; phylum Arthropoda; class Insecta; order Lepidoptera; family Noctuidae; genus Mamestra; species Mamestra configurata. Next base: position 268,245 of record NDFZ01005237.1, read on the forward strand.
CTGTTCTAACTATGAATAAGAATGTGTCAGTATGTGTGTTAAGGGGGGTGGCGGTAAGAGAGGGAAGGGCTGTATTGTGGGGTGGTGTAGTGTGGTGTGGTGTGGTGTGGTTTGTTGTCACTCAAAGATCAATCGGAAGGACATTAAGGTGGATAATGATAATAAATAATATAAAATGAGCTAACAAAGCCTGACAGAATGCGAACTAACAATATCCTATCCAAACATTAGAATTCAATGCAAACTACGTGCATAATAAGTTAATAGCGACCATTGTTGATAACCACAAAGGAATAAAATTTTTATTGCTATCAGGTTAAAGGTGGCAGTTGAGTGGATTTATCAATGTGTCGCTGGCCGATTGATACCTCCGTTATCGTCTAGAAATAATAATTTTATAGGTTTCTGTGGTCATGGTTATAAATGTACCGGCATGGTTTTGAATTCCTAGTTAAACGCAGAAAGAATTTCTGATGTATACACATAGTCGTGTGTCTACGGGTGTGCTTTGTGATGTCATCGTGAATCGTCCCGTATGAATCATGACGAGAAAATGTTCTTGGTTGTGTCTATTGAGAGGTATAGACCAAGTTTTTTTAGAAGAAATCATATAAATATAATATATCTATTAAATACGAATCTGACATCAGTCTTGCCAAGAAGTACCGTGTTCCCCTGTTAATGGGTTGTGGAGGTCTGGTAGGTAGCCGCTCCACGTAAAATACTGGTATGCAGCTGAATCCGGTTTGACTGGAAGCCGACCCCAATATAGTTAGGAAAAGGCTAGGCAGATATCTATAAAATACAGTACTTATATCTTTGACTTCAGAAGGGCCAACTTTAATTTTTAATTTAATTAGATTTTTATTATTTGTTGTTATATAAATACACACTACCTATGTGAAAATTTCAACTGTCTACCTATTACGGTTCTTGGGATACAGCCCGCTGACAGACAGACGGACGGACTAATAGGGCTCCGTTGGTTACCCTTTGGCTACGTAACCCTAAAATGAATCCTGGCTTCCGACGCCATAGCTTGAGAACGACTTGAATGGTTTAATTTTTTTTTTTGTTTTGTTAGTTATTGTCAGGGCGAGGATTGTGTGAAAGAAAATGTTTTGAAAAAAAGATACATACGGGCGAAGCCGGGGCGGGCCTAGGGACTAGTAGATTATAAAATACGCCTCTGCAAAATAGAGTACCTAGATACCTTCAATAATAACTAATATTACAAAAAAACGAAAGTTTGGTTTGTTTGTGTTCAATTTGGTTAAAGGCGTTGCGGATTACCTATGATCGAGAGGGTCACCACGGCCCTGGAACGCAAAGGGCATTAGGAGGAACACGGATGGGTTTTAGTCAGTAAGAGTCTGACACTCCCTTCCGTGCTGCCCAGAGCGGGAGGAGGCATTTTATGATTTCCCATCCATAAAAACAAAAACAGACATAGTTATAGACTACTTTTTTGCGTAAAGCGAGCAAACCCACGTGCAAAAGCACAATATTTAAGCTTCCCGAGGCACAGCCGAGGCTTTATCGCTTACTAGACATAGCTCTGAATCGTCATAGTCATCATCATACCAGCCGAAAGACGTCCACTGCTGGTCATAGGCCTGCCCCAAGGGGAGGGTTGCCATAATCACCACGCTTGGCAGGCGGGTTGGCGATCGCAGTGTAGCTGTTGCAATGCACAGAAGCACAGAGAATGCTGCTGCCCATTCTCTGGTGAGTCCCTTAGTCACCTCTTACGACACCCACGGGAACTGGTGCTTCTTTTACATCCGATACCATACAGCCGGTCGATTCTGTAAACATCGAAGTGAAGGCTTGGGTGAAGTGATCACGAGGTGAGCTGCCAATCCATACAATCAAGATGTCACGTGATCACGAAGTGAGCTGTCATTCCATCTTGATTATATGGATTGACAGCTCACCCCGTGATGGCTTCACTTCGACATGTTTACAGAATCGACCGGATTGCTAAACTGAGTTACAGCTCTGAATGCGAAACCGAAACACATTAACGCTGAGCATTGGAAGATATTTAGGCGTAAAACATGCTTTCTAAGAATAGCTACTTACCTAAGTCACAAAACCACTAGCCACGTTTTAACGAGTCACTGTTTCATCTTGACTTGCAAGCTCTTTCTATTTATCTTGAACAAACAGTTTCACATGTTTAAGTGATGTGAGGTTTTGCTAGTTTTCCTAGTACAGTGAAATTTTGTGAGAAAAAGGTAAGAATAAAGTGTTAAAAGAAAGATTTAGACAGGTAACCAATCAGTTTTGAAGTGTTTGCAACGTCTCATCGTAATGTATCGTTCCGCTCCTGAATACTTAAGGCTCTTAGTATAGAATACTCTTTGTTATGTACACCACATAAGTTATAGAAAAGATAGATGAAGTAAACATTACACAATGGGCGGCCTTATTCCTGAAAGCGATCTTTGGAAGACTGTACAGCAGCCCTACTATGACGTGCTAATGCCATCCAATTCCGATGATGTAAACGGGATAGTGTTATTCGCTATGTATAGCTCCGTCTCCCTCTTAGAGCGGAATCATGATCGTTTTAAGACATCATAGTAGGGTCCCCCTGATCTACTACTGCAGTGTTATGGTAGCCGCCAAATAAATTTGCAATAACGGTCATTGACCCACCTACATTTATTAACATTCTTAATTAAAAACTACGGCAAAATAAAGACATAACGCTGTTAATCAACATTCATCGTGATCCTCAACAATCTCCAGTCATGACAAAAAATCATAACCTATTTTTCAGGTACTTACGAAGACACATAGGGAAAGGGCAATGGATTTTATCGCAAATTTATCTGGCGCCTTCCATAGTGCTCTTTCCTGTTCTCCCAATAAAACAAAATAAAAAAATGTCAAAATTCCTTTACTAGCTTGGAGAATAAGTCAAGTCTTTGGCCATTTAAAATATACGTCATGAAGTATGCAAATTAAACATAATTCGCCGAATACTTATACAACATTGTTTACATAAATGTCTGGTAAAAAGACAAAGACACATGACTGGTGACCTACAGCAAGTGGTGACCTCTAGCGTGTGTTGCAAACTTAACAACTATGTGATGACGTGCCTCTGAAGATGTAACAATAGGAAAATAAGAGAACTCTTCATGGTGGGAATAACATTATTTTGTCGGTTTTTTAACCAATATTACTGAATCATTTCTTAATAGTCTGAAAGAGTGATTTTAAGGATGTCTTTCTTAATAACTTGACCTTCCTATATATACCTGCAGCACCAGGACGTGTTGCGGATTTTTTTCGAAAGTCACCGCGGCCCTGGAACGCAAAGGGCTTTAGAAGGAACACAGATGGGTTTTAGTCAGTAAGAGTCTGACACGCCCTTCCGCTCCACCCAGAGCGGAAGAAGTCATTTGATGATTTCCCATTCTTACAAAATAAATAAAAAAAGCACCAGGACATAAAATTGATGGCATGTTTGTAAATGTTGAGTTTCACGAAAAACTAGACAAGCTTTCGTAAAACTCAACATTTAGCAGATACAAGTAAGGTGTATCACTAAAGACTTTTACTACTTTAGTCTAAAGTTTAACACTTTATTTTTGCGAGAGGACCCATTTTGTTGCCTCGATGTCACCTGATGTATGAGGGCCGAGCCCAAAAGATGCCTGCTGCCCTACCATGACGTGCTAATGCCATCCAATTCCCATGATGTAAAAGGGATAGTGCTTTACGCTATGTATAGCTTCGTCTCTCTCTTAGAGCGGAATCATGATCGTTTTAAGTCTTCATAGTAGGACCAGTGTTCGCTCAACCTCGCTCTTGGTTCGAAAGGCCGTATTTTGAAAACGAGTTATGGTAGGGAACTCATGCTGGCAGACATTTTCACACTACCTCCCACAGCAAAATGTCAAGCCTAAATAGATTTTCAGAACGCAGCTATTTTATTTTAAATTTCTGTTACTTTTTTGAGCTTAATTGGTAATATGGTCGACCCATACTCGTGCGCACACAACGCTTTGGGAATATTTTAATTGTGCGTACAGCTAAGAAGTGGAATTCCCTGCCGGAGTCTGTTTCCTGATAGCTACAACTTGGGGATTTTTAAGTCAACAGTGAATAGATGACTTCTAGGTAAGTGTGTAGCGGTATCAATGCCGCCACAAGAAAATCTAACGAAGCTAAATTTGTACGGCCATCTATCCCACCAGCGACAAACTACTAACGCAATACTGCATCGTGGTAACAGAGTTTTCCATGCGATTTGAACATAAATACAACAATCCGAATATCAACTATGCCCACCGAACACAACAAGCGCCGGTCGGAGGATCCTCCCTTTTATTTATTTATTTTATTTCTTTCGAGGATTGCGGGACTGTACCCTCTGTACTGCATACCCTAACCCTCTATAAGCGTGTTCCATCGTCATCCCTATCAGCGCTTTTCACCAGGTGATATTATGGTCAAACGAGAGTAAAAAAAAATCTGATTGTGATTGCATTTAACTTCAAGACTCTTTTAAATGGGGTGGAAGATTCTTTTAAATGTAGGCAGTACCCCATTTAAAAGAATCTTGACCGAGTCTCACTAATAGGTTCTTCGCAAACTCGTCTCAGATTGCGTGGCAATGGAAAATTATGTGATAGACAATGGAATGGACGATGGACGATAGTGTAGGAGCTAGGGTCCCGTTATTCAACTTTATCATTAATCGTGTTACTGTTATTGTTATTCGACTGACGGGCGGCGCCGTGGGAATTGTATATTCTCTTTAAAGAATAAACAAACGGTGAGTACTTTCTTTATAAGGAAGTATCAATATTAGGTTTTTCTTTCGGCTTTCAATCTTAATAGAATCGTGCATTTATTGCAACAACAAAAAACACTTATCATCTGGTATAGTTGGTGGCATTCAGTTCAATCACATATTTGATTTTGATACCACCAACTGCATCAGACTGCTTGAAAAGTGATTTGGTGGGGGTTTTTAGTCACTTTTTGCGATTGGGTTTTAAATTGTTACTTTACTGTAGGTATATCAGATATACAACGTGTAACAGAATAAACGCAATACCTCTTAAGGGATCATTATGTTCTCATAATTAAAGAACAACTTTCACTATAGGACCAACACTGAAATCGCGAAAAAAAAAATCTACGCGATCGATGTGCGCATAACAAGACAAAATGTACAGTGGCCCGTTAAGAGGCATTGCGTTTATTCTGTAACACGTAGAATATTCCACTTAAATATGACCATACACTTCTGAAACACCTCTAAACTATATTAATATTATAAATGCGAAAGTTTGGATGTTTGGATGGATGGATGGATGTTTGTTACTTTCACGCAAAAAACTAATGAATTGATTTTGATTAAATTTGGCACAGTGGTATATTATAGTCTGGAATAACACATAGGATACTTTTCATCCCGGGAGTATGTTCCGTTGGGGTAATTTTTGACATTAACGCGGGCGGAATCTAGTTAATATTATAAATGCGAAAGTTTGGATGGATGGATGTATTTTTGTTACTTAATCACGTCAGAACAGCTCAACGGACCCTAATGAAATTGGCACAAAGTTAGATTATAGTCTGGAATAACACATAGGATACTTTTTATCCCGGGAGTATGTTCCCTTGCGATAATATTCGACATTCACGCTGCTGTCGGAGCCGCAGGCGGCAGCTAGTATTATAAATATCTTTTCAAAAAGGTTATAAGTAAGTTTGTGTTCATTAGCTGTGATTTAATACGCGCCTAAAGTAGATTACTAGGTAACATTGAGGATATCATAGCCTTTAATAAACCTCAAATTGGGTTAACAAGCCATTCGCATAAATGCTGTAATCACTTTATAATTATAATTTGACATACATTAACCACCATAATATAATTCAATGTCAGAAGTAGTAATTTAATTTTATTAATTTTCTCGAAGGTTTTCTCATTCGCGACTTACGTAACGTAGGTAAGTACTCAAGAAGTTTTCCACGAGTTATCTAGCAATTAATATCCTGGCTTATTATGACGACTTGGCTTATTCAAAAATCTAGATGGTTCTGTCGCTACTAAGGTCGGAATGGCAGGTTAGCTTGCTATCTTTGCTTGAAAAACTAGCATCGTGCAATCCGGGTATAAGGGATATAATATGATACAGAGGTTTGTTTTAAGGATTGGAAATCATTAAATGACTTATTCCGCTCTGGGTGGAGCGGAAGGGCGTCTCAGACTCTTACTGACTAAAACCCATCCGTGTTACTTGTTGCCGCGGTGACTCTCTCGAACAAATCTTTCCGCAACCCTGGCAGGCTCTGGCCCTATCGGGCCCCGTCTCCTATGCTGACATCTCTTTGAGGCGCGCGTAAAACGCGCCATCGACCTGGGCCTGGTGGTGATCGGACAGCGAGCCACCCACAATACAGAGGATACCTTGGTAAAGTTGCAATCTTTTACCCCACTTAGATCTATCTGTGCCTAAAATAAATAATTGTTATACTTGTGATATTTTTCCCTTTAGATAAAGAATATTATTTACCCGATATTGATGGCACTCTACATGTTAACATTATTTGCTTATTTGGGTAAGCTCCGCATATCCAACTAGTAAACTCAGTTGAAGGAAATATTTGCAAGTATTACAATAAAATAGGCATGTCAAATGTCTGCATTCCGTTTGTCCGTAAATGAATTGGAATGTTCAATAACAAGTTTCGAATGCATTAATTAATTTTCTTCTTTAAGAGCCGTAACGAAAACCACACTAAAACTACACTTTTTCACGCATTTCCGAATTAAAATCCCGTTCGATCGATTTTGCATTTCTAATTTTATTCGTTTATTCCCATAACGAATTAAAAAGATGGCATGAGTCATTTGTTTGTTAGCTCTTGGCCTTTTTTTGGACGGGAAATAATAAAAAAATAGGGAGTGTCAAACTCTTACTGACTAAACCCCACTCGTGTTCCTTTAAATGCCAGGGCAGCGGTAGCTCTTTCAAACAATTCCGCAGCCCTGGCTGATTAGCTCTTCGCCTATTATTGGAAGAATACCTAGTATTTTAATTTGAAATTCCGATTGTTTGTTTAATTGTTCTGACGACAGTTATTAATCAAATAATCGCAGCTAGATGCTGATAATTAGTCTGACGTGGACAAGGAAATCCCTTGATTGAACGGAGTATCCGCAAAGAAATCCGCTTTGAACAAGATATGACTACATTGACTTACTTATATGAACATGAAGGCAATATCAACTTCAAGTTTATTTTGAGAAAAAAAGTTTACTTTTGTAAAAAAGTAAGTAGTACATATATGTATTATGACATATCTTTAGTGTTATATCTTTTTTTTTAAGGATGGGAAATCATCAAATGACTTCGTCCGCTCTGGGTGGGGTGGAAGGGCGTGTCAGACTCTTACTGACCAAAACCCATCCGTGTTCCTTCTAACGCCCTTTGCGTTCCAGGGCGGCAGTGACTCTTTTGAACAAATTCCGCAAACCTGGTAGTGTTATATCCTACATGTACCTTCAAAAGTAACGAGCATTCTAGCGACCAGTGAGTGTTACTTACATTACAGGTAAAAGCTCACATCTTAAGGTGGGTACTGACCGGTGTTACGGGGATTCGTGCAGTCAGCGTGGAAACGAAGATATTGCGCAGGCGTAACATAACATTGACTGGCCTGTTGGTCGAGTGGTTAGTGACCCTGACTGCTAAACCGGAGTTCGTGGGTTCGATTCCCGACAAATCTTTGTGTGATGAGCATGATCATTTGTTCTGTGTCTGGGTGTAATTTGTCTATAATATGTATGTTTTTAGAAATATATAAGTGTGTTTATCAGTTGTCTGGTTGCCATAGTACAGGCTCTGCCTAGTTTGGGATCGGATGACCGTGTGTGAGTTGTCCAAGATATTATTAGATATTATAACATGCTCGCTGCGAATGTTACATTACAGCCCGTAACACTGGTCAGTACCCAGCTTTATTGTTCTTTGCGTATCAAAGGTACTTCTTTTTAGGGCCAGTAGGTGGCCACGTTTATTACGGCATCAGAAGAATGGTACAGATTGACAACTGTACAGGTGGACGTCATTTGGGACACTCCAGGAAGTGGGACATAATCTGATCAGAAGCACCACACTCTGACAGGGTATTGGAAGAATAATAAAAAGTGAAATGACAAAATTAAACGGGGCTCCATTGTTTTTATACAAGTTATTAATACTCATGTCTATCAGCGCTTCACTTTTTAATGCTGATTCATCACTAAGTTATGTCAGGGGCCTGTCCAATTAACCAAAATAGACTAGAGTCAAGAGCAACCCCGCATTAAATAAAAATAAATAAAAAATGGTAATACATGACACAACTTACGGGTTTAGTAACGCATTCCTCAAAGTAAGCCCCTAATAAATATTTCCCTGATATGAGCTAGTAAAATAATAATTTTACTAGCTCAATAAAATAATGACATCCTCGACGCTTTTTGTTGCCTTGATTAGAAACAAAAGAACGACCCGTGCTGTATTTGTTTGAAGGACATCTGATTTAACATCAATTTCCATAATAGGTATTTAAATTGGTACCACAAAAATCATAAAGCAAGACGAAAACCGATAAAAAATGGTTGAGTTCATAATGCGATTAGTGGTGGTGACATTCTTGCATAGGTAATCACATTACATTTTCGACTACTTGGACGCCTCGGTGATCACTGCTGTAAACGTCCACGGAACTGTCCACACTTTCTATACAAACCAACCATGTCACCGTTTACTTACTCTTCAACATAAAATGATGTATCACGTATATGAACTGACGTCTTTGAATAGCGTACATTACAGAAGCTGGGTGCTCAATTCATTTATAAATCACTAGCGGACGTCACGCGGTTTCACCCGTGTAGTTCCCGTTCCCGTGGGAGTACGGGGATAAAATATAGCCTATGCTACTTGCTGATAATGTAGCTATCCATTGCTGAAACAATTGTTCAAATCGGCACAGTAGTTTTTGAGTTATCATTACAAACATACACACACACAAAAATACAAATTTTTCCTCTTTATAATATTAGTGTAGATAAATGATATTTATTGTGTAAGTAGGTTAAACGTAACGATTTTACACGTCAATCTTTTTTGGTCATTTTTAAACTAGATGAGGCCGGTGTTTTCTAGGTGACTACCCTGAGAAGAAACACCGAAACAAACTCCTCTTATTTTGTTTCAGTATTTCTTCTCAGGGTAGTCAAAGTCTCTTTTAAAGTCCATACAATCGTACTGGTCAAATATGATATCCATGTAGGTTAATGTCTGAAGTGGTATTTTGAGGAAAGTACCTACCTCACAGATTTGAGTAGACCTGTTCAGACAGTGCAAGCATTTGTCAGTTATCGTGCAGTGTTCATAATATTCTTGATTTATGAATACTGCTGTGTCTAGTCGTTGCAGGCTCTGCAATTCTAAGCTCTGCGGGCACCATAAATATTGTGAATTCAGAATTCAAGATAATTGACAAACAAATTCAATTGTAAACTCTACTTTTTTACGACCTTTTTTGATATAATGGTCACTTTGAAATTCAACTTAAAAACACAACGTTGAAGTCAGTGGCGATGCATCGAAAGGGGGATGCCAAGCTGCCATAGTGATTTAGGCCCTGAGTGCCCACAAGTAACATCAAATGCATTGGGACTTCTATAAACAAAAGAACAAATAAATAAAGTACAATATGTGTAAATGTCAAATCAATGTTTTGCAACAAATCTTTATTTTTTCTCGGATTTTAAATTGGCAACCTAGCAAATGTCTGTTTATTTCGTTGTATCGTTTCAATATTTATTATTTATTAAAAAATGTTACTGACTTGTATCGCGTCGTGAATAGAAGAGTTAATTACGTAAAATTTACATATTTTTTTTACTAAATTAAATCTCTTGGGCATCGCAAGGCCTAAAATCGGCATTCCCCTTTTTCGAATTATGAATTCAAATATAAAACACACGTATTTGATTCATATTCGAATATGAGTGAGTGTATAAACGTCCTAAGTCAAAGAAAAAATCACAAGAAGACTGCTTCATAACACGACTAGAAGTGGCATTCTTGCATAATCTTAACATTTGACAGATAAGTCAGTAGACCTACGAAGAGATAGTAGAACCCCACCTGTTTTAAGTAGGTACACATTGATTGCACAATGCAAACTAGATGGCGCGCGTAAAAATTCCGTCGGGGACAGTGCAAGGTGAACCGGTTGGTTTAGGAGTAATGGGCCTGTGATATACGCGCCTACACACTTACCCGGTGGGCCACTGCCTTCTTTTACCACTTGTGTGATTGATTTTATCTGATGGTTGTAGTACTATATTAAAAGTGAGAGTCAATTCTATAAATAGGCACCTGGAGCGAAAAGATCACTCGAGTAACTAGACTAGCGGATGTTGGAGAAAAAGAGTTAGGTTGAGGTGAGAATGGGCTGGCCACGTCGCTTGTATGTGTCACCGGAAAACTGAAAACGCCGTAAGATTGTAAAATTTCGCGTGAATGTTAACAATTTTTTCATAATAAGACACGAATATATTGAAAACTATTGAATTTGAATGGGATTATAATAATAATAATAATATCTTGGGACAACTCACACATGGTCATCCGATCCCAAACTAGGCAGAGCCTGTGCTATGGCAACCAGACAACTGATAAACATACTTAAATATTTCTAAATACATACATATTATAGAAAATTTACACCCAGACACAGAACAAATGATCGTGCTCATCACACAAAGATTTGTCCTGGGTGGGAATCGAACCCACGACCTCCGGTTTAGCAGTCAGGGTCACTAACCACTCGACCAACAGGCCAGTATTACATAGTTACATTGTGTCAACACAATATCTTATCTCTGCAACTCTCTGGATTCTGGATTGATTGTATTCAAAACTGTTTTATTATATATCGGGAAATTATAATCTAATAAAGATTCACACAAAAATCAGCCAAACTAAAGTGGGACTGGGCCGGCCACGTCTGCCGGATGTCGAACGGTTCATGGGCTAAAGCAACCACAATGTGGGTCCCAGAAAATGCCCGACGACATCGCGGGAGACCCAGGCGAAGATGGCGGGACGAACTTGACGCCTATCGGCCAGATTGGTCCAGACTTGCCCAAAGCCGGGAGGAATGGAAGGAAGAAAGGGAGGCCTTTGCCCTGCAGTGGGACACAATTGGCTAAAAATAAATAAATAAAGATTTATTACAATCTTACGGAGTCTGCAATTTTATGGGCGAGGATCGTCGACCACAGACGCGTGAGGGAGACGTCGCGTCCGAAATCGAACTTAGCCCGAGATCGCGCAAGATAGAGATGTTTTGAAGGAGAAAGGCCTCTGCCCAGCATTGGACCACATATTAGAAAAGTAAAAAAAGTCACCTGGGAAAAGTTGGTCGAGAACTGTTTGGTCAGGTATTCACGGAAATTTAGGAAACTGTTAAATAATAATAATAATATCTTGGGACAACTCACACACGGTTATCCGATCTCAAACTAGGCAGAGCCTGTGCTATGGCAACCAGACAACTGATAAACATACTTATATATTTCTAAATACATACATATTATAGACAAATTACACCCAGACACAGAACAAATGATCATGCTCATCAAACAAAGATTTGTCCTGGGTGGGAATCGAACCCACGACCTCCGGTTTAGCAGTCAGGGTCACTAACCACTCGACCAACAGGCCAGTATTACATAGTTACATTGTGTCAACACAATATCTTATCTCTGCAACTCTCTGTCTTGTACGACTGTACAAGACTCTTGAGACAACAAGAAATTACAAAAGGCAACATTATATCATCGACAAAGATCATCAGACGAAAACACAAATTAGGATTGGCATGAACTCGAATTATCTCATCGCATTAATCACCATCTATGTATCAACATTTCACGTGGTAATATGAACAGGCCGCGGCCTGCAGGCCATTAAAAAAATAGCCGGCTACTTAAAAAAATAGCCTACAGGCCCACTTCTGGGCAAAGGGTTCCCCTACATCCATCAATGTCTGGAAAGTCTATTCTTTATTAAGTCTTTCGAAAATCGCTGTCACCGATAAAATGTCACTCTATTGAGGGCTCAAGAGCTCAAGAACGATTCACATTAATTTGAGTATTTTAGAAAAATATATTGAACTAGCTTTTGCCCACGACTTTGTTCGCGTGAAATAGTTACTTGGGCAGTCATTTTTATTTTCAAGATATCAATTTTTCAAAAACGTTTGAACACGTACCAAATTTCAGCTAAATCGGTTCAGCGGTTATTGATTCCCTATACAAACTTCCAATCCCCTTTTCACCCCCTTAAAGGATGATTTCTGGGATAAAAACTATCCTATATCCTTTCCCGGAACTCAAACTATCTTTATACCAAATTCCATCTAAATCGGTTCAGCGGTTTATGCGTAAAGAGGTAACAGACACACATACAGTACACGTTCGCATTTATAATATTAGTATAGATGGAGATGAAAAACTTCGAAATGAAGAATCACGTAGTAGGCCACGACAAATACCAGTTTCTGTTATTCATAAATTTAGATAAAACAAATCGTTAAAATATTCACACAGTACTTTTTACTTTTTACACTTTATTGTTTTATTTAAACCTCGCAGGCGGCCGGAAGCAACGATTAATTTAAATTGGTTTTCCTCGTAGCGAAACCACTTATTCAACTTAAACATATAATTCAGAGAGCAAGTCTGAATTATTTATAAGTCGTAAATGGAAAGGTTAAAGGGCCATATGGAATATTTTTGTGCCTTTTTTAACTCGACATTTCCTTATAAGCGAGTGCATCGCGACCTTATAGGTCTATAGAACCTTAATGATACTTAAAGGCTTGGCGATCCAGTATTTTTATCTTGAGAAGCTTGAGTACCTATTTCACCTTTTTAATTTATCAAGTATCATCTTAAAGGTTTAAGCTCATTGATTGCCAAGTTGATCCAGTAGGTCTGCCCTGGCCACCGTAGGCTCGGGCCTGCGGACGGCGAGCGTTGGGTGGCTCGCTGTCCGATCACCACCAGGCCCGGGTCGATGGCGCGTTGTGTTTCACGCGCGCCTCAAAGAGAAGTCAGCATAGAAGACAGGGCTCGCTAGGGCCAGAGCCTGCCAAGGTTGCGGAATTTGTTCGAAAGAGTCACCGCGGCCCTGGAACGCAAAGGGCTTTAGAAGGAACACGGATGGGTTTTAGTCAGTAGCTAAGAGTCTGACACGCCCTTCCGCTCTACCCAGAGCGAAAGATGTCATTTGATGATTTCCCATCCGTGGGTCTGGTCTGGTAACAATAGTATACCTACTATTTATTATGTACACCATAATAGTAGAAATTACTGAACAGATTTATGTAATATAATGGGTGGCATTATCGCTAGAAACGATCTTTAAAAGGCCGTATTTTAAAGAGAGAAATAAAGATAGTACTGCAGGTATTCTAGGCGGGAGACTCAGCAGTATTCAGACTTTTCACACATAAAAAAACGGAAAATATAAAGTAAATTACCATTTCCATGGAACACTGCAGTTTGGTTAACCTTTGACCTCATGTTACATCACACTTACGGCTAAAAGATAACCATCAGACACGCAGAAGTAATGCATGGCCATTGGCCACCACAAAAAGATACCAGAATATTAGTGTTAAGTATTTTGTAGCTTTTCTTGGAATCCGAAAATTTATTTTACATCATGACTAAACATGAGTCATTGGAAGTGTTTAGATAAAAAATATTTTTAAGGAATTAGGTAATCTTTTTAGGTTTCCGAACCTCGAAAACGGAAGCCTTATAGGATTATTTGATTGTCTGTCTGTCTGTCCGTCTGTCACAGCCGAATTTCTCTGAATCTACTGGACCGATTCGGTTGAAATTTGGTACACATATGAACTGCTGTGATCCAAACATGGAAGTAACGAAAATAAATTAATTATGAAAATGGTCAACTGTCATTTGTAGATCTTTGGCAGTCATTACGGATAGTCAGAAGCCAGATAATCTGACACCAGTCTTGTCAATGAGTACCGTGTTACCCAGTTAATGGGTTGTGGAGGTCTGGTAGGCAGCCGCCCCACGTAAAATACTGGTACTCAGCTGAATCCGGTTTGACTGGAAGCCGACCCCAATATAATTGGGAAAAGGCTAGGCAGATGATGATGAAAATGGTGTCACTTTTCATTTACAAAGTTTATGCTACTGTACCGTGTGACATATCAAAATTTGAAATAAATGTTTTTGAAGTTATTCAAGAAATTAGATGAAAAATTACCATTAAGTATCTCCGAAACTACCGAGTCTAAAAAACTATAAGAAGTCCTTAAAGTAACATTTTACATAAATGAGATTCGTCCAGAACCGAGTATGCGAACATGCGAGTCCGACTCGCACTTGGTCGGTTTTTATTATTAATAGGCTCCTGTTTGATCACACCGTCACCTGATGGAAAGCGATGATGTAGTCGACGAAGGAGCACGCTTGCCTAGAAGTAACCTATTCGCACTTAAAGTCCCCAGGTTGTAGCCATCAGGAAACACAGACTCCGGCAAGGAATCCCATTTCTTCGTTGTACGCACAATTAAAGTATTCCCATAAAATTTTGTGCGTAGGTATGTATGTACCAGAGGTCGGAATTAGGTAGTTATTTATTTTCTTCACTGATTTCATACAGCGAAAAAATTAAGTGGATATGCCTCAAATCCCGAGATTAATTGATAAAAAGTGATTTACTTTTACACAATTTAAACCACTGCACGCGCGACGTTGCCAAATTTACATCAACGACATCGGATGTCCGAAGTTGGAAAATTCCATACGATGCCTGTTGCCACATTTGTAGTTCGCACAACAAAGCTTGTGAAGAAAAATTATTATTGTTTATTTGTAATATTGTTGGCCACACGGGATTGTCTATTACAAATTCCGGGAAGATCCATATTAATATCAACATTTCGATGCAAGTACATAAATAAATCTACCTAATTTCGACCTCTGGCAATTACCGAGGTTGGTAATCATGATTTCGCCCGAAGAAAACACAGTTTCAGACCAATGCTACAGCTTATGACAATATTTTCCAAAAATAAGATCCCCTTTATGTTCCTTCAAAAGTCTAAGCTTGGTAATCACACCCATGGCTTCCGAAATTATCTTTACATACATGTCATATACATAACGTAAGATAAAGTCAATCAATACAATTAAGTGGGCAGACCTGCAACCAAATTAGTGGGTCGAGGCGAGCGGCAAGTTGACCGGGGCGGGCGCATGAGCGCGGAAAAAATGGTCGACACATGTGACATATACCGCTTATGTGACATACTGGTAATAGCGGTAAATAATTTCATAGTGCATGCTGGGAATATAGTGGTAATATCGCTGGTTCTTGTGGTCCGACTATATTTTTTTGGATTACTAAAAGGGGCAGAGGTTGATCGTAATAGCACAAATCGGCATAGTTACGTTCAAGTCCTAAGTAATAGGGTATAATATAAGTATGAGTATCATAGGTACTGTGAGGTTTCATAGTGAGGGTATCAGTAGAAATCATTAAGTCTTCGCTACAGACAGAGGCCAATATGGTGAGACCCAGGTGATAAGCCGCATTAGCAATTTAAAAAAATGCCTCGGCCCTAAAATGAGGCATTAAAGACTTATCAAAACTGATAGATACTTTCGTGTCAGATATCATAAAGAAATGTAAACAGAGACTGTAGTACCAGAAATTACGAAAAAGGTGAACGCAATCAGTTTCAGATGCATTATTCCGTCTTGTGTAAGGCAAGCTATAAAATATCCGCATTTTTATCAAACTATATTTTAATTTACCAATATCGAACGCTAATAACCAACAATTAAAGTCATATATTAACAGCTGGAAGTATATAAATCAATTAGTTAAAACAAGTTGGTGTTTACTGCGGAGCATTTGTGTCAATACACCTATGACATGCTACAAATAATAAAAATTCGATTCTATCTATAAATAACTGTGAACTACATACTTATTAACTGATATTTATTCATTTATACAATGGCAATGTGCTTCTTGACAAGGTCAGCATACTGTTGCCAACTCCTGAAAGCCAGAATCACTAGTGAAGACTATCAGAAATATGTCGATTCGATGAAGCTCGACGAGTCCCGGAGATACGATCAACTGTCTCGGATCCCGCAACGAAATGAATTAGAAAAGAAAAGCAGAGTTAATTTCACGAAAAGGAGGTTAAGTATATTGCTCAAAATACCCCTCCAACACATTTACAACCTTAAACAGACCCAAGGAACCAGTTTTATCACACCTAAACCATACCAGGTTTCACCGCCATCATTGACTATATTCCTAGTCAAATGATAGCTCATTTGACTAGAAATATAGTCAATGATGATTAGGTATAGCTCCCTAATTGATACAAAAACTACGCAAACTGCTGTTCAAGTTATGCAAATGTTAACCAAGGCCAATTTGCCGTTCACGTATGCTTAAAAAATAATTAACGCTACATGCTCTGCTAAGTTTCGGTCTAGATAATTTTCAGTGGCGATTTAATTAGATCCTAGCAATTAGTTGCAAAATTATTAATGCTCTGGTTTAGTCTTCCTGATGTAATTTTATTTTTTTATTTGTTAATGGCACATCAACAAAGCAAGTTAAACATGGACATATTAAATTGTATCCCTTAACCGGGCTGTATCTCTACAATCGATCTGTACTTGTATAATGATACAAGTAGACAGACAGACTACAGACACACTGACAGACAGACTTTAGTTTTTTTAAATTATCATGAAAAGCTTGGGAACTAGGAGGAATAAGAGGATCAGAGGATGCAAGAGTAAACGAAGCGCGCTCGAATATTTATTAGATATGCTAGGTTCTCGAATTCTTCTTCTTTTTTTTAGATGTACAATTAAGAGTATTTTCTATTCTATTCTAATGAAAATAGAATAGAAAATACTCTTAATTGTACATCTAACACCAAAATACAGATCTTAAAAATAGGAATGTGTTACAAAGGGTGTTCTTGTCGCTAAGAGCATTGTGTGTACCAGTTCAAATAGTTCTTTTTAAAACAACTAATGAGACTACATTCTTTAATGAGAATAGAATAGAAAATACTCTTAATTGTACATCTAACACCACAAAAATACAGATCTTAAAAATAGGAATGTGTTACAAAGGGTGTTCTTGTCGCTAAGAGCATTACGTGTACCAGTTCAAATAGTTTTTTTTAAAACAACTAATGAGACTACATTCTAATGAGAATAGAATAGAAAATACTCTTAATTGTAAATCTAACACCACAAAAATACAGATCTTAAAATAGGAATGTGTTACAAAGGGCTCTTGTCGCTAAGATTATTTTGATTCATTATTTGAACTGGTACAGTTTGAACTGGTACAGTTTGAACTGGTACAGTTTGAACTGGTACAGTTCAAATTTTTTTTTTTTAAAACAACCTTAACATTGACCCTCACATAAACAAAGGAAGGTCGCTGATTCCAAATAGAAATCAAAATATTGTGCAATATACCTATTTATGTTGGCAATCTTCTTTATATATAAAAGCAAAAGGTTATCATTCATTCACTCACTGATTAATCACGAAATTTTGAATACTACTTGACCTATGGAGATGAAATTTGGCACGGAGGTAGATTACGAGTAGGAGACGTCAACTCCCTCTGTAAGTAGGAGGTGAAAATGTTTTGTTCCAACTAAATCCGCGCAGACGAATTTGCGGGCGAAGTGCTAGTATGCAATATAAGTTTTATAACTACATATGATCTTGACCTTTTGACCGCAAAAATATTAACTAAGTGTAAAATATATTTATTGTTTATTTGTTTAGCTCTACAGTAAAAGAAGTTGGGAGAATCGTTTGCCCAGTTATAAGAAAGCAAGGGTCACAAAAAATTGTTTATTGCTATTATTCAATTGTCCAATTTAATTATTAATAAATTTCAATTATTATTAATACATCTTTCCTTTTACGTTGAGAGGCGCTATAACTAGAAGGAATACTAATCAAATGTATTTATAGATTTAAGAAAATATTGATTCAAGGTCAGAATACTAAACAGGTACATTTAAATAAAAACCAAATAACAATAAACTTTTGTAACTTTTTTGCAGATGGTAGGTAAATACCTACCTGCCTCTTGATAAAATCATTAGTCATTTTAAAATGTTTTATATCCTGTTAATATGAAATTATGATTCATTATAAATTAACTATTTAACCGCATACTATGACCATCAGCCTATATTTTGAATAAAGATTAATTATTATTATATTATTATAATTATTTTTTATAATTTTGAATTATTACTGGATTAGGTACTAATAAGTATTAACATGCACCTACATAATTAAATTATGCGAGTGTCAATTAGGTTTATCCAAAATTCATTTTATATAATAAATTTTGGATGTAGAACCTATTCGTAGTTCTAGTTCAGTAATATTTATGCTAATAAAAGTTTTTCTATTTCCTCTAAAGGCAGAAATATAATAACCTAGTTGACAATTATATTTTCGAGCCGTTTGTGGTTGAAACTTTTGGACCGTGGGGTCCGAGTACTCATGCGTTATATAAAGAACTTGTTAAACGCTTAGTTGACACTTCGCGTGACCCAAGGGCTGGCTTTTACCTCGGACAAAGGATAAGCATTGCCATACAACGTGGCAATGCCGCCAGTCTTATGGGCTCACTTCCAGTCGATTGCAATGCGGACGAATTTTTTGACGCCATTTTTATTTTCAATGTAAATAGTTAGTTAAGTATTTATTCAAACACTTTCCTCTACCATTACGGTGAATCACCTACATGGGCCTCCACTAGTTCCAAAACCTACAAAAATAAAATATATACTTAAATACCAAACAAATTGAGAACCTCATCCTTTTTTTGAAGTCGGTTAAAAATGGATAGCGCAGCCATAGACAAAAGGCTCGCGATTTCGCTCTCGTTAATATTATTTTTTGCAAGGAAAAGTATGTAGCCCATAATAGTATTCATTTATCTCTGCACCAATTTTCATCAAAATCGGTTCAGCTATTTAGGCGCGAAAGCGTTACATACAAACTCACTATCGCATAATTATAATATTAGTTATCATGTCTTAGGACCTTGTACCTACAGGCTTTTACAAAGTTAATAGGTACCTACCTAACACCTTGATAAAGTCCAAGGGGTACCGAGTGTCGGTATGTTACCTTACCACGTGTGGGCTTGTCACGTATAACATAGGCATTTGAAGGTCGAGCATGTTGTTAAATAGTCCAATAATGACAGGTTTTTTGTATGAGGGTGAGGTGATAACTTGGTCATAAAATAAACATATAGGTATCTTTTGATTATAAATTAATTGCTGAACCTAAGTGAATACCCAACGAGGATAAATTAATTAAAATAAGAGGCATTCAAAAGTTGAAAAAATGATTAATAATTACCTACGTTGTTATTGATTGAATGCTTGCAAGAAAAGCAATAAAATGAAGTTTTTTATTTTTTTTGGGATTTGGCGGGTCATTTCAGCCGCATGCACAGTGACTGAGGAAAAATATATTGAATGAAGGTGTAAGACCAGGGAAGTTACACGCCTTTGAATTTATTCTTCTATCCTTATGTTCGTGGAAGTAAGTAACATAGAGTTGATAATACCTCCTGTAAGAAATCGGAAAATTAAGTATAGATCCTGTATTGGTCATACATACTATAGTGGTAGGAACTAGGTAGAGGAGAAAAATGACAGGAAAAATTGCACCATTTCTACCAATGACAAGTTAATTTCCAACCACAAGTAGGTAAGCACCAATTAAAAATAATGGACTTACTAACCTGTCTACCATTTACGAGTAGTTAACAATAAAAACAGCCAATGGACTGTGTTTTCCTTGAAGGCACTTGGTCTATAAATCTGTGTAAATTCGATCCCAAACGTGGGTAAATACATAAAGGTATTGCACCGTAGCAGATAACAGAAATGCAACGACTCCACAAGATTAAGATATTTTTTCATCATCATCATCATCATCATCATCATCATCATCATCATCATATTATCTGCCCAAAGACGTCCACTGCTGGACATAGGCCTCCCCCAAGTGTCGCCACAACAACCGGTCCTGTGCGTCTCGCATCCATCGGCTACCCGCGACCCTCACCAGGTCATCGGTCCACCTTGTGGGAGGCCTTCCAACGCTTCCGGTACGCGGTCGCCACTCCAGAACTTTTCGGCCCCATCGACCACCTGTTGTGCGAGCAATGTGCCCTGCCCACTGCCACTTCAGTTTGGCAATCCTTCGTGCTATGTCGGTAACCTTGGTTCTCTTGCGGATATCGTCATTCCTGATTCGATCACGCAAGGAAACTCCGAGCATTGCCCTCTCTATTGCTATTTGGGTGACTTTAAGCCTTCTGATGAGGCCCATTGTGGGCAACCACGTTTCAGTTCCTAGTGAGTAAATTTCCTTTCCTTCCTCGTGCAGAACGTTTACTCGAAGTGTTCAAATATTTCGAATAAGGAGTAAGTCTTTCGAACTAGATAAAGTGTCTTTAAGTCAAGAGTGAATAGGTACTTTTAGGCAAGCGTACTCCATCGTCGACCACATCTTCACTTTCCAAGAGGTGAGATGGTCAAGCGCGTACCATAAATAAACAATATCTATAGAAATGAGAAGACAGTACCGTAAAACGGGGTGGATAGAAATACAGGGGTAAATAAAAACGAAACTTTTATTGGGATTTTCACTAGTTTCTCACAAAGCGACCATATAAAAATAAAAATTGACAAAAAAAAATTGGAGTTCTTCATTGATGCAAACAATGTTTAAATGACGTGATAATTCCAATCAAAGTTTAGGGTTTATTCACCCCATCATTTCTATCCACCCCGTTTTACCCGGTAGCTAAAGACAATATAAACTACCAAAAAAAATGCAACTTAATTAAATTCTACTTCCTCTACCAGGAACCGCTTAAAACGTACGGAATCATAAACGGAATCCAATCAATAAATACTTATAAACCTACCTAAGTATAACGAATAGGTGTACTAGCAATAGTGGAATTCCACCGGCAATAAAACCGAACAGTCGTAAATACCAAGATAAGGAATATCAAGACGATGATTTTAGCTTTTTTTTTGGACGGGGACCACTCGCAGTTCAGCACACTAAGGCTGGTTACTGCTTAACCGGACTATCCTGTGGTGGCCTCAATGAATTTATGGCCCCCAGCCAGGTTTAAGGCCCCCAGCCAGGATGATTTTAGCGCAAGATCGGAATTTTACACGATTTTTTGCATTGCTGCTAAGTTTTATAACTCACCGATTAATTTGAAAGAACGGGTAAAATAACATGCGTGATTTCAATTCTAGAAACAGTTACAACAATGTCGATTATGATTTGACAAGCGGATTGTTAGTTGCTAGAAATTGCTTTGAAATTGAGTACACAAAAAGGTTTTGTATGTAGAAAAAAAAATGTGAAGCGTTCAATGTTTTTTCAGCTGTTTCCGGCTAGACTGGAATACGAACCTAAAAAGGATGGATAGTCTTAACTCGAGTAACCACACCTGACTAAATAAAGCAATGACACTAAGACCTAATCTTCATTAGGGTATAAATACATCAGCTATTTGACATCATTTAGGTAAATACAATAATAATAACATCTTGGGACAACTCACACACGGTTATCCGATCCCAATCTAGGCAGAGCCTGTGCTATGGCAACCAGACAACTAATGAACATACTTATATATTTCGAAATACATACATATTATAGACAAATTACACCCAGACACAGAACAAATGATCACACAAAGATTTGTCCTGGGTGGGAATCGACGACGACCTCCGGTTTAGCAGTCAGGGTCACTAACCACTTGACCAACAGGCCAGTCACATAGGTCAGTCAAATAGGTCCAGTTTAGATTCTACACCTTCACGTGTAGACACGCCCTTTATGTCTGGAGGCTTATAAGTTTGGTTTACATTTTTTAATGCTTGAGTTTGTCTGATTATAATGGCATAATGGAGTGTGCTAGCTTACAAGTGGCGAATAATTTAGTTTTAGGTTTTACGTGTTACCTATGTTATATTATTTTCTTTATAATAGTACTTCGCATACTATTGTATAAATCCGAGTTCGTCTATAACAGACAGATGTGTTGCTGTGGAGTTTGTTGCGCCACTTCTTCTTCCCAGCTGAAACACTAGGAAGTGGTGAGGGACGTTTGGAGGGGACTGTCTTTTTGTAAACGTTGACGTTCAAAAAGTGCTAGCACTCAGCCTAATTTGAGCTGTTGGGCCGCAATTTTTATTCCTCATGTAAAAGTGACTATTGAAAAATCGACCCCTAGGTACTAAAACTTAGCAGATTTGACACCTATTTCTTAAGGTAAAATTAGACAATAAATACCCTGGGTAATTCCAATTCCCAATCAAAGCCTTACAGGAAACATTGATTCACCATGACGCCATCTCCAAAGCTATCATCAGAGCTCCATGAAAGGCGACGATGCACACGTCAATGTTCCAGACAAGGCGCATGAATCAGAACGATTCACAAATCGTGACAACAGCATAATAAAATTGAATCAACTTTGTATCTAACCAAATTATTGTGTTTACCATAAATATAATCATGCGATACAAATTGGAGATATAAATCTAGCCATCTCCAGTAGCATCAGCAGCAGTCATATCCAGCTATCTTCTGCCAGTCGTTATACACGCGCAGCCTGTGGACCAAGTATACCCAGCGGGTATACAGCGACCTGCGCGTACAGTACAATAACGCATTCAGGGTGCTTTTGGGGTGGCCGTGGCGATGTAGCGCGTCAGGGATTTGAATTGAATTGAATTGAAATCATGTGATCATGACACTTATGTAAGAAAATTACGTTATTTGGTATGCGAACAAGTATTTCAAATTGATGTCACATGAATGCTCGTTTCCATGAAACAGTGGATTTAAAAACAAAAACTCTGATGGGACTTGGAGATAATTTTTTTAACTTTATAGTCTGTTGAGAGAGAGGTCGTCAACTATTGCAGGTTATCTTTTTACAAGGGTATTACTACCTCTGTAAGCCTTTAGGCAATTCCTTGAACTGCTTCAAGGTGTAGAGAAGCCTAAAGGCTTGACATTTTAAACAGGTTGTGCATAAAAGGTCAGCCGAAAGACGTTTATTGCTCGACATAGGGCTCTCCCAAGTGTCACCACATCGACTGGTCTTGTGCACTCGTAGCCTTCACCAGGTCATCGGCCACCTTATGAGAGGCCTTCCAATGCTGCATCTTCCAGTACGTGGCCACCACTCCAGAACCATCAACGACTGCTCCACAAAAGTTGCTTTTTTTTATTTAAAATGGGTTTGCTCTTGACTCTAGTCTACGTCATAGACAATAGAGACAAAGTCGACGATGGAGCGACCCAGAAGAAGCCTGTTCACTCTAATTTTGAAGAGATTAGGGTTGTATGGTTGTATGCGTTCGGAAACACAGACGCAGGCAGAGAGTTCCACTCCTTCCACTGCTTTAAAAAAAGCACTGGAAAATTCTGTCCACCTCTGAGTCTTAGAAAAGAAACTACGAGAGTGTGAAAACTTGAAAAGCACAAAAGCCTGCCACGAAGTATTGCTAAAACCCTCTTGAAGTAAAAAAGTTAACCCTAACTATGATGGAGTATCCAATAATGAAACCGTTTTAAAAACTGACAGTAGGTATCTTCGCTCAAATGAAAAGCAACTGCAGGCTGACAAAAGGACCCACACAAGACTGAAAACGTGCGTCATCAACGAAATTTATTGCAAATGGTTCACACGCCGACCAGATTCCTATTAAAATAAGAAATATACTCCCGTCGTGATACGTGACTGTATGCATCTCGTCAACGAAGGCAATATCGCCGTACCCACGAGCGACCATGCAGTGACGTTCGTATTATGAAGTAGGGTATTTTAATGTCATGACTCATGATGATAGCAGTTGTAAAAAGAGAAGATGTGAAACATAACTAATGAAACTTTAATAATAATAAATTAATTTTCCAAACTTACAATAAATAATCACTACGTTGTAGGTACTGATAGCTCCATCCCGCTCTCGCAAAAGAATCACTATGATATTAATCCTACTATTCTCTCTCATGATGTTTGTGAATCAAAGTCAAAGTCAAAGTCAATTCATTTATTTCAACTAGACCATTAAAAGGCACTTTTGAACGTCAAATTCACAGTTTAAAATTAAAATATAAGTGACTCTAGTTGTCCATTCGCAAAAAGTAGATTCTTATGGAGAAGAACGAATCAATCACTCATGTTTCTCGGGTCTCTACACCATATTCTGTATCAGAAGACTTTTTATCCCGAAAACGTTTCCTTTGGATTATTTCCAAACAACACACGAGCGAAGCCATTAGCAGAACCTAGAACTTCATAATATATTACTAACTTATAAACACCATTGGATATTTAAAATACCATTGGATTTATTGGTACCGGTACCTTCTTTGGACAAAGATCATTGCAATTCCAATCGGTACTTAAAAAGTGTGAACAAGAATTTCTCTAGTTAGCGGTTTGTATTAGTACGAGCTTTAAAAGGTAAAACCAGACAACAAAGTCGAAAGGTTTATAGCGGTGGAACGTAGGATCGCAAATATAAGAAGGTATTATTAACTACACATTATTAAGGTGGTACCATCTTAAGACACCTAAAATAAATTGGGATATCAGATTCTAGAAGACAACCAGGCCGAAAATCATCGAGACAATGAAGCTTGGCGAATTCCACACAATGATTCAACTGCCTGAAACCCGCAAGAAGAATAATTAGGAAAGTAAACAGGAGGCAATAATCATCGTTTCCACTTCCTTTCATAACAAGCAGGAGAAGGAGACACAAGGTTTTAATGGTTTTAATGCATGTCTAAAATATGCTAAGAGAGACGTGCAAGTATCGCGAAAGATCGTGTCCTGAGACCATCGTCGGGCTCTGAAGTATGTTGCGAAAACGGCTTTTGGGAAGTTTGAGTGAGTCATATCAAACGGCAGTTCATATCAACCTTTCGAGGAATTCCAAAACTCTACATTGTAGCGGCATCAATGCCACCACATGAAAAACTAAGAAGCAAAATTTTTACGACAGCAAAAAGAACCGCAGCGCCATCTACGACGTACTAACAACGAAATCCTGCATCGCGCAAGCATAGTTCTCCGTGCGATTTGAACATATACAACAGTCCGAATATCAACTAGGACAGTTGCCCACCAGACACCACAACCGTCTGGCAGGAGGATCCTCCCATTTCCAGTGGAGGTATGCGAGACTTTACTTTCTGTACCGCATACCTCTATAACATAAAACTTTGACCACTACTACTCGTCACATCTGTGTCCTTTTTTAAATTCAGGCTAAAATTAACTACCAAGAGGAATCACTGACTCTGAAGATACAGGCATTGCCTAGTTTCGGAGCCAGAGTTTCAACTACTGTATTTGCTATATAACTGTACCTAAACCCTACCTCATATTGTTATGTTACAATGTATACCAGTAATAAATAAATAAATAAATAAAATATTCTTTATTTCGGACAATTTAAATCCATATGTAGGTACATGGGAAATTTTAGAAAAATAAACTTAAAATTAAATGACTCTGCGAACCAAGGACCTCCACAATGGGGAAGAGATCCTGTCCGATACAGTCGTCAGGATTTTATTGAGGCTGCCACGCATTCTGCAGATCAGGGATGCCGTTTTTTTGCGAATGACGGCATGAAAGCCATCAGTGTGATATAGTGCGAACATCCCCGATGCACTACCTGTAATAAGACCTCCATTTCCATTGTATACTTAAGTCATTTGATGTTAACAAATCTGTTTATGTGTTTAATGTTTTTAAATAAATTATTACCTATTGTTTATTATTATATTCCCCTCGAAATTTTATGATTTTGACAAGATCGATGAGGGGTCAAAGAGACCCACAGAATACTTGTTTTTTATTTATCGTGTTCAGGATTTTCAGGGGTTTGACCTAAACTGATGGCATTACCGAAAACTAGAGAGCTAATTATATAAATTAAAGGAAAAACAGAGAGTGTTTTTGACAGATCACGACTAAGATACGGATGCGAACGTAGACGTCGCTTAAAAATATGTAGATTTGACCCTCTGGTATCTTGATGCTTACAGATTTTAAAGAGCTGCAAACAGAATATGCTCGTTCATTCACTATTTTTAAACGGTATGAAAATTACATGTTTAGTGCACGTTAACTCTCTAATAGATCAATTAATGTTATTAAGTTATTAAAACGAACTTCCGTTATTACCGATTCCGGTGAGTTTGAGCAATCAAATTATGAGAAACAAGCTAAATTAGACCCTGTTGAATCGTTGTAACGAATCGAGTTAAGAGCAAAGAAACGATGTACAGGCTTTCGCAGATAAAACCTTTGAGATCGCAAATCGGACTGGCTGCTTTAGATTTGTGACTTCTGAACGTCCAAATTAATAAAAATCATATTGATCAATTTAGATTCGATCTCCAACTGCGGATGATTCTTCATTGGTTACCAAGGATGCTATTATTACCAATAGGTGTAAACACACATATTGACATCCTGTGTCCCTTTTCGATTGATATTGTATCCATTAGGAGTTTCGACTCTGCCAGTTTAATATCGAGTTCGATGCTATCTCTCAGAGGATGGTCTCTTCTGATCTGTATTGTCAGTTTAAAATTTAGCCTGTGAACACTAAAAAGCTCTTGTCTATTGTTTTTTTTGCAAGTTGCGCGGTCTGTTTTTGCCCTTGACCAGAAATCAAATTGATCGATCAAATTCTTATATTTCTATCGAAGGTTTTTATTTTATTAAATTGAAGCAGTATGAGGTTTTCAGTAAGAAGATCTATGATCTGGTTAGGTATTATTAGTCTTCATGTTTCAGATAGACATTTTATTTAATAAGAACCATAATAACTTACTTTGTACGAAGGTAAAAACGTTAAACATTCATGGCATCATGGCAAATTGTCAACAAACCTTTTCAATTCATACGTGAATCCTCAACGTATTTCATTAAAAATGAAATGTTAATGTGCAAAGGTTTTTTTTATGTTTTAACAGCTCTATAAAGTTACCGACAAAAAAAGGAACATTGTCTGACTCATCGCTAAACTCGGGCTGGTAAAATTTAAGGGCATGCATACCGTGAGGGTCCTTGGTTTATGTCCCGAGTCACGCAAGCAAAACTTATTGCCCGGGGCTTTTTTTATCCCTAATAACTAAGCAAGGAATAATAAGGTTTTATAAATAATTCTGATGAATACATCTCTCTGTAAGCCGCTAGGGATATTTAATAAAAAGTGGTCTGTCGAAAATAAAATGCTAATTAGAAATATATTAAAATTTTGCAACACTGAACTCAATGCGCCCCTTCTCAGGAAAAAGCGTGGGTGACACTGTTGCAGTAATCGCTAAGAACTCTACTTGAGCTAGTTTGCATTAAAAACTGGGTTACTTGCTAATAAGAATCTTATTAGCCAAGTAGAGCACACGGCTTCTTCACATCATCATAATATTCACCAAAAAGCACGGACTGTTTAGTAAACTTCCTTAAAATATGTTACGGTGGAATTAAAAAAAAAAACTCCAAACGCGTCCCAACAAACTTTGAGGCGGGACCGTTAATCGGTGCACGCTATATTCTAGCTTGTTAAATTAATTGAAATTAACAAAATCACTCACCTAGGAATCTCTCCGATTGTAATAAAAGTCGAAGCAACAATCACTAACTTATTAAAAGGTCGTAATTTTAATTTGAAAAACGAACACACAACCACTCGACGGAATAGCGGTACGCAAACTGAGGCTGAGGTAACAAGCTAAACAGCCTATTGCCTCGATCGCGGCGGGGTTACCATCACACACTCGCGATTCTTTTAAAATATACATCTCTCCTTGTCCTTCCTCTAAAGAAAGACAGAGCGAGAGAATGTTGTGATTTGATTACGAGAATTAAGTGAGTCATTGCCCCGTAGTAAAGCTGCAATGTAGCCATGAAGGGTACCGACACATTTGGAATTCTCGAAGACATTTTCTGATTGGAGTTATGAGCATGAATCGTAATGGTTATGTCTCTTTTACATAACAAACGCAGGAAGTGGAGTCAAGCCTTGCTTGCGGTCTATCAATGAGGTGGTTTATCTGCTATTTGTATTTTGTTGGCTAACCGGTAAATAAATCATCAGCATTTAGCATTTACTATCATCTCAAATAACGTCAACACACTCAGTGCCAATTCTACTCTCTCTACATACAATACTACCCTACATTTTGAAGTAGCATGCGTATTCGCATCTCAGTCGGAATCTGTTAAAAAAGCCATAATTCCCATACATTTTTGACTGACATTAGAAGAATTGGCACTGTCATTTGAAAGTGTTCCATCAACAACAAACAATTTTGGATAGTCAAAAATGCATGTTATTGCGCTACCGAAATTTATAAAGCGATCAAACCCAAACATGTTGGTATTTTGACATTTACTATCAGAGATAGAATACCAATTCGTCTAGAGTTCTAGTTAGTTTCAAAAGAAATGCCAAAAAAAAAAAAATGATAAAAACGAAAGACTCTCTTGAAGAAGGATTCTGTCAAGAATGACGTAGAAAACGGGAGCGGACAAACTTCATAATTATATTGCCGGTCTACATAGGTGTGCCAATTCTAATATTAAATAAAAATTAGTTTTTTTAAGCAACTTTCCCATTCACATGTCAGTCAAAAATTTATGGAAATTGAGGCTTTTTTTTTTGTTGCTTAAATTATTGTCGAATTGACTATTCGATCCTTTAACAAATTAGACTGTCATTTTTAAATAAAATTTAAGTCAATTTGAGGGGATTTGCCATAATCACCACGCTTGGCAGGGCGGGTTGGTGACTGCAGTTCGTGCAATGCATTCTCTTATAGTGGTGCTGCCCACCATAATGTTCGGCATTTGGGAGCATTCCTGCATGGTTCATGGAAATACCGCCATGTATCGGTTACCGGTGCGACAACATCTCAGATGATGTCACCTCATATTCTGGCTCTTATTATTAATAATAATAATGTATGTAGGTATGTTTTTTTTAAAAGAAATATTAAAAAATGTAAATGAGTATGCAAGAAAAAATAAATAAAGAAAATAATAATAATAATCTTGGGACAACTCACACACGTTCATCCGATCCCAAACTAGGCAGAGCCTGTGCTATGGCAACCAGACAACTGATAAACATACTTACCTATATATTTCTAAATACATACATATTATTTACAAATTACACCCAGACACAGAACAAATGATCATGCTCATCACACAAAGATTTGTCGTGGGTGGGAATCGAACCCAAGACCTCCGGTTTAGCAGTCAGGGTCACTAACCACTCAACCAACAGGCCAGTCATCATTATCCCTTAGTCGCCTATTACGACACCCACAGGAAGAGATGGGAAGGCTTTTTACTTGCCGGATAACACACGGCATTTCCATTTAAGTCAATGAATGATCGTAATTAACTTCAAAAGAGTCTCAGTAGTGACCTACAAGCCTCCTCGGTTCCTCGGTAAGGTCGCCGAGTAATTTAATTATAATTGGCAGTTTTTAGTGACTGGCTACTGTTATTAAGAAACTAGTAACTTTAATTTGATCGAATGAGGCAGCAATTATAATGAATAATTAATCATTACATTGTTGAAGAGGGCCTATTGAGCTTAGTGGCAGTGGCCCGCTTCTGCCTGCTCCTTTGAATAATACATGGGTGATCACCATCATCATCATCATATCAGCCGAAAGACGTCCACTGCTGGACATAGGCTTCCCCGAAAGCTAGTACTCTCCATTAGAGTATGTTTAGAAACCCTAATAAACATCGACAAACAAAGCCACAATATTTAAGCTTCCTGAGGTACAGCCGAGGCTATATCGCTTACTAGACATAGCTCTGAATCATCATAGTCCTCCCCCAAGGGGGGGGGTTGCCATAATCGCCACGCTTGGCAGGCGGGTTGGCGATCGCAGTGTAGATGTTGCAATGCACAGAGAATGCTGCTGCCCATTCTGTGGTGAGTCCCTTAGTCGCCTCTTACGACACGCACGGGAAGTGGGTGATGTTGTTTTGTTATAATAGCGAAATAGTATGTAGATAAATACGGTATTTTTATTAATAAATTAAAACTATTTCTATTAAACAAAAGCTATTATAATATAAACGAATACTTAAATGAAAAACTATAATTGCAATAAATACATCCTTAAATATAATTGAAAAAAACCTGACATGACTACTTTTTTTTTTTTTTTTAAGGATGGGAAATCATCAAATGACTTCTTCCGCTCTGGGTGGAGCGGAAGGGCGTGTCAGACCCATCCGTGTTCCTTCTAAAGCCCTTTGCGTTCCAGGGCCGCGGTGACTCTTTCGAACAAATTCCGCAACCCTGGCAGGCTCCGGCCCTAGCGGGCCCCGACTTTTATGCTGACATCTCTTTGAGGCGCGCGTGAAACACAACGCGCCATCGACCCGGGCCTGGTGGTGATCGGACGGCGAGCCACCCAATGCTCGCCGTCCGCAGGCCCGATGACATGACTACTAAACAATATACAATAATTTAATTATACAATGTATTATAAATACTTGAATCTATATATTGTCTCAAAATGTGAAACTGATCTCCAAGTAAAAAAAAAAAAAAATTGTTATCTTAAATATTGATTGAATTATTATTTATGTTATACTTACTTACTTGTATCCGAATGCTTATTTTCATGTATAATTTATTTTTGTTTTGTTTCAATATTTTTAACTTTTATTAGAAATGTGTATTCCATAAATACTTGACTAACTATATACACTAGAAATAAAAATAAAAACTCCTAACTAAATTAACCCTAAAATATGGCGTCAAAAAATTCATCCGCATCGCTGTCGACTGGCAGTGTACCCAAAAGACTGGCGGCATTGCCACGTTGTATGGCAATGCTTATTCTTTGACCAAGGTAAAAGCCAGCCCTTGGGTCACGTGAAGTGTCAACTAAGCGCCTTGAGAGATCTTTAAACAAGTTATGTGCACTCGGACCCCAAGACCCGAGAGTTTCAACCCCAAACGGCTCGAAAATATAACTACCAACAAGTTTATTATATTTCCGCCGCTTGAGGTTCTCTGCAGCCGCAGCGGCAGCGCCAGCACAGCACGAAGAGCTAGGAAGATGGGATGGCGCAAGAGTATCGACACAAGTAGCGTCCCACACCTAATGGCCTACCCATCTTCCAGGAAATAACGACATGCCGTCCGGTCTCTTGCGTCGCGTGCCAGGCCATTGGGTTCTAACACAGCCGGAACGAGAAATTAGTTAGTAGTAACAATAATTTTTGCTGTGCCCTTACAGGGTCTACAACGGGTCTTAGCTCTAAGCTTTGTAAACATCTTATTTTACCTTGTGGAACCCAATAAATAATATTTAAAGTATACAAATATGAAATAAAATAGCGGCTATATAAATAAATGCGGTACATTAAGTCCTAGGTTCAATTTCCGGTTCAAATAAAGTTCAACTGGATTAGATATTGTCTCTGGATTTTTTACAGCCTGAAGCCTGTGAGTGTACCAGGTTGATGGCAACAGGACTTAAACATACCTAAATGGTGAAAAATGGCCATACCTACTATCTCCGCGCGTTGCTTCTAGGCAAGTGTGCTCCATCGTCAACGCAACCTCATCATCACTTCGGTACCATCAGGTGAGAGGGTTGCCAGATGGCTGGGAAATCTGGGATAGTCCCGGAATTACGGGTAACTTGCCCCGTGTTCAGGAATAACACTTAATAGTCCCGGATTTCGAATATCTACCTCTATTTTTTTTCATTATGTAACGAGTAGGTACGATGCGAGGTGTGGTGCTCAATTTTTGTAATTTAATTTTGTGTTTTAATATTTAATGTTGTGAACGGATATATTGATGCAATTTGGCGCACAAGTAGATAGCAGTCTGGAATTCCCTTGGGATAATTTTCACGCGAGCGGAGCCGTGGGCGGCAGCTAGTACTTAATTATCTATTTTTGTATATTTTTCTTCCGACCGAATTCGTAATCCTCGAATTTTCCGGGAAATTAAATGCCTGTATCTGGCAACCCGTGAGTTAAAGGTCGAACCCGAGCCTAGTAATAATAAAAATATAGGTAGCTACTATCCATCCCTGCCCATTGAGGAACAATACAGGCGTGATGTTCTTTTGTTCTAAGATAGGTCTGCATCAATTCATCATAGCAAGAACAAAGGATTATCCTCAAAATATGACGTCGCCTTGGGCACGGGTCGATTATATCAACAAACGCCTTTTTCAAAGCAAAGCAATGAGATTTGTTTAGTTTTCTCAACGACCAAGATAAATGAGCGATCCTTTCGCCTTTCTGGTACTTATCTAAATCAAAATCCAAAACAATCGGCAGGGGGCTAAGATGGTTTAGTCATTTTGTGCATCCACTACAAATAGTTCGATCCAGCCCGTCCCTAGCTGTCCTCCCCCAGCGACGCCTTAAGCCGAGGCCCGTACCCCTTAGCGTGTAGTCGCTTAGTTTGTAAGTTTTAATAAGCCCTGGCTGGAGGCTTCAATATTATATTAAGGCCACCACAGGCAAGGCAACCTAGCCAATAGAGGCTACCGTTTTCGTGCTCACCAGTTGGCGCCACTGGCGAGTAAGGTCCTTAAGCATAGCATCAAAGTTGTTATTACGCGCATGTGAACAAAGCTAGAAGGAAAACAATTTATAATGCCGTAAATGTGCGATTAACTACAACATAGATCATGCCGCAGTGTTATGCGGACCCATCATACTCGAAAAAAAAGAATGGGAAATCATCAAATGACTTCTTCCGCTCTGAGTGGAGCGGAAGGGCGTGTCAGACTCTTACTGACTAAAACCCATCCGTGTTCCTTCTAAAGCCCTTTGCGTTCCAGGGCTGCGGTGACTCTTTCGAAAAAATTCTGTTACCCTGGCAAAAAAAAAGTTCAATACAGTGGTCGGTAGAACCGTAAATTAATCTGCACTAGTCAGGCTGTTTTTTACAATAATTACAACAAAATAGTACTTAAATAAACTCCTATAAAACGCCAAGCAAGAGTGAAATTTGGCATTTAGAAGACCTCACGCTACACTAGCGCCTCCAGCGGCAAATCCAAACGCGATAGCCCTCATTGGGATTTCGGTTAGGTATCAAGTCAGCTAGTAGAAATATCTTATATGAAATTCTTGTTATCACTCACGCTCCATAGCGGCGGCTTTTACCACTGCGAGGCCCCCCGGGCGGCAGTCCTTTGCGGGGCCCCGGGCGACAGATCTCTGCGAGGCCCTTGTTCTTTTTGAAATTTATATGAAAGTAGGTATTTCTGTTTGCGGCGTTTCCTTAGACTAAAATAAATAAAATCACAATGAGAAGTTATATATAATAGTATACCAGCAGCTATCAGAAATAAAGAGTGTCTGGGATTCTTTAAGAGGTCTCTGTTTAAATTTCTATTAGATAGATGTTACTACTCCATCACTGAGTTTACTACTGATAAACAGATGTATGTCGATTCCGACTTGCTAATTAAGCACTTTTGATTTTATTTATTGATTAAGCATGAATGTTTTTATTTGTCTAAGATTGTAATGACCTGTTTACTTAACTGACATATTTATAATTGAATTATTTGTTTAATGTAATGACATGCCATCTGAATTGGAACATTAATTCTAATTGCTTGTTTATGTAAATTTTGTACGCCATATATTGGCAAAACATAGCGCATATATATTAGACAATGTACCATCTGTAACCATACCTATGTTCAACAAAATAAATGATTGATTGATTGAAGTTTTACATTTAAAAATTGCAAAACTGAAAATTGGTCTCGTGTCATCGACTTCCTCAAATTCGATGGCACTTATTACTATTAATATTATTCACTAATTAACTGTGAAATAACTTCATTTTGATGCCTAAAGTACCTACTTTAAGCATCAAAATGAAGTTATTTCACAGTTAATTATTAACAGTTAATTATTTATAAAACGTTTAAAATGTAGGGTTTTTTGAACTCGGGTAGCGCAAGGCCCCTGTAAGTACGAGGCCCCGAGCAGCCTTAGGGGGTGGCCCGCTCGCCACCCCCTAAGGCTGCCACTGACTCTCCGTCATCAGGACCACGCTCAGTCTACGTCCCGGGAACGTCCCTTATATGTGTGGATTTACCTTTATACAGTTTTACCACTGCACAATGCACGCAATGAATAAATCATATTTTAAAAACAAAGTCTTGTCCTCAAATTCTACATGCCTAACAATATTGTTACACTTTTTTTAAATAATATCTAAAAAATTAAAAAAAAATCGTTAATTTCAGGCCTCGACGGCCCGTAGCGTGTTAGTTTACCAAAAAATAACTTAAAAACTATGCTAGTAGTAACACTTAGGCACACATGAGTACAAAAACAAAATTTAAAACTATTAATGGATGAGTAATCAATTAATCATCAAATGACTACTTCCACTTTGGGCGGAACGGAAGGTAGTGTGAGACTCTTACCTACTGACTAAAACACATCCGTGTTTCTCCTAATGCCCTTTGCATTCCAGGGCCGCGGTGACTCTTTCGAGCAAGTTCAGCAACCCTGGCAGGGTGTTACCCTAGATATCTCGATGTTGGTGCGTGTAGACTTCGCACTGCGCTCAGCAAACACCATCAACCTGGTCCCACCCAAACCCATTCTCACGCCCACAAGTTACACCCTAAAATCGAAATGATTCACGAACTCCTAAAATAAGGTTGGCTCATTTGGAAATCCTGAAACTTTTTTGAAAATATTTGTACAAGTCACGCATTTTTTAGGCGTGCTAACATGGCTATATAGTGTCTGAGCATTGTATTAGGTCATCCTAGTGCTTAAGGCCTAGCCTCTATACCCATTTTAGTTTGAGTAGCACGAATCATGACAAGGGACAAATTAATTATCTTAAGTTAACCAGCCAGATCCAAAGTCACTATGTTTATAGAAGTCATAAGATAATTCCAACTGGTCGTCGCAAGAAATCACCTTTGTTTTAGACACAGAACAATACCTAATCATCTGTCATTACTGAATAGGTATAATTTTCTACTAATTAAGTCAGAAATGGAACCCGCACTATGCATCTCATACGCCTGCAGTAACCCAGTCACAGCACCATTCGAGCGAGCAATCAATATGGGACAAGGTAATCCAGTAATACTACATCATGATCATTCATGATTTATCCTTAAATTCATCAACTCGATGTCAAATAAAATGATCATCAATTACTAAAAGGCAGATTGGTTGTTAAGACGTAGGGTGTTCTCATACTAATCGATGCTAGAATAATAGTAAGTAGTACAGTAGTATCTTTATTGGAACAAAAACACATTTTACAATTTGTTTGCGTACGTAAATAGCTACATTAGTTACAAAACTGTGTCGCAGCTATAAACGCCCACCTCCAAGAGGGAGACGACAGCGTTCCAGATTCCCGAGAAGTATTTTCACAGGGGTTAAAAAAGAACAATAAGCAATAGTCAAAATTAAAATAGTAAAAATAAAAATGGTAAAAATTAAAATAGTAAAAATAAAAATAGTAAAAATAAAATGAGTAAAATTTAAAATAGATAAGTGCTTAGTGTTATGGACGTGGGAGTGTTGTATGTGAGTGTAGTGCGTGTCTGTGGGGTGTAAGTGTAGAGTGTGCATGTGGAACCCACGAGCATAGGTACTCTACGCTACGCGGTGTGCATGTCTACGGAAGAAAGATTTTTAGGGTTTGACTAAATTCTCCAATTCTTCGAATGAATCAGTCGACGTCGATCGACGGATAATTTTACCCCATCGCTTCCAGGCACGCAATGAGGTGAATTTCTTACACGTTCGGAAAAGGGCGCTGCCAGCTCCAGCACTTATTCGATTGATTATATCTATCATGATAACGGGCGGGTTGCGGGACAGACCTCACGAAAATCGACCTCGAGGAACGAATAAAAATCTGCGAACTATTTGGCAGTAATTTAAATTAATAACTAAATATTAGGTACCTATGTTTATGTGAAAGTTTATTTATGATTACTGTCCCTCGGCTCCATAATGGCTTTGTCAGCAGCTCGTTTACCACCTTGTCTGGAATGACAGTTAAAAAAAAAAACTAACAAAAACCAAAAACTAAAAATTAAATCGATCTCCTAGATTGGTCGAGTCTCAGTCGAGGGAGAGAGATCTTCATATTCTATTCTTCCACTATGCTTGCGGTCTTTGGTCGATCAATGATCGGTCCACTATCAATCAAAAAAAGAGGTAGACCATCGTTTTATCGACCAGTAGGTCCGTCGATCCGTTGACTAAGCAAAGATAGGTACACCACGTAAATCAATTACAGTGTTTGACAACCCACCGATTAGTGTGAAAACAACCTTAAAGTACGAGTAGACTGGCTGTCGGCGACCACCAGCACTGGTGACCTCCCCTGAGGGCATTATGATGTAAGTGAACAACATCCGCACTGTGTTGCCTTTTAAAAGGTCACAACGAAATTCACCAAGTGGCATTCGTTTTCTTTTTCAAGTGTTTCTGTTGTACCTACCATGTACCTACATATCTACCTACTGTGCTGTAATGCTGGAGCTGTTTTTATTTTAACGTGTAGATTTGTATGTTTTTTTAAATGAATAAAATTGTACCTAGGTTAGGTACCACAAATTTAGGTTTTTCACAAAAGTTACCAAGACGTTCATTTTTAGGGTTTCGTAGTAGGACATGTCGAAACTATAAGGGTTCCAACAAGGAACCCTTATAGTTTCGACATGTCCGTCCGTCTGTCTGTCTGTCCGCGGTTTAACTGAGAGACGCTTAGCACTAGAAAGTTGGAATTTGGTAAGGGTACTTGGGGCATACCTACATATAAAACACGCCGACAAAATGGTAATCAAAAAATGTGTTGCAATGATTTTTTTTATCGTCTATCCCATTCCCATGGTGAGGGGTGTCGGTGGATAGGTCGAGTAAAAATATTGAGGGTGTGCGAAATATTAAGCTTTAAAGTGTTAATTTTTGTTAGAGTCCCTAAACGGTTGTCTGCCAGCTAAACGGTTGTTTTTGGAGACGCGAAAAAAATCATCGTTGTAGCTTATATGTATAACGAATTTTAAAGGAAAACTATCACAGCTAAGTAGGCTTCATAAGTTAACGAGTAGGAACTTAATAGTCGACCAATTAATATATTCATAGAATCAAACAAAAAGCACTACTTATTCAATTTGTGACGTGCAACTACGGAACCCTACACTGCGCGTGGCCCGATACGCACTTGGCCGGTTTTTTTAGTAAGGCAGTGGGATATATTCGTAGGACTGAGAATATTATTTATAATATTGAGCTTCATTACTTTAGTAGCGCAAATACATGGGTGCTGTAAAGTTTACTGTCGATATGTTTCTAATTGTCCAATGTTTTCCAAAATTCACGTAGGATATCGACTTATTGCTATAGTTATTATGGCAGGCAAGTCGGTAATGATAATAAAAATATTAACAAAATATATCTAATCTTGCTTTGAATACCTTTACCTAGTTATTGCCTAGTCAATTAACCAATCTGTATTTTAGTGGGTGTAAATGCAATGGCACATCTCTACCCACCCCTTCACCTTTCTCTTACTTGTGTTTATTTCGATGAAGGCGCCTTCGAAATAAACAGTTGAAACCTACTGGTTAGAAACCGGAAAAAAAATGCAATAAAGCCATAGAGTTGAAAAGAAGACAAAATCTTTATTTTGTTCACTTTTGTAGTTAAATAATAAAAAGTTTTTATTTAATTTTTCAACCAGTTCGAAACACCAACTTTTTTTTTAGTGGCAGCATTAATAGTTTACTTTCAAAACACATTTGTGTCACTGTCAAGCTCCACAAATCAATATGTTTCGCGTCGACGCGTCGATGTTTCGTTTATCTTTGTCTTTCTCGAGTGATTTGCCATTGCTGTCTCTTTTAAAATATTTCAGCACTAATTTTATTTATAAATCTGGAACGCAGTTTTCGTTTCATTGTTATCAATGGTTTCGATAAAAAGTAATTCATAAATTCTGTATGAAATCTTTGATTATACTGTATAAATGCACGTTTAAAGTAATATTTGTGTAAGATATCAAGATGCTGCGTAATAGTAAAAATACAAACATGTATTTCTCTCTTATTTTGTTGTTGTCTTTTATCAGCTATACTTCTGCTAGTGCTTGTGTTTTTAACGTGAAACTGAAACAAGTCCTCAAAAATCAAGGCTTCCACAGGTAAAAGACTATAAAGTCCAAACATTTTATTAGTCATTATTTTTATCATTCGTATTTCCTACCTACATGTTTTGTGTATTTTTAAAACACTTTTTAGCCAGTTCATTTCTGTAACCTAGAAATTCTGACGCTTATTCCCAAAAATGTAGGATTCCAATCTACCCAAATAAAGCTGAAAAACAAAGCAAAATAAAGATAAACTTTTAATACAGTAAAAAATTCCATTTAATTTTATATTATTTGTTAAATCTTTAATAATAAACAAGTTTACAAAGAATGAAATTTTAAATAATTAATTTTAAAAACCTGCATTGTGCATAGAAATATTGATAAATAAAGTGGTATGCGGAAAACTAAGCATTTGCCTCATGGCATTGCTAAAAAAAATACATTGATATGTCAAAACTACGATGCTGCATGCTGTGTGTGTGTGCAGTTTCTGAAATAAATGATTGCTATTTCAGGAACATTACCTATGGCATAGTATTCAACAGTGATGAGGACCAATGCTGGCTGTATAAGGACTGTGTTGTAGGGCTGGACCAGACCCTGCCCCATGGAGTGTACGCAAACCCAGATGAGCTGAGCACCTTGAGGAGGATGAAGAAGGTACATAGAATTCAATTGGTATCAAATTATTTAGTTTTTTTTTGTTATTTATGTTGTTTTAATTAGTAGGATTTCACATCTTTCACCAGTTTTCACCACTAGTGTAAAATCTATCAGTAAAAGATGTTAAAAACATATCAGATAACCATCATAGAGCTGTCAGTCAGGGCCCCATGGAATCCAGTTCGATCCAGCACGTCCCTAGCTGTCCTCTCCCCAGTGACGCCCTAAGCCGAGGCCTGTACCCCACGGGGGTGCCCTTAGCGTGTAGTCGCTTAGTTTGTAAGTTTTTTATAAGCCCTGGCTGGAGGCTTTAATATTATATTAAGGCCACCACAGGCAAGCCCGGCAGTCGACAACCTTATAGGTTAAACTGCGAGAAGCCACTCATGAAAAAAAAAAAGCCCCCCATGGAAAGTAAAATTAATATTTTTTTGTAAAAAACTGGAGTGAGACAGTATTGGTATTCCAAACAAGAAGAGCTTACTCCTATAAGCCTTGGCTGGAGGCTTTAATATTATATTAAGGCCACCACAGGCAAGCCCGGTTAAGCAGTCAACAACCTTATAGGTTGAACTGAGAGACGCCACTCACAAAAAAAATAAAACACTTACTCATGTCATATCCATAACTTTCCAGCTGAATGCAGTACCAAAGAACCGCATAAACACCGAGCTGCCTGCAGAGCACTCATACCCCACCACTACATACATCACGGAGAGGATCAAAGACTGCAAGGTGTACCTGTGGCTGCCAGTCCACGCCAGGTATCACCTGGCTATGCCTGGTGGAGGGTGAGTACAAATCCAAAGAATCGCATAAACACTGAGCTGTCTGCAGAGCACTCCTACCCCACCACTACGTATATCACGGTAGAGGATCAAAAACTGCAAGGTGTACCTG
Source organism: Mamestra configurata (assembly GCA_002192655.3). Taxonomy (NCBI): domain Eukaryota; kingdom Metazoa; phylum Arthropoda; class Insecta; order Lepidoptera; family Noctuidae; genus Mamestra; species Mamestra configurata. The sequence continues at coordinate 308,226 of NDFZ01005237.1, forward strand.
TGGCTGCCTGTCCAAGCCAGGTATCATCTGGCCTGCCCATTTTTTTGTAGTTTTTAGGGTTCCGAATATCCGTAAGAGACGGAACCTATAATCTCACTCGGTTGTCTGTCTATCTGTCTGTCACAGCCAATTTTCTCAGTATCTACTGTACCGATTCTGTTGAAATTTCGTGCACATATGAACTTCTGTGACCCGAACACGGATGCGTTAGGAAAAAAATAAATTCTGAGGGTGGGGGTCACTTTTTGGGGGAAAAACTAGAAAAAAAAAAAGTTTTTCATACTATACCGTGTGATAGATATGTCAAATGAAAGGGCTTATTATAAACAGTGTCTTATTATAGACAGTCTTACTGAGTACCTACCAGAATCCAATAGTATTTTTGAATAAAATGTTTTCTAAGGAAGAAAAACTTATTGAAACTTCATTCTTCACAGTATGTAAATGTAGCCACCTGCATAGGTTAGTCATTGGCTCCATTTAAGTCTTGGAATTATCTGTATGTATGTTGGGCAGGAAAGGAGGTGACGCATGTTCTGAAAAGGGGTTGCACACTGGCACTGAGTTAGGAAAGTCAGGAAGACGGGGCATGAAGGTGCATGAAAGGAGCTATCCCAAGCAGCATTCAATTTATAGTTTTGCTATTCCAAACGCCTAGTGCACCATGGAGGGCTAGAAGCCAGTCTAGCTGATTAATCCTTCCACCACAATTACTCAAAAGGAATCTAAGCCCTGTAATTCATCAAATTAATTCATGTAACACCTCATTTGTCTCTGGTTCCAGCATGGCCCGCAATACCATTGGGCCACCGAAGCTGTACCTCCGCTGCCCCGACCAGCGCCTGGACATGTGCGGGAAGGCGGCTGCACCCGTCAACTTCCTCTGTAACGGCAGCTCTAAAGACAAGTGCAGCTGGAAGGAGCTACCCTACACCTTGGTAAGAAAAACTCATTGAATCTCTGTGTATGAAAGAGATTTAAGAGAATTAAATACCTTAACCTTTTGAACGCCAGAGCATCGGTGTGCCCCCGACGCCAAACCACAAATTCGCATTTTTTTTGTCGGCTCTAGCCGAAGGTGGCGTGTTGGGCACTTTTTCATTTAACCTTTTGACCGCAACGGTCAAAAGTTAAAAGGATATCTATACTTACCTAAGTAACGACTGTAATTTGAATAGGTGAATTTGCAAACTAGACCATTTTCTAATTAGACGATTTGCGATTTGGACATTTTACGAATTGGGCAAATTGCGATTTAGACAATTTGCGAATTGGACGTTGTGAGAATTGGACATTCTGCAAATTTGAAATAATGCGCCCTAACGATTGGTTCGGTGTTTTACTTTATGCATGGGTCCAGGCCAAAGGTCCACCTTTGAGCCGATGAAAGAAAATGCAGTGGCAAACGTGGCGAAAAATTTACAAAGACCATTTCCATTATAATATCTTGCTTAGTTAATTTTTAGATTGTCTAGTGAGCAAATAGTTCTTATGGCGTAACTGCTAAGATAACACCATCTACAGATAAAACATGATTTTTTGGGCTTTTATAAACACGCTGAAATTTTAATGGTTGTTTTCCCGTTACAGAACGATTAGCCATACGTACTATCGAAACATAACCTTATAATATAAAAATGTTTTTGTTTTCAAATAATTAAAAAAAATATTCATAAACTCGAAAGCATGAAAAGCAATAGTAACTCACTAGACGAGACGTAAGTACTACTGGCAGAGCGGCGGCGCGCCGACAAAGTGAAAAGCGATTCATAAATGTTCAGAGCAAAATAAGCTCTCGAGCGTAGTAATACGGCATTAACTTGCCTGCAAGCACGCGGTGAGTGAGGCCCAATGCGCATCGTGCGCGGCATCCTTTTATGTTATACCTATCAGCTGGTTGATACGCGAAGGGCAATGACTGCGGCCGCTTTGCGCGAAACTATCGCGATGTATAACTATTGGTTCGAAGTCGCTTTCGAGTTTTGTTTATCACAATTATTATTCTGCCATTTCTTGATTTTAAATTTATTATTTTTTATAAATCGATTGTATTACCAAGACAAACTCATTTCGCTATGGGAAAACAACCATTAAAATTTCAGCTTGTGTATTTTATATAGGTATAATGATTTGTTGTGCATTTCCGTTCCTAACAAGCTTAGGCACGAATCGCAGTTGACTTTACTCGACTATGTCACTCTGTTCGCGATAATATCGCCTTATGGAGACGCGTTCATAAGTTGTCATAGAATGAAGTGGCAGCACAAAATTATCTCCCAGGGACACACGTTCGTGCCTTATTCGCCAGTAAAGTCCCATTCCTATGATTTGAATGACTATAGTCAAAACTTTTTTTCCTCTTCCAGCTAACAGACACGCTCGTGTGGCCGATCCCGGTGGGCAACATGGAGCACTTCCACGCTATCTCAGTGGGCACGGCGCTGGTCATCGCAATCGGCTCGCTGTACCTTATCAAGGCCATACACGAACACAAACTGGTCACCATGTCCTTCAACCCCTATAGCTCGTTGGAGAAAGAACGTTAAAAAGGCCATTATTCATTTTGGGTGTAATAATTAAAGTTCCAAAAAAATTAAGTCATATGCGGAAAAATACTTCATTCTCTTCATTTATCACTATGGGGTCAAATCGATTGGGCCATTTCCTGTGCAGTTGCCAGTTTGAAAAATGCTTTCGTCAGTATATTTTAAGCTATAAAGCTGGTAAAAAAAAACTAATCTAATTTTAGTACCTAATGGCTTTCACGCCAGTAGATATCACAGTTATCATATGTCAAATAAGTATATAAAACCGGCCAAGTGCGAGTCGGTCTCGCGCACGAAGGGTCCCGTACCATTATCTATAAAAATGGCAAAAAAACACGATTGTTGTATGGGATATAAATATTTATTTTATTCTGTTTTTTAGTATTTTTTGTTATAGCGGCAACAGAAATACATCATCTGTGAAATTTTCAACTGTCTTACTGTCACGGTTCATGAGAAACTGCCTGGTGTCAGACGGACAGCGAAGTTTTAGTAATAGGGTCCCATTTTACCCTTTGGGTACGGAACCCAAAAAAATAAATATTTGAACCTCTGTAATTTGCTGTAATGTACAAAAAGAGAAGAACAGGTATTGTTCCGGAACATAACTTTTTTTGAGTTTTTTTATATTAAGCCCAAAAATAATTTGTTTTTGATGAAACTGGCGGGGAAAATTCAATTTAAGTTAATGATAGTTTAACCAAAGAACCATGTCGAAATTGACACTAATAACGAATTGTGCGTCGTTAGACCTTTTAAACGCCATAGTCTCATAAATGTGACAAACGAAACCTTACCCAGCACGCCAACGTCACAAATATGTGACAAAAAATCGGTAAATTTGTAGCTAACGATCCGTTTATGCTCTGGCGTTTAAAGGGTTGAAGTTCAACCGTTGAAGGAACTTAAATTTGTACTTGTAGTTACATAGCTGAATTTATAATTCGAGATAATTTCGATCGCATCGCCACCAACTCCAGTATTAACTATAGCGTTGTATATTTTTAAGTTGACTTTTAACTGACCATTTGTATTAATCTTTTGAACGCCAGAGCGTAAACGCATCGACGCCAAGCCACAAATTCGCCGTATTTTTGTCACATATTTGTCACGTTTGCTGGGTAAGCTTTCGTTTGTCACATATACGTAACAATGGCGTTCAAAAAGTTAAAAAGGCCCTAAAATGTATGGGTTGCATTGGAACTTGAACGTTGGCATAATACGACAATAGAGTTTGTTTTTCCGAAGGTTGATAATTATTTCGAATTCTGAATTCAAATGTAGGAAGTTTGGTTGTATATTTTAAAAAGGATAATTATTTATATTATTTTTGTTATCTTGTTTTAAGCTACGGTCAGCATTTCAGCAATAATAATCGATTTTTTAGTTACTTTTACATGTCATCTAAAGTGACACAAAATTATTCGATGTGACTGTAAAATGCTGATCAATTTCAAATCTTAAGATTTTAAATGTAGGTATGATTAAACGGTGGCGTTTAAATTTTTCGCATAAATTGAAAATTAATTGTGAATGCATTTAAGTTTGTAGAATATAATTAATATATGTCACTCTGGATGTTAGTTTATGTGAAATTTGTATATTAAGTAATAGGGTATTTGATTGTTATCAAACTTGTACGTGAATGAATAGGTATTTATTTGAAAGATATTACTAAAATAGTCAACATAAGTAGTGATAAAATAAATTCGGTTGCAAAAAAAAAATCTCTATATTCTTCACGCACGTGGATCGCACAAATTTCGGTGCGTGACGTCACATGCAATTAATATATTTTAAAACGCTCACAATTCCGATATTTTTTGAGATATTTCATTTTTTTTTTACTGCGTCTTGAGTTTTTCCCAAGATTTTTAAGAAATGTAATAAAACATCAATTAAATACCCTATTTAAGTCGAGGAGTAAATTATAAGTAGAAAGACACGTGGAAGTAAATAACTAAAGACTGATATAGATGCCCTAAGGTGCTCTATATTATGTAAAATTATAGGACGGAGTCTAGATACTGTTGCAATAAGATGGGCTTTACTTATATTTATGTAAATTTGTCAGCGGCTTCGCCCGCGTTTCTTGGATATGTCACCGAAAATGGCAAACTCCGTAAGATTATAAAGTAACTCGAGAGATTGTAAACTCTCGATAAATTGTCAACTGAACATTTGGAATACATTTTTACGCATCAAAATTTGATAGTCTATAATATCTCGAAGTAATTCCTAAAAATTGTGGACTGACATAAACTGGCGACCAATCAGAGCACAAGTCTACAATTTATCTGTTTTGGTGTGATAGTTAAATTGGAAACTTGGCCCCTCATTGGTCTTTGTTGGTGTGAACTCATATCTGAACAGACCAATGAGAGCCTTGTTTCCCGGTTTACTATAACACGAAAACGGGTAAATTGAAGACTTGTGCTCTGATTGGTCATTTTATGTCAGTCCACAATTTCTCGAAATGACTTCGAGATATTATAGACTATCAATTTTTTATTCATAAAAAATGATTCCAAAATGTTCAGATGATAATTTATGGAGAGTTTACAATCTCTCAAGTTATTTTATAATCTTACGGAGTTTGCCATTTTCCGGTGACAGATATATATTCCAAAGGGAAGATTCTCACGGGATAAAAAGTCCGATCCGATGTCCTAATCCAGATCATTATCTACATGTATGCCAATTTTCATTCAAATCTGCTTAGCACTTAGCAGACGGAGTTACGTTCACATTTATAATATTAGTATTAATTTTTATGGCTAACAGTTGAAGCACCCGGTTTTTTAGAAAATCACTACTAAAGACACGTCACATATTATACCCAAGTGAAGTGACGCCTTCAGGCAATTCATTCCACCAATCACAGCGTTTTACTCGCGCTTGACACTTCATCACATTAATTTGAGATGATTATCGTTAGAGATATATATCATCTGCCTAGCCTTTTCCTAACTAAGTTAGGGTCGGCTTGCAGTCAAACCAGATTCAGCTGAATCTGAAAGCGGCTGCCTACCAGACCTCCACAACCCATTAACTGGGTAGCACGGTACTCCTTGGCAAGACTGGTGTCAGATTATCTGGCTTCTGACTATCCGTAACAACTGCCAAAGATCTACAAATGACAGCCGGGACCAACGGCTTAACGTGCTTTCCGAGGCACGGAGGAGTCTCGGTCTCGGTATATAAAGATGGTCACCCATCCAAAGACCAACCTCGGCAAGCGTTGCTTCATGTAATGTTGAATGTGGCTATGATATACAAAAATAATTTTCCAAATCTAACTTGTAGGGAACAAACTCGTAGTCTAACTTGTAAGTTAGACTACGAGTTTGTTTGTTTGAACGCGTTAATCTCTGGAAAGAGATTAACGCGTTCAAACAAACAAACTCGTTTAACTTTATTATATTAATATAGATAGATTTACAGATGAAACGAACGGCATCTTGGATGCATGTTTTTGCGCTAAATCACTAGATACCTAATAATGTTTATTATACAATATTGTATGTACAATTGTACATAACCCTTTGGTCATTATAGTAGGCGCCAGATAAATGTGGAATAAAGTATATTGACCTTTCCCTAATAACTGTTCATAGGTACCTGAACAATTAAATAAGAATCGTTTTTCATTATTAGACAATGTTAAGGATCACGAGAGATGATGATTCGGGACAGCTTTGTGTCATTAATTCCGTTTTTCAAATTAAAAATGTCAATAATTGTAGGTGGGTCAATGACCGTTATTCCACGATTATCTGGCGCCTACTATAGTACCTAAGTAATGCTGCATGGCCGCGTTTGAACTGTTAGCCGTAAAACAACACTTCAGTATTAGATTTGTATTTATTACATAGTATTTGTAAATGACAATATCTTTGTAGAGATTTTAATAGCACAAATTATTGTACTTTATACGAAAAAAAAAACACTGTTTTCCAAGACCTACTAAGAAATATGTTAGAAAACGATATCTTCTTGTCATTCCTTCTCTAAATATAAAATATGTATGTACTAGAATATTGTGTCAAGAAAATTACAAAATTGGTGAATATGAGACACTAGCTGTTGCCGCGACTTCGTACGCGCATATCCCGTTTTATCTCGTTCCCGTATAGCCTTCCTCATGAGTGTGGCTATCATATAATATTAATAATAAATAAATTATTTATTCAGAGCAACGAAGACTCATTTAGTGTTAGTAACAATAAATAAACTTAAAACTATGTTAGTGAAACACTCAAAACATCAATTAGAAAAACGCACACAACAAATAAAATCATTACTTCAGCATTCCAGCTGAGATACTGGAGCAACGACTTACAATTCGGCAGTCCAGCCTGCCAGTAATCATGCCCAGTATGCTGTTGGAACTGGCTCGCACCCTGCGCACCAAGGACGCACATCTTTTACGCATTAATGCATAAAAGCAATCAATATGCATCTCCGCGAACATCCCTGATGCGCTACAGAAGCGAGGCAGCCCCATCAACACCCTGAAAGCATTATTGTACTGTACGCGAAGGGCACTGTACGATTTCTGCATAAAATGTACCCACAGGCTACAGGTGTAGAATGAGGAACAGAAGGTTCTAAAAAGTGTTTTTTTAACCTCCGTAAAAGCACGCTTAAACATGCGGGCAATCATATTCGCTCTGACCGACAGCGCCCTCCATATAAGAAAAAAAAATCTAAATCCGACTGGTAGCTCCTGAGATAAGCGCGTTCAAACGAACAAACTCTACAGCTTTATTATATTAGTACTTTACTCTCTTATATTTTTGGATTTGTCAAAATCATTGTTATTTTCAGCCTGTTTCGTCCCACTGCGGGGCATAGGCCTCTGCCAGGGGGCTTTTGCTCCCTTTTTTGCGGAATTGTTCGAAAGAGTCACCGCGGCCCTGGAACGCAAAGGGATGGGTTTTAGTCAGTAAGAGTCTGACACTCCCTCCCGCTCCGCCCAGAAAGAGAGAGAAGTCATTTATTGATTTCACATCCACAAAAAAGGGAAGCGCTTTGTTCCATTCCTCAGCAAGGCTTTGGGAAGGTGTGGCCCAGCTCATCCCGGTACCCGCGGTATCACCAGACATGTTCTGGGGGCCACATTGTGGTTGATTTAGCCCTTGAACCGTTCGACATGCGGCAGACGTGTCCGGCCCAGTCCCATTTTGGCAAAATTTTTAATTAATATTTTTTTTTTTTTTTTTTTTAAGTAAAACGTGGTGAATCCTCTTTTGTAATTTTCCTGTGACAAATAATATTTAAATCATTGTCTAGTCATATAGAACATAATATGTCGCATGCACATAGTGAACAATGTGAACTGCAAAATTTTATTCAAAATAAATAATATTGTAAAATATTTTTAAGAATTTTAATAAATTATTTATTACCTAATCATAATCATGTGCCTTTTTTTCGCTGCCAAAGAAATATCAACTTTGCGCCATTTCGAATAAAGTAGGATTTGTTTATTTGTGAATTAAATGGACGCCTTGGTGGTTCTCGCCAGTCTAGGCAATGCCTCAACGTGAAAATATTGCCCAATGCTTAAAATTGTACCTACATATACACTGGGTAAGAAACGGAGACGAAACTTGCGGAACTCACTCAGCCTCACGGTATTTCATACAAACTCGTCCGGAAACGAATAAAACGATTTTAATAAAACTGTACGCATACGGAAAAAGATATTGGTGATTTTTCACTTTTTAAAGAACCCGTAAAATTTCTTTAAACTCGGTTCATTATTTCCAAGAATAAGAACATGTGAGTTTGTATACCGTTAGAATTAAACACTCTCAGCTTGATTTTAACAGATGATTTTGAGAGATTGAAGCGTGGGTAAGTCCTCTTCTCCTAGCTCTAACATTTCTCGTCTCGACTTCTCCTTCTGGTTGAGATCTATAAGCATCATTCAGTGAAGTTTAAAAGTCTATGATAGACCTGATAAAGCCTGACTAAGGTAATGACCGGTACCACACTCATGTAAATTGACAGATGATTGTGACAAGAATAAGGTTGCTTTCCGCTAAACATATGCGAGGTAGCGAGGCAGTGCGCGAGGGAAATATCCACCTATAGAATCACTTCATTTTGTGGTGGTGGTGGGTGGAAAAGGGCTAGCAGTGTTAGGTACCTATTGTTTTAAATAGGTATGTTATGTTCGTGTCATGTTCGTGAACGGGCGCCGTCAGTGGAGACTGGTCATCCATTCCTTAGTTGCCACTGACTATTTTTAAAATTTGATACGATGCATTGTTTTTCTTTCTTTACATTGTTCTCATATATAGAAGCAACAAGATTAGTGTAACCAGGATTTTTGTAAACATAAAATGTTTTAAAAGAGTGCCCGTGGAGTTTCATGCACGTTCTTCTCCATAGAGATCTACGCCTTGGAACGTGCAAATATCTTCATGTTTTTGACGGACCGACTTTGAGAATTCAAAAGTACCTACCTGTTAATGGTTTATTTGAAATAAATGCTTTGACTTTGACTTTGAATAAGTATAAAAAAGCGCGAGATGCTAAAGCTAAAAAAAAATCCGCTATGCATCCTCACACCATTAAGCTACACACCGTTATACAACTTCGCAACGCATCCTTGCGTATCGGAAGCGTTTCCACTAGAGATGTGCGAAGAAAATGAGGGGCGCGAGGATGCGTAGCGACACTGAAGCGGTACGCAGATGACCAATGCGAGGAAGTGTAGCAGACTCTTTTCAGTTTCTCGGTCGCGTCCATCCCTCGCACACATCTCTCGCACAAGTCGCACATATCCCTCGCACCCATCCTTCGCTTATTTTGTACGTACAAAAACCTCGCGCCGCTAAGCCGTTTCCACCGGAGCTGCGAAGAGCGATGCTAGGTAAACGAAGTGATTCTATTGGTTTTTAACAAACACGCATCCCCACACATCTTTAGTGGAAAAGCACCCTAATGCTTGGTCAAAGCACGTGCTAAGTATCGCGTATTAATTCAGCCAGTGCTTTTATAGTGACATCATCAGTTAATAGTGATGTGACCAAAATCAAGACAAACCACTTCTTCATGATGTTGACGCCTTCCCGCTTTTTTCCATGCCCGTGACCAAGAACAGAATAGAGTAGGTATACCTACTCTTTATTATGTACCTACACCATATAAGTTATAGAAAAGACAGGTGAAGAAAACATTAAACAACGATGGGCGGCCTTATTAGTTAAAAGCGATCTCTTACAGACAACCTGACCGAGGTCAGTGAAAATGAGACGATGATGTAGTTCTAATTTTCACCACGCGCACGTGGCGCCATTTGGAAATTCGCGCTATTTTCATATTAGGAACGTTAAAGATTGTTTCCCTACAAACAACAAGCATTGTTGGCTACATTTTTACTTTAAGATTTCGACGTTACTCATATCTAGGTTACGTTTAAACTTTCAAATGAAATAATAACCTACATATATATAAACTTCGAGACAGTATAAATAAGCTAGAAAACGACAAGACGTTTCGAAAACATATCTCTAACATGACTGTTTCAAGTTTCAGCTGACAAGCTCCATCTACACGCATCGTGCGAAACCGCGAACACTTGCAGCGTATGGAGCCACCTGTAGTACAGTGTGTACCGGCGGCGCGGCGAGAGGGCACCACTGCCGGCTCGTATCGATCAGCAAGCGCTGAACCTTCCGTGACCGCGGATGAACGCCTCATCTCGCGGATGTAGATGGCAGCTATACTTTACTACGCCCCTTTCATGTCCTAGCGCTACCTACTTCCGGTTTTGTCAAATTCATTTTCGGCTGAGAATTTCTGAAGTGCGTTTGTTTTGTTGACAATGTATACTAGGCCGGAAGGTCAAAGCATTGGTGCCACCGGGGATATCAGGCATTCGACTGATGAGTGTGGCGAGGGTCGGCGGGGATGCAGCGGCGGCGTCAGTGGCGCCGCGCTGCAC
>NDFZ01005237.1:319747-381475 GCA_002192655.3 Mamestra configurata
CTGCCGAAGAAGATGTGTTTCACACTGACATGGGCGTGCACAAAGACCTATTTGAGACTATTAGTGAAGCGCACTATCTGCCCGAGCTCGGCGGGCCGCACGACGAAGCGCTGCTCGAGTCGCTCGTAGAGAAGGGCTGCGAGGATAATCAGATTCTCGGGCAGGCGCTCGACAAGCTGGCGCACCTAGTTCACGGCACCGACTACGTCGAGGAGGAGGACGACATTCTGCTCGGCGGCGCGCCCGTCGCCGACATCATCGACCGGCTCGAGCAGTCGCTGGAGTCGCCCAGTCGGAGTAGCATGACGGCGGCGCAGGGGCTGCTGCACCTGCATCACATAGGAGACCACCTGCCGCTGCCGGAACAGCAGCAGTCCATCGAGCAGTCCTACATGTCGGACGAAGTGTTCGCGCCCACCGACCCGCCGACTGATTGTGAGCTTGAAACGCTATCCGTGGCTACACAAATGCAGAACGTTACCGAAGTTAACCATTTAGAATATGATCAGAATGCTGAGAAGAGGCTACAGAATGATGTTGAAAATACGGAAGTGATGTATACCGAACAAGTACCTGAAATTCCTGAACCCTCAGACGAGCAAAAATATCAGCCGTTGCCGGATCAGAGCGAAACAACTTTACCGAGTGAACTACAGCCTGAAACTGCTGACGAGTCTACAGAAAATGTCAACAATAACATTACTCTCAAACTAGAAACTCAGGACCCATGTGATGATGAAGGTAATTTTTCCAATACTATAAAAGTGGAAGCTCCAAGCATAGAGTTTACGAAAGACCTAGAAGATACGTCAGCCGTGGAATTGGTGGCTACGGATTTAAGTGTCAAAAATGCTAAACCTATAAAGTCAGGTCGAATAGTGGCTAGTGTTGCTGAAACTACAAATAACATAGAAGACAGTATGTCAGAAAAAAGCGACGACCTACCTAAAGATCTAAGTGTGCAAAGGAGGCTACCCACCCCGCATGCGTCGCCGCGGAGGATAGATATACCGCGAGCTCCGTCGAGAGAGTCGGATGCGATGCAGTCGCCACAGCCGAGCGGCATCCCCGCCGTGCCGTCTTCACCTGAGATATTCACTATGCCTCAATCCAAGAGCAAACAATCATTGTTTTTAGAAACGTTGTTGTCATCGCCTTCGCCTAAGATGTACACGTCAGAAGTTACTATAACAAAACATCAATGTGAACCGTTAAACTTAGGTAAACATCGGAAGTCGGCCAGTCCCACTGTAACGAGTTGTTCAGACGAGATTAGAAAGTTAAATAAAGAATTCGGTGAACCTCAAGAGAAAAAAGGAAGACGGGAGTCTTCTGATGATTCAGTGAAAATAAACAAAGTATTCAATAAATGTGATCGGGATGAGCATAATAACGACGTTCAAACTAAATCGAAGAAAAGCGAGGCAGAAGAAAAGCTTCCGATGAAATATCTCGAGAAAATGAATAAAATGAGTCCACTTGAACAAATACAAAGTCTGAGATCGGGTTCTAGTTTCAACATACCCGATCCCATTCTCATCCCGAAAAACAAGCTGAATCAAATTCTCACAGCTCCTGGTATTGAAATTCCGTTGATGCTGATGGCTAATCCTGAGTTCAGATTACCAGACGCGTTCCATTACCCCATGGTCCTGAGGGACCCGGATATACTGGTCATATCATTTTCGCAATTAGAAAGTATAATATTGAACGAACCCAAACGACCGGCGTCGCCGAAAAAGGAGCCAAAACCACCCACGCCAAAAAGTGCAATAAGTACAACAAGCACATCAAGTAGTGACAACACGACGACTACAGCTCAGCTCGAGCAAATCAACAGTACCGTATCGAAGCAGATTCAACCGATGAACTCGATGGGATGCGATATCGATGCCAACGCCGCTATGTTCCAGCAGATGTTATGGCTACCCTATATCAGCCAACTCGAGGCTATGGCCGCGTGCTCGCAAAATATGGATTTCATAAAAGCACTCAATTCGTCGGGATATTCCGCCGGGCAGGGTTTCTCAGAGTTATCACAAGCATTTAATCCAAATTCCCGTTTTGGGGGACCAACAGGTTTTCCGGTGATGCCACCGATGGACTACGAAAATCGTATGCAGTACGCTATGTGGCAAGAAGCCATGAACCACTCTAATCAACAACATGCTCAGAGGCAAAGCCAAGCCAAAGCCAACGAGTCTCAGGCGAAAGAAATGGCAGCAAAATCATTAGATGTGCAGAATCCGTTCGTTCATTCGACAAAGAGTCATCATCATCATCAAAATAAATCCCACAGCAGCATGTCTTCTCGCTCTAGTCCCGTGGCCAACTACACGGCCAGCCAGCGCGCCGCCATGCAACACAATTCGTTTCTGCAGAACATGTACCCAGGGATGAACCCGAACGTAAGGCCGAACATGCCTCTGCCGGGCCTTCAGATACCATACTTTAACCCCAACTTGATGGGCAGTCAGCGATCGCCGCGGGGGCAGAAGAGCCCGACGTCGCCTTACTATCCGAACAATAACTACCTGCAGTCAATGCAGCATTCGGAGGCGCAGGCCCATCAACGGAGTAGTTCGACGGGGTCGCAGGACTCGCCGCGGCCGCGGATCAGTGTGAAGTCGCTGCAGAACCTGCTGGCGCCGCCCCGGAGCGACGGCTCGATGGCGATGCCCTCGTCGTCGTCGTCGCGGCGCGGGCTGGCGCCGGCGGCGCTGGCACGGCGACGCGACGAGCCCGAGGTTGGCAGCACCACGCCGCTGGGCGAGTCGCCGGCGCACCTGCCGCCTCACCCGCACGACCCGGCCTCCTTCCACTTGTGGCATCCGCTGTTCGGCAAGTGAGTCACTTTCATTCATGTTTACCGCTTCTACAAATATTTGCATGTTCTTCATAAGATATCGCCGTATTTACTTTTCTTATTGGAGTTTCTTTGATTCCATAATTAGGTACCATGTGCTTATGCAGCGCTGGCGGTCGCTCGAGACGTTGTGAATTCTGAGAAAATAAAGTTAGGTAGATGTGCACAATTTGCTTTCAAAAGGTTCTTCTTTCTGTTTCGATGTAAGGTAGGTATAGATTTCCATAAACCGACTTCATTTTCGATACCGCAATTTAACTTTCGTCGTTGTCTTGTGTCATGATACATTTTCACTATCTTTTTTTAAAAAAGTACAGGTATGGCATTTACATCAAACAACGGCGATACATATGTCAATTCCTCGCATAAACAGAACTGGTTCGGTAACGTTAATAAACTGTAAGAGACGTCGCAAGTTAATGTAGCACAAAGCACAATATACTTGGGTAATATTGTAGGCATTGTTTATTTATACTGGCCGTTTATTGGGTCAAGCCGGCGGGCAAAGCTAATTTTGCCCAGAATCGATCGTCTTCCGAAATAGCGCCGAAGTTAAAGGGTTAATAAGTTAATATGTCGGGATTGCGGGTCAGTTTGTCACCTTGTCAACGTTTAATTAGAACCGAGGCAGGCAAACGGGAGCTTTGTAATTGCCATTGGACTTGGGGAAGAGGTGGACCCAGGGCTCTGAGGAATATGTAATGTAGTCTAATACATTTTGCGGTTAAACTACCGAACCGATTTTGATGATATTCAGCGGTGAGGCAGATTTGTAATTATAGAAAGACGTACGGTTAAACGATTTTATTTCAAACATAAAATGAGGTTGAAAGAGGATATCGCTTTCAAATATCAGGAAAGATAATACAGACAGGTGTATAAAAAGAGAAGCATTGCAAAATTTCCTGAATTTTAATTTAGCATCTAATTAAATTCCCAGCAAATGACATCCATACAAAATCGGAAACAATAGTAGAACAAAATAAATTACTGTCCCGTCTATCGCTCGACGGTTATAAAGCAGCTTTGCTTTCATGCATAAATTTTAATTAAAGAGAATGCTCGATCGTCCGTCTGTTCGCCAATAAAACATTTACACTTGATACAATTAATTAAGAGACGCACAAATTAGTGATAATACGAGTATGTGGCAAGAGACAAATGACTGTCCGGTATCACGAGAGAAGTTATATAGTTTGTTTGTTCGTATGATTTTAAATACAAAATAGCTGCACTTGAATTTAATTCGAAATAATTCTAATCCATCGCCAACAACTCAAATATCAAGTTCAGCTTTCTATATTTTTAGTTGATTTTTAAGCGACAAAAGTATTAAAAACGCCTTAAAAAGTATGATTTGCAATCGAATTTCGACTTCGTTGTGTATGACATAGGGTTTATTGTTGAAACAACCAAATTGAGACCCTCTTTTTTTTGAAGTCGGTTTCAAACAACTAAAATTATTTACAGCAACATAGCCTTACTGCTAAATCTATAACGACTTGGTATAGGTATGATATTAGTCACATTTTCCGAAGAATTTCCAGCATGACTCATGTTTATGACTTCTTTAAGACTGAGCTCGTAATGTTTATACCATTATTGTTTTATTATTTCAGCCAGTAGGTACCGCTCTTATCTCGGAAGTAGGTAGAGCTGGGTATATAGCTAGGTACTTTTTTTTTTTAAGGAAGGGAA
The DNA here is from genome assembly GCA_002192655.3 of Mamestra configurata. Classification (NCBI taxonomy): domain Eukaryota; kingdom Metazoa; phylum Arthropoda; class Insecta; order Lepidoptera; family Noctuidae; genus Mamestra; species Mamestra configurata. The sequence goes on from NDFZ01005237.1 coordinate 324,312, forward strand.
ATCATCAAATGACTTCTTCCGCTCTGGGTGGAGCGGAAGGGCGTGTCAGACTCTTACTGACTAAAACCCATCCGTGTTCCTTCTAAAGCCCTTTGCGTTCCAGCGCCGCGGTGACTCTTTCGAACAGATTCCGCAACCCTGGCAGGATAGCTAGGTACTTACGATATAATTCGGATTCATCAGGTCAACTGAATCATGGTTTGGCCACGAGGTCTTTAGGTACGAAACTTCTTTACAAGAAACATTGATGGTTTAGGAAAGAAAGAAGAAAACTTGTTTATATAGTAAACATAGATACACACAATGTAGGTACATACACTTAATTTTAAAACAATAACATTGTGGTCCCCTTAGCTGCGCCAAATAGGAAAAATACCAGACTACTTTTAATTACGAGGTGAGCTGTCAATCCATGTAATCAAGATGTCACGTCAAACATGTCAAAGTGAAGGCATGGGTGAAGTTATCACGAAGTCATCTTGATTATGTAGATTGACAGCTCACCTCGTGATCACTTCACCCACGCCTTCACTTCAACATGTTTACAGAATCAACCGGCTGTAATCATGTCGAAGTGAAGGCTTGGGTGAAATTATCACGAAGTGAGCTGTCATTCCATCTTGATTATATAAAATATGAATTGACAGCTCACCTCGTGATCACTTCACCCACGCCTTCACTTCAACATGTTTACAGAATCAACCGGCTGTAATCATGTCGAAGTGAAGGCTTGGGTGAAATTATCACGAAGTGAGCTGTCATTCCATCTTGATTATATAAAATATGAATTGACAGCTCACCTCGTGATCACTTCACCCACGCCTTCACTTCAACATGTTTACAGAATCAACCGGCTGTAATCATGTCGAAGTGAAGGCTTGGGTGAAATTATCACGAAGTGAGCTGTCATTCCATCTTGAATACATGGATTGACAACCCACATCGTGATGACTTCACCCAAGCCTTCACTTTGACATGTTTACAGAATCGACCGGCTGATTGGTTCAATGCATGTCGTGTTGCCACCACTTGAAGTCCTGCTCATTCAGTAAATGGCACTGGTATGAAGATGCTATCTGTGTCTACTTATTAGAGTTAATCACTCATGGGCTAAGGGGCTACTGACACGAATCATTCCATCCTAGATATCACGCTAGGTTAGTTCGCCGTACTGGGTTACCTACTTTGATGATTACAATCTATACTGATATAATAAAGCTGAACAGTTTGATTGTTTGAACGCGCTAATCTCTGGAACTACCAGTCGGATTTGGAAAATTCTTTTTGTATATGATAGCCACATTCATGAGAAATGCTATAGGATATACGGGCACGGGGAAAACGGGATATGCGCGTATGGAGTCGAGGACAAAAGCCAGTTTCTTGATATTTTCTGGAATCTATTGAAATAGCTATTGCCCTTGACTTTATCCTCGTCTAATTTGTAAAACAGCACAAATGACAATTTCATGGGGTTTTTTCTTGCTCGGAACTAAATGATCCAGCACCATCAACCAAACTGTTAAGTGAGCATGACACTTCCAACCGCCAGGTCAAAAAAAATATAGTTTAGGGTTGGAAAGAGACACTTCAATTTTATATTTTTGTATGAAGACTTGCAATCTTTTCTCCTGATTTGCCCTTCCGGGTCCTAACGGTTCTTGATCGGTTCAAATTGAAAAACAAAATTCTGGCAATGTTCCAAACCCGAAAGCCATTAGCGAACTTTAGTGATGATGAAGCTGTGATGGTAAATTATGGTTATGATGAAGTAGTAAATCTTGTACTTTATGATATAATAGAGAACTATCACCAACTTCTTCTATGCGAGCCGATGATATACGAGCTTTTAGTTAAATGATTTCAGCCCAATAGCTGGCTGTGGCAAGGAAGAAATAAGTAAGAGACAAAAAGAGTTTATTTGCGCTAAGCATGACAGTGACAAGCGTCAGTGGTGTTTTTCAACTTAAAGCAAGAGCAGAAATTAAAGGAGAAATTAAAAAAAAAACGAAGAAATTCGAAATACTCTATTGACTTTTTACATACAACCTTCTTACTCAACCTTGAAGTCAATCACAATTCAAAGTTGCGTTCAAGTTAAAAAAAAAACAAATCTTCAAAACTTTTTATTATTAAGAGCCATTTCACGTTTTGACGCAAAAATCTAAGATTTAGGTCGCCTAATTTACCATAGGCAATACTCTGAAATTATTAAAAACCTAACTACAAACTTCTATTAGCAAAAAAAACATGTTAGCCACCAGATATAACGATGCGCGATGGTAATGGTAGATTATTTTCTACTTTTTAACTTTACAATATGATATATAAAACGTTTGCGCTGGAGCTGGGTTAAATTTCTAGGAACTGTGTAGTGAATCGTCTCCTTTGGGGTGTTTTTGACAGATTGCAACTGAGATACCAATGCGAAGCTTCCTTAAAAATACGGGAAATGCCTCTCTGATTCTGTTCACAATCAGACCCAAATATAACTATCAAAGTATTTGCCGTTCCAATTCAAATTCACAGCCCTCTTTTCCGAATAAAATCAATAACTCGTACAATTCCATACAATGACGCAGCAGTTAAACTGAAACACTTGCTGGCTCTCATAATTAAATATTAACACCGCACTTCCCTTCCCAGACCTGCAGTTATTATACCAATCTAGACTTCAAAGCGGGCTAATAAACCACTAAAACATGCACGAAGGGAATACACGACTTGCACACAAAAATAGACCAGATTATTAGAAGAAAGATCGATAAAAGTACTGTCGACAAAATAATCCTATTACCTACTCCAACCTACTCAGAATCCTCTGAGAGCATTAATATTTTATGTTCAATTTATATAACAAAGGAATTATTTATATAATAGAGTATAAAGGCTATATTTGAATCGATAAATTATGTACATAATGGATGTTTGAATGTTTGGTTTGTGAGAGGTAGACATGTTTTTGGGTACGCCTGTCATCGTTTCTGCTTTGATAATATTTGAAGTCTGCTCTATGAATAGGTGCCTGCTGTCGGACTTTATTTGGCCCGACTTTGGGCAGAGCTCGATTTAGAAAACTACTGTCTGGTTTGCAGGAATTCTATGAAAGTTTTTTAGGTCTCAAAGAGCCTGAAGGCGGCGTTAGACGCTGAATGTTTTGAGTTGGTTCTTAAGACTTTCCCTGTATTAGGTGCTTTCTTAATTAGCTCTATTAAAACTTTACGTTTCTAGGCTGCGAGATAACATAGACAATCAAAGTAATTTCAAGTATTCTGAGGGTATGAACCTTAGCAATGAATAGTGGTAGGAAAAACGAACGAACAGAACTTGTGTCTGCATTGTCAGATGGGTATAACAATCTGCCTCGCCTTTTTCCAACCATGTTGGGATCGGCTTCCAGTCTATCCAGATATAGCTGAATACCAGTTCTTACGTGGAGCGACTATCTGACCTTCACAACCTCGGTAGCACGATCCCCATTGGCAAGGCTGTTGTCACATTTTCTGGCTTCCAACTGACCCTGGAAAAGCTTAGACGCGTATATAGAACTCAGTAAAACTGAAAACAGTACCTAGCTCCAAAAATAACATAATCACGGCCCAGATATTCAGGTGTTTCAGCCATTTCTGTCGCCACCTTTAAACTTTAAATAGAAGCGACCTACTTTCCGCTTTATAACCTGATTCGCTATATTTAACTATACTCTATCTAGTTATATTAGCTGGGTGCCTTTTAGCATATAAAAGTAAAAATAAGGTGATGTCTCTTATACATCATTATTGCTTCATCAATATTCTTCTGCAGTATAGTGTCTAAACCAGCAGATAATGAGTAGCTAGTCTTACGTTAAGAAATGTGTAGAGATCTCTCTCTCTCTCTGGTTGGTCCTTCATGTCTGAAGATCGTGGCCATGGTGAGATGTTTGTCTGGAACAGTCTATTTGTCTTAATCGACTTCTATCAGTACCAAAGGCAATATTTGCGACTGTATGACTATTTCGGTGTTTCCAAAATCATCTTTGAGCTAGTCACCATCTGATTGGTTAGCGCCCTTTGGGTATTTTTCTGGTTTCCAACTATGATGATTTTTTCTAGAGTATCATCTCCACATGCGTACAGTCCTGTGAAAGACTTCTTAACAATGCCCCCAACAGCATTCAAAGAAAGAAACTTTCTTTTATTCCCAATATCACCATAAAGACCAAAACGATAACAAGAAAAAAAACAACAATGATTTGAAAGTAAAAAGTAGTCTTAGTTTTTCGCTGCCAGTACTTTACGGCATACGTGTCCCTTGAGCCGTATTAAGTCATTTACGTATTATGGTATTATCATTCCATTTGTCAGGTCTAACTGTCCCTCCATTCACCATCAATAATAAATGTAGAAATCGCTTGCTTCGCCTGTAATGGAGAATATAAAGCAAGAAACTAGGCCTTTGGACCTTTGTTCTAGAAATGCTTCTTTGAATTGAAGAATTACTATAATAGCCCCACATTGTGTGTTCCATTTTGTATGAGAACTATCGACTATCGATTTGTGCTGTGTCTTGCAACTGTTAAATGTTACAGAGAATGTATTATTGGACTAGTCGAACCCAATAAATAATTCAGAATAGACTTGTATTGAAAAGTTTCGTAGTGGTCTTAAAACTGAAATTATATTTTAAAACGTAGGTACTTGGAAAATGTTCTTTTTGGAGATGAGGATTGGGAGATCATCATTATCTACCTAGCCTTTTCCCAACTACATTGGGGTCGGCTTCCAGTCAAACCGGATTCAGCTAAATACCAGTATCTTACGTGGAGCGGCTGCCTACCAGACCTCCACAACCCATTAACTGGGTAACACGGTACTTCTTGGCAAGACTGGAGTAAGATTAACTGGTTTCTGACTATCCGTAACGACTGCCAAAGATCTACAAATGACAGCCGGGACCAACGGCTTAGCGCGCTTTCCGAGGCACGGAGGACTGGGAGATGAAGAGCGAGAGAGATGATGATGAAAGAAAAATTGCCTGGATACGTTTAGCGTGGAATAGGAACAATAGACAGACATATACCAACTGCTATAGAGAAGAACATAATGAAGGTCTCATCCGAGAAGAATGGTCCCAAAAAAACAAGATTTTTCCTCTTTTATGGAAAATTCTCCTCACCTCACTTTCTTAGTCGCTGGAAGGCCGTGATTTCGGCTTTATCTCTCACAAGCTCGTAGCTAAATAAATTAAATTCCAGGCTTTTCAGGCCCATTAAGTTTTAGCAGTACTTCCGAGACGTTCGTGATTGGCTAATGTCGTTCGTACTCAGTCGTGATTGGTCGATAAAAGTTTAATCTCGCGCCAGATTGGCTGGTGTGTGTTATGTGCTTTAGTTTACGTGATACAAACATTGATTCTTTATTAGGTCGTGGAGAAGTTCTTTATTGGAAAAGTTCGTTTGAACTGAAGAATTTTACCTTCCTCGTCATTCTGGTCTTTATTTAATTTGGGTGTAATTTTTATTCCAGTTAGATTCTTGGACCAGTACGTACTTTTTGTCCACATTTTGGACAGTGACACGAACAAATACTTCGCCGTTATTGTCACGTAAATTAGGCATCACTTGTGGAACAATCGTTTTTTTCCAAAATAATGCTAAATGTACATATGTGATGTGGCAGTACTCAATAAATAAATAGACAGTTGCTTAACCCCAATTGAATGTTAACACTGAGCAATGAGGTATTTGACTAAAAATAATCTAATTAGTCCGTCAGATAGATTTCCAAAATTTGTTGGACACGTATTTTTTCTTTTGTCACGTAAACAAAAAATGAAGATGATACAGTGCGTTGAAAACTCGTGTGACGTCACTGACCAGTACACTTTTTACTGGAAAGTGACGTTACAAGCCCCCACTCCTTATCTTTGATGCGATTTATCTTCGCTTCGTATTTCAATCTATATCTACTTCTATATTAATATTATAAAGAGGTAAGATTTGTATTTTTTATATGTAACGAATAAACTTAAAAACTACTGGACCGATTTGAAAAATTCTTTCACCAATGGATAGCTGCATTATCACCGAGTAACATAGGCTATATTTTATCCCCGTACTCCCACGGGAACGGGAATTACGCAGGTGAAACCGCGTGACGTCCGCTAGTGATTTGATAAAATAAAAAATATGTGTCAAATATTTTTCAATAATTTAACTGACGGACGAAATAGAATTATATTTTTTAACCCAGGCAATATCCCTATCGAGCGCTGAATTTCGACATAGCTTCGCAAAGGCCACACTGATGACGAATTCGCAATTTTCAAGATAAAGTAAATCCTAAATGCTGTGTATGAATGTGTCCGAGGTTTACTGTTACAATCCTCGTGTAACGCGACTTGTTGGTCCTTATTACTTATGTAGTACTAAAACCTCTTTTTTTTTTAAGGATGGGAAGTAAAGTTAAAGTTAAAGTACTGCAACTAGATAATAAAGAAAACGGCTTATTACTTTTTCAATTTCATCCTACCCATTTATATTAAAATTCACGAGTTTATCCACGGAAATAACTCAACAAAGTCATAGGAAAATGGAAGAATGAAAGTCTTTGATTACTCACTTTTAATTAAAACGAACATTATTGCAGGGTGCAGTAAAATGTGTTATGTCTCTATAAAATCGGGTGGTGTGTTTTCCGTCTTTGTCTTGCTTGGGGGTGGTGGGTGTTGGTGTCTCGCTCGCACGTACGTCACCGGGCCTGGACAGGCTTCGGCAAGGGGCAAGCTACATTGATTTTATTGTGATTCGGGTATGTTCGATACTCCGATGTTTGGTTATTGGACGTGGCGGCTTCGAACGGCCGCTGCTGTCAGTTTTGGCTTTCAGAAACTTGGAGGAAAAGGCTCAGCTATTGTATGTCTTCTCCGCTTTTGTTATTTTAGTGTCTGTGTTTCGCTGGCTTCGTATAAAGGGTGAATAGATTTCTATTTTTATACAGCCTTTTGTTACCGTCTGGACCATAATAGAACGAATTTATTACAAGCCTACCTAAATTGGGTAGTTCCAATTTAAGAGACTTGTTCCAAACGACTTTCAATTTATCAAGTTGCGCAACAAATTCATCTCCTGTAGAGTAACTCAATTAGAAGTTATTTCCTTTTTACGTCTTCTAAGATCTAGGTCCTGACCTACCTAACAAATCTTGTTATCGACTTTTCATTTTCATTGATTAAATAAGCAAGTTTTCTTATAAAATCAGAGATACACGTTGCAATAAATTTTCTACATTGACAAATTGAATTGTAGAAATCTTTTTCATTGAATGCTTCTGATGCTAGGAAGTTATCAGCTATGCGATTGATGTCTACTTACTTACTCTTTCTTTATAAACTGAACATCTTTCCATCTTCTCCATCCAACTCTTCCTCTACATCACTCATCTGTATCTACATCAAAACTGTTCTTGGCGTCAAATTCAGTCACACTTCATATCCTGTAAAATTCAGAGCATACACATTTATCGTTCGTTACTCTGAAACAACAAGTTGCATTACAAACCTTCTTTACATTTATTATTTTTTTGTTTTTGCATTTGCGCTGTGCAACCATTTACTTGTTTCAGATAATTGTTTTAATCTATGTTCTGATACATAGACAGAGTTTATTTCTTGTTACTGAGCTTTTGTTCATGGGTTCAAAGGCAATCTGTCTGCCTTGCCTGTTCCCACCTATGTTTGGGTCGGCTTCCACTTTAACCAAATCCAGTTGGGTACATGGAGCTCATGCTTATCTGACCTCCACAATCCGGTAACTAGGTAACACGTATGTGCTTTTATTACAATTCTATTTACATATCTATCTGAGCATGATTCTCACTGTTCTCAATTCCCACACAAATCGCCGCTAATAGACAATCAGTGTTCTCTGCTACTCTAACGCATCCTTACTGTGCATCTATTGGCAAATTGGCTTCTCACGCAAACTCTACGTGACTGAATCAACACAGTTGTCAGGTTTCATCCTGACCTGGTAGGTTGGCCTATTATCCTATCACGCCGTCACCCTTACTGGGTGCATCCTGTGGAATAGTTTGTGCTACATGCATGACACGGTTGACTGATTGGTTGTATAACAGGTGCAACAACGTATTATTGCCAAATTCTCTTTTTAAATAAATAATAAATTCTCTTAAATAGTTTTAACAGAGAAAGTTTAACCATATTTTGGCGAATTGTCTAAGCAATCGACATAATCTGAATATTTTCTATTGGCTTCATCTCTTACATTTTCAATTTCTCTCTTCAGTATTATATCGTCTTTATCATAACCTATCACCCAATTTAAAAGCAAATTGGGTTTTTGGAAAGGTGTGAACAAATTGTCTTCGTTTCACAATTTTACTACTAAAAACATTGTCCGCATTATAATTTCATCACTTTGTACTTCACCGTCACCTCATCAATCAATATTTTCCCCTCTCCCCGGACTCAGCTGTTGAACCTTGAGTTTGCCCGGGCCTCCCCTTCCCGTTGCATCCTCGGTTTCGGCTGTACTAACCTTGCGTTCCCGGGTGAGTTCGAGGTCTCAAAGCAGGTCAAGGCTAGAATTATCATTTACATGGACACCTATCGTCTCTTGCAGTAGTTTTACCTTCAATTCAATTTTGGTGTTACAACAATAGTCTCTAACAAAATTATTATTATTTGCTTCACATTTGTCACCTTTGTTATTATTTCCTCAAAATACCATCTCAGACACAAATCTGCATGTTCCTCTTAATTATGACTTGACCAAGATCACGTTTGGACTTAAAAAGAGACGGTGACCTCTGAGTGTTTCTTTTCAGAATAGTCAGATGGGATACCAACCTCATAAAAAAAAATTTAAAGACTTTTCATTTGTCAAGTGTTACCAACTTACAGAAATCTTTCCCAAAATCTTTCCCGCTCAACAACTTTGAGTTTGCCCGGGCAATCCGGGTGCATCCTTCAATTTCTGCTGTCGCTGTACTAACCTTTCGTGCCCGGGCGGGCTCAAGTCTCGAAGCAGGTCAAGGCTAGGCTGCAGCGTCAATAGGTAGCTTCCTGTGGGTGTGCGTATTGACGTGTGCAGCTGTACCTAATAGTTCTCTAGTTAGTGGAATGATTGATGGGATTGGCTCGGGAATTTGCGAAATTGGTACATGATGGATGTGGTCGCTTATCAATGGTCGTGTTTTGGTGGATTCGTTACTGGAATTATGCCAGTGTTCAGATAAGTGAAAGAAAGATGGGTAAAGTTAATAGTAATAGGTATAGTTAATAGGTAAAGTTATATTTTTTGTTACTAACATCTTTTAAGTATTTTTTTTGTTGTTGTTTGTGTGTGTAAATGTATGGACTATGTTGTCTAAAATAAATAAATAATAAAAAAAAAAAATAAAGGTTAAGAATTGTTCTTTATTTGGCTTTTTTTTCTATTTCTTGGATTGATTAACATATAAAGCAACTAATCTACCCCCTTTCACGCACTAGAAGCGATGGTTTTTACATTGTAAATATGTCGTATATTTTTCTTGGAATTTTCGGTATCTACGAACAATTTAATATATTATTATAGTATCGAAGCATTCTACTTTGAAAATCGCCACCATAAATTCTTACCATTACGGATATAGCAGTTATTTCTAAAGAGACCGCACAACCAACCGATTAAAACCATAACTCGTTAGTTTTTCAGCGGAATGCTGTAAATATCGGTGACCATATTGAAATAATCGTCCATAATCGCGGCACACCGTTCCGGTCTTACTTCGCAAATACCTGAGCAATCTGCGGTGTGGTGGTTACCTACGTCAAATTGTGATGTTGGTGTTTTACATTATAATATAAAAACATTATAATATAATACAAGAAATTATATATTTTCCAATACTGAAAAATCTTGACATCACGTTAGTATCTCAGGGCATTGTTGGGTTTTGACATTTATTTATTTATTTACTTAGGATCTCCAACAAAGAATATACACAATACACACATAAATGACAAATTACAATTAATATCGAGTAGGTGTACTCCTTCACTTACAGGAGACCACCGCATGCGCAGTTAACAACTAAGCTAACAAATTTAAATTGTTAAAAAGGAATACAATACTTAGAAACAAAACTAAATTAAACAAACAATTTTAAAAAGTGCAAAATAAAATAAAAAGGGGAACACAATAAATAAAAATCATTACACATGACAGAACGGAACGATTATATTATATTCCGTATTTTGCGTTCTATTCCTTAACGAAAAATACGCGCTTAGTCGTATTCTTATTACATACATACATTATATTCCTTAGCCTATTGTGTCCCACTGCTGGGCAAAAGCCTCCCCCATATCCTTCCAGACATTCTTTTCTTGCGCCAACTCGAACCAGCCTTCGCGGTGTGCATCCAAATCATTTCGCCAACGCTTTCAGAACGGAACGATTATAAAGAGTTATTTATTTTTTGGAAAACATCTACTGTTGATGCTATATTTTAGTTTGTTGTAAGTTTAGTTTATTTGTTAATATTCGTTTTTAAATAAATACCAGTTTCTTTTCTTCTTGAAACATTTTCCGAGAAAGATGAAAATGTTGAAAATTAAGGTAAAATTTTGGTACTGACAAGTTTTCGCGAAAATCAAAATTTGCCCATATCTTTTTATTGTGTTGACTTAAGACCTTGATTTTTATACACTTAATAGGCACTATAAACCTCAGTATCTGGTATAAATTGCAACTTGCTAGGTCCACCCGTTCCTGAAAAAATCGGTAGTGACACACGAACAGACGGACAAGAGAGTGATCTAAAGGTTCCTTTTTTACCTTTTGAGGTACGGAACCCTAAAAAGACCGAACACAATCAGTGTTTTCCTCACAAAAATAAAATCCACACCGTACAGCATATAAACTCGCACAGTTTGTTCAGTGAAAAATAAGTTCCAAATAAAATTATTGCCGTGGACCGCAGCCCAGGCACCACAGCTCCGCACAAATTCTGAACAACACGTAAATTGTCCAAACCGCTTGTGACACTTCGTTAGATTAGAACACAGCTCTGTTATTCTGGCGATGCAATTCTGTTACAAGTTACACTGATTTCAATTTAGTTTTGAAAATTAAAACATAGCCAAGCTGCTTACTGGATTGTGAGGTCAGATAGGATGGATAAAATACAGCCTGTCGATTCTGTAAACATATCGAAGTGAAGGCTATGTGAGCTGTCAATCCATATAATCAAGATGGAATGACAGCTCACTCCGTGATCACGTGACATCTTGATTGTATGGATTGACAGCACACCTCGTGATCACATGTTTACAGAATCGACCGGTACAATCGACCGGCTGGTATTCAGCTTCATCGTGTTGCACTAGCCGACCCCTACTTAGTGAGAAAATATAAGTGAGATGATAAAACGAACTTTTCAGTAGAAATGAAACATGTGTTATCTGTCTTGCCTTCTCCTCATTTGTAAATATATGAGTACCTTGTACCTAAATTAATTTAGGAAATGAATAAGTTTACCTCTGCTGGTAATACTTTGTTCGTATAAGTAGCATACTCTGGGTGCATCGTCCTCACATCATATTAAATTAATTTTTGTAGTATACCAAATATTGTGGAACATTTATTTATTTATTTCATTAACAATTGTTACATTGTATCAAAATTTTACACTGTATTATAAATTTAAAATTAAAAGATTTACAATATTAATCACTATAAAAGATTATTGAAACAAATAATTATTACAGATTATTATAACATTACGGGAACCAAAATAAATTCATTTAAAAGTACAACATTAGCAATTCTTTGTTATACGTTATATTATGCAAAAATAAAAATATATCGTAACAATAAATTAAGATTCTACCATAACACATGTCAAAAATAGAATATCATGTCAATAAAATTTTGTAAAAAGGTTGTCAAGTCAAAGTCACAATTTCAAGTTCTAAAATTAAAAAAAAGATGTATGTCAAATAAAGAATGTTAAATCAAAAATAAAACAGATGCATCCTTTATTTGAAAAGAGTAACTATGGAGAAGAACGGACAAGAAACTCCTTGTCCATTATTTTCCATAAGAATCTACCATTCCGAATGGACAGTAGAGTTACTTTATAATTTTTATTCTATTATTTTAACTGTAAATTATGACGTTCAAAAGTTCCGTTTAATGGCCTAATTGAAATAAACGCTTTAAATTTGATCCATGTTGGAGTCGTCTCCTAATACAACCGTATGTAGCTAAATAGTAGGATTCTACCAAAGACTGAAGGTGCCAAATGGGTCAAAAAACAATAAAAAAAAAGGCATACAATCAATTGTCTTCTTTGTACCTATGTTAGTACTCTAAAGTACGGTGTACATTTTGTCCCCGAGAGTGATTTTCTTTCTCCGTACTTTTCGAATCACTTAGCCCTCCTTATTTGCCGGAAGTTCATGGAAGTAGCACCCCAAAGGGATGGCTTACCCCTCGGTTAAATAGGGTTTTTCATAATGATGTCGCCTTTGAGGATTCGTTTATGCCGTAGGCTCTCAAGAAAGAAAAATGAGGATTTTTTGTTTTATTCTAATCATAGCCTCGGAGAAAATTCATCGTGATGTGATAAACTAAAATTACTTTTAGTTTAATGAAAATCGCGTGATAGAAAAGATATATTTAAAACGGTAGCTAATATTGAAGCCGGATCAGTTGTCAAACTCAAAATATTACCTACTAGCGGACGTCAAAAGAAAGAAAGAAAGAATAATATTTATTTAGCACTTACTTGAAACACGCTTAAAAAAGAAAAAAAAGGAATGTTGGTATGCTAAGAACCAAGTGTGTGTCTCACGGCTGCACCAAAAAGGTCCATTTCAGCGATATGTCAGACAGAGTGATGCTGTCTGACGCAGGTTTACCGTCACGCGGTTTCACCCGCGTAGTACCCGTTCCCGTGGGAGTATGGGGATATACTATAGCCTATGTTACTCGCTGATAATGTAGCTATCCATTGCTGAAAGAATTTTTCAAATCGGTCCAGTAGTTTTTGAGTTTATTCATTACAAACATACACACACACACACACACACACACACAAAAATACAATTTTTTCCTCTTTATAATATTAGTGTAGACTAGCGGACGTCACGCGGTTTCACCCGCGTAGTTCCCGTTCCCGTGGGAATACGGGGATAAAATATAGCCTATGTTACTCGCTGATAATGTAGCTTTCAAATGGTGAAAGAATTTTTAAAATCGGCACAGGAGTTTTTGAGTTTACTCATTACAAACATACAAACACAAAAATACAAATTTTTCCTCTTTATAATATTAGTGTAGATGTCGTTTGAAAGCTAACCAAACGTCTCACGAGATCAATTGATTTTTACCATATTGCAGAACTATCCCAAGCGGTGCCTCTTATTCTTAAACTGTGGCAGTTTAAGACGAAAGTGGCAATTGACCTAGCAATGTACATTTATCTTCACAGCGCAGTGTAAGCTAGAAAAATCTCTTATATACATATGTCACCGGAAAATGATAATATTATAAAATAACTTGAGAGATTGTCAACTAAACATTCGGAATAATTTTTTACGCATCAAAATTTGAAAGTCTATAATCTCACGAAGTCATTCCGAGAATTTGTGGACTGAAATGGCAACCAATCAGAGCACAAGTCTACAATTTATCCGTTTTCGTGTGATAGTAAACCTGGAAACAAGGCTCTCATTGGTCTATTCAGAAAAAACAAAAACCAATGAGGGGCTAAGTTTCCAATTTAACTATCACACCAAAACAGATTAATTGTAGACCAGAGAGCCATTTTATGTCAAAAAAAAATATTCCTAATGTTCAGTTGACAATTTATCGAGAGTTTACAATATCTCACAAGTTTTTTTATAAACTTACAGAGTTTGCCATTTTCCGGTGACATATATACCAATCGTGCTTTGGTGATTCCCTTTCACACGTTAACGGTCCCCTCAGCAATAACACACCTAACTAAACTATTACAAGAGCCAATAGAGTCGCACTGAGATCGTTTTCCAGATAGGGTACACAGACTTGGCCGGCCCGCGTCACGTGCAGGGACACTGGTGGGTTCGTTAAGAATACTTGCGGTAATTTTCCACAAGAACCAATATCAAAACGAGGTCGTGTCCAGAAACGTGCTCTAGCGCATCTCATTGGCCAATCAGCACGTCGCTCACAATTCCACCGTGCGTCGTAGGGGCACTGGGGCAAATTGCTGCAATCACAACACTCCACACTACACCGACCTGCTATGACGTTAGTAGATTTATCAAGTACTTCTCTATTATCTATAGTTATAAAATCGTTTGTTCTGACTATCGACGCACAGCCGAAACTGCTTGGACTATGAAAATGAAATTATGCATATAGCTCCTTTTCGGGATATAGGTGAGCTCTAAGAGGGGATCTTTGGGAATTCAACCTTTAAGAGGGTGATACGGGGGAAAATTGTTTGTACTAAATCTACGGCAACGAAGTCGCGGGCGATGTGTTACGTAACGTAAATACGCTAAGAAAGGATGTTTGGAAATTTCAACTTTAAGGGGGGAAATGCGAGTGGGAACTTTGTAAGAAAATCTTTGTTCTTTGAAGCTGACATCTACGCGGGCGGAGTCGCGGGTCGTAAGCTAGTTATATGTACTTGAAGAACTATATGTATAAAGGTGTATGTTGTTTACTGCATGGACTGTGAACGAGCCAGTCTTTATTAGTTTGTAGTTGTTAATTGATGGACGTGGATCTTCTCATCTACTGCATTTAGTATAGGTCGCTAAACATTCTTAGTACGAATAATAAAGTAGGAATCGAAAATAGTATCGAATGTAGGTATATACACAAATTCACGCTGTTTTCTCATGGGTCTAGGCAGAAACTACAGAACGTCACAAGCTATCATTTTGCTTCGTTCACACATCTAGTCATACATAACATCTCGTTGGTTCAAAATCAAATCAAAATCAAAGTCATTTATTCAAATTAGGCTGAGTGCCAGCACTTTTTGAACGTCAAAGTTCTACATAAAGACAGTCCCCCAAAAAGCCCGCCCGTCACCACTTCCTAGTGTTTTGGCTGGGAAGAAAACTGCATGTACAGAACTAAAGCATTCCAGAAGCGCTATAGGAAATGTTAGATTCAAAACGAAGGGAGCATTTTAGTCGGGCAGACAAAAATAAACGAAAAGTTATGAAGGGCGAATTCAGTGGAACCAGAACAGCTGAAAGGAAAAAGAAACCACACAAAAACAAACTTTAATAAAAATTGGCCACTGGTAGAAACATTGAACTTTCCCACTAAGAAACCATAAACAACACAGTTACCAAAAATATTGTAAAGAAACAAACTTTTACCACATTAAAAAGAAAATAAGTTGAACAATGGACATATTTTTCTTTTGAAAACGTATAAACAAATAAATACACGTGCAGAAGACGTAAATTGCGCTCGATTAAATTGACGTAATCAAAATAAAGCTGAAAAACGTGACTCGGGTATGTAGTGAGGAAGGTATCTACGTACATACTGTACATGAAGTATAGTACAGATAATAATGGAGAATCTTATCTTGATTGATGTATGGGAAAGGTGTGATCCAAACAATAATGACTGGCCTGTTGGTCGAGTGGTTAGTGACCCTGACTGCTAAACCAGAGGTCGTGGGTTCGATTCCTGCCCAGGACAAACCTTTGTGTGATGAGCATGATCATTTGTTCTGTGTCTGGGTGTAATTTGTCTATAATATGTATGTTTTTAGAAATATATAAGCATGTTTATCAGTTGTCTGGTTGCCATAGCACAGGCTCTGTCTAGTTTAGGATCGGATGACCGTGTGTGAGTTGTCCCAAGATAATATAAAGATATATATATAAATATAAATACATCAGTCTTTCGAAATAAGCTTTTCATCGTCATTCCTGGAAGAAGTGTGGCTAACAAAGGGGTCAGTTATTCTCGGAAGTCCAAAATAGAATAAGGGAGGCACAGTTAAACATTATAGTTGATTATAGCTAAAATCTGATTTAAAAAATAATATCGGATTGCAGAGATACGTAACAGGCCGATTGAAAAGCGGAAAACGCGGTAAATTCGATAGCACGTGGCAACGTCTGCTCACAGTCGTGTCTCATAATCGAATGTAGTCTAATCGAATGACCGACGACACTGCCCCCTCAGCCAGTGATGCCACGTGCATCGAACTTACCCAAGTTTACTACTTGGTATTTCCGTTACAATCAAACTTAAGGAATTAATCAATCTAGTAACACTGAATTAGAAGATCGACTTGATGACGTCAGACTGCTGACGTTCCGACAAATATAATAACCAATCATTCTTTACATGTAGGAGGAGAGGCAGGCGGAAAATATATACTTAAATAGTGTTCAAGCTAATACAGAAACCGACATAAAATATTCAAATGGCGTTGATAAAAACGGTCAAGAAACTCAACTGCCTATAATATTTAACACTATATCAAGAACAACGTGGCTAGTCTTCAACAAAGGTGATCATCATCTTCCTGCCCTTATCTCATGTTACTTGGGGTCGGCAAAACACATTTTTTTTTCCATTCTGTCCTGGCAACCGTCACGGCACTAACTCCCTTTTCCTTCATATCACTCGTAACACAATCCATCCATCTTTTCTTTGGCCTCCCTCTCCCTGTCCATCCATCCACATTTATATTCATAACTCTTTTAGTTACGTGCATTTCATCCCTCCTCTTTACACCACTTTAACAAAGGTGATGCTATCGGCAATATCTCACGAACATCGGAGATTAACCTTCGTTTCCTGAAACCTTGATCATCTAATGAGATGTACCGAAGGTCTACCCTGATATACCCAATCTCGTTCTGGTCATCGCGATTTGTTTAAGGAAATGACAGCAGCCAATCGAATCGCGACTTGATAAGAATGTTTGAACATGTCCAATTGAATAGGTTTTCAGAAAGCTGATTTAATCGGGTAACGAACAGGCTGATTATGATAATATCATGAAACCCAATTTTGGAAAAAGATACTGAAGACATTCTTAACAACAACAGTTTTTTGTGATAATGTCAATGTTTTCTGTCAATTTAAACTAGATTACTGTCGGTACATGTAAAAACATTTAATAAACCAGTTCAACTCGATCCACAGTGTTTGAATGACGCGTACCGCAACCTTTTTTTTTTTAAAGATGGGTAATCATCAAATGACTTCTTCCGCTCTGGGTGGAGCAGAAGGGCGTGTCAGACTCTTACTGACTAAAACCCATCCGTGTTCCTTCTAAAGCCCTTTGCGTTCCAGGGCCGCGGTGACTCTTTCGAACAAATTCCGCAACCCTGGCAGGCTCTGGCCCTAGCGTACCTTAACATGGCGCAGTCGATAGAATTCAAAGACTCTGAGAAGATACACCGAAACAAACTCAAACGTCAAAGTTTATTTTAAAGATCATACAATTATTGTTATGATCAGAAAATATAGGTTAATGTCTGAAGAGCTGTAGTGAGGAAAACACCACAAAGATTGGTGGTGAGCTGTCCAGACTGTGCAAGGCGATAACTGGCACATCTGTTATATTACTACTGGGTAGCTATCTATCTATTGGGTATGGTTTCCGCACTTAGTCCTAGAAAGTTCTGGTCCAAAGACCTATGTTGGACATTGTGCGTGAGCCATGGCAGCCGTCATTCCAACCAGTCAACCTCCCTCCAGATGCAGATCACATACCCATCTGCTTAGCCTTTTCCCAACTATATCGGGGTCGGCTTCCAGTCAAACTGAATTCAGCTGAATACCAGTATTTTACGTGGAGCGGCTGCCTACCAGACCTCCACAACACATTAACTGGGTAACACGGTAGTTCTTGGCAAGACTGGAGTCAGATTTACTGGCTTCTGACATCCGTAACGACTGCCAAAACAACAAAAGACAGCCGGGACCAACGGCTTAACGTGCTTTCCGAGGCACGGAGGAAACTCGGTATGTTAAGATGGTGACCCATCCACAGACCAACCTTGGCAAGCGTTGCTTAACCTTGATCGACTTGTGCGGCTGTTATTCTTTAGCCACGAGCTCCTCCAGAAGCAGATCAGTCTTCCTAAAGAGTTCAGGATGTCTGTGAGTGTTGTGTGGATGTCCCTGTTGTTTGTCTCCGTACTACTGGGTATCTATGTAATTTTCGTAGTCTGTGAGAATGAAAGACAATGTCTCTGATAACACTTATGTACATATTCCAATTTACTTTTGAAGTCACGATGATTGTAATATAACCTCTTTTCTTATGATCAGAATCTCAAAACAAGATTGATGCGAAAGATGAAAATCTGAACAGGATGTCCGAGCTCAATGCTCCGGTCATTAAAATTGTCTATCTTTAGTTCAAAGGCCTGATCCGGCTTACTGTCGAGATTTCAGATTGTTTATGCAAATCTAGAAGAGGATCAGTATATCTACGTTCTGTATTATGTATATTTTATCTGACTTCTTTTATTTGCAAGGTCTGGGTCGATTTGTCTCAGTCATTTGTAATATTGTATGGAAATGTTGTGAGGAGCAATTTTCGTATTTAAAGGAGCGTTTACATTCGCATCGTAGTCGTAAACTGTCAAAACACCTCTCATATTCCTTCATCTTGAGAAGTTTTTGACATTGATGATGATACGACTTGAATTTAAACGCTTAAGACGAAAATTAGCGTTCTGGGGCAGCCCAGTACGAATGTGTTGACGTATAGTAACGTTACAGTATAAAAAACTACAATCCCATAGTATTTTGCTTTAATTTAGCCACATACACAGTTTGTATCATACAAAAATATGAATGTAGTATCCAATTAAAATAAATATGATGTGCGAAACGAGTATTATAGTTTTAGTAAAATTACATTATACATTTATACAATACTATACGTCAAAATAATGCGTGCTAAGCCCTTTGTTGCCAAAAATCTACGTTAGAAAATCAGTAATAAGAAGTTAAATTGAAACTGTCAAAGTGACAGTGACAGCATTTTTTTTTTTAATTTATTGAATATAGGTTTGCTCTTGCCCTAGTCTAGGTCATAGATGACAGAGACAAAGTCGACGATGGAGCAAGCTTACCCAGAAGAAGCCTGTTCACTCTAATTTTGAAGAGATTAGGGTTGTATGCGTTCGGAAACACAGACGCAGGCAGAGAGTTCCACTCCTTTTCTGCAAAAAAATGTAAACGGAAACAAATTGTTTCGCAAGTTTTTCTCCATGTTGTTGCCGTTCAAGTTTTGACAAGTGACCTTTTCAAAACGCTCGTTTTTTTTCTACAACCGATTTGTTGAAATTTGACGCAGTTTTTTGTTCCCATCTTTTACTTGTTGCTTTCTTTAACTATGCCTTTGACCTTTTTTGCAGTCAAAACTTAGCTTAACAATACACCAATCAATTGTAATCGGACTCAACCCGGTCACACAATGCATCAAAAGTTAAGCTCAAAGATTACAGTCTAACTTCGTGATTACTGAGCTGTGACTTCGAGGTCACGGGTTCAAGTCCCGACAATGGCCGGTTCGTTCACCTCTTCTTACATCATTATTTAGGTTACGCACCAAAACTATGAATGGTTGCTATGGCTGAATATTGAACCTAAGCTGGGTGAAACTTCACTCAAGTGTTTGGACTTTGGTGGGTCATTTTGTATTGTATTACTTGAGACTCATTTCCATCGGTTTCGTAGCGTCTACGAACCGTTTGCGTAGTGTCGACGCAGCGAAGCGTTTTTGTAGCGGTTTCTCAACGTTCAAATGAACTTCTGACGGTTTTCTTTCAGAAGTTCTTTGGATCGAAACTTATGCACATAACATTTTTTTAAATGCATAACTGAGAGCAGAAACACAATCGATAGTTTAGCACCTTTGATCGGCAAATATACATATTCCCTACACTAGGAAAATATTTCATCTTCAAATGCACATATATAATAATAATACTACTTAATTTATTTCAGAACATAATCTTCTCTATATATAAAAATGAATCCCTATTTCCCTTGGTCACGGCATCACGCGTGAATGGCTGGACCAATTTCGCAAATTATTTTTTCGTTGTGTTTGTTTTTGTCAGGAGAAGGTTCTTATGAAAGAAAATTTTGAAAAAACATATACATATATCCGTGCGAAGCCGGGGCAGGCCACTAGTTCCATACAAAATTATTAGTAAGGCTTAAAAACTATGTTAGTACCTTAAAACTACTTATTAACTTACCTTACATTAAATAGGACAGCATCAGAACCATGCACCCTATTCCAGTGCCGCACAATAGGACACTCCACCTTTTCTGGTATAGTGTTTAGAAGGCCATTGGGGCTGCCCCGCACACGACACATCAGGGAGGCCACTCTCTTGCGCACAATAGCCGTAAAGCAATCGGTGTTGGCCTTTGCAAACATACCTGAATATATATGCCTTACTTCAAAAAAGTCTCAATATCACCCAGATTCAAGAGTGCCGTAGGGAAACTAGCACTCTTAGAAAACACACAAACAGACCGTGTTCCGTTTTCCGGCCCCGCCGCCGAGGCCCGTCGCGACGTCCCAGTAATAACCCTCCCCGACCTTTGATTACCGAGCCAGCCCGCGTCGCTGAGCCAGTAGTTTTAAATCCCCTAAATAATAATGATATGACCCAGCCTGTCCCTTGCTGTCCTCCCGAAATGACGCGGCTAAGCCGAGGTCCGTATCCCGCAGGGGATGCCCTAGTGAGCGGTCATTTAGTATAATTTAGCTAGTTTGTAAGCCCTGGCTGGGGGCCTTAAATTCATTTGAGGCCACCACAGGATAGTCCGCTTAAGCAGTAACCAGCCTTAGTGTGCTGAACTGCGAGTGGTCCCCGTCCAAAAAAAAAAGTCTCAGTAGGTAAGACCATCATAATATGGAGATGCATAGCCAACGCCAGCGGAAAACCAGCGCTGTGACGCTTTTCCGAACAAAAACAAAACAAACGAAATTAATTACTTCTACAGGAATCAGTAATTTGTTTGTGTTTGTTATGGTATGAGTCATTTGCCTCAAAGAACCTCTTTTTCTTTCTTTCATGGGGAATACCAAATTACACATGCTACAAACTGCACACGATCAAATTACGTATTTAAGCAGACAAATGTCAGTTACACTGAAAGCCTGAAATAACTGTTCATCGTCAAACCACTCGTGCAGCCGGTAAACTCTTCGAAAGGTCATTTCATACATTTTATATAACCTAGCATTCGATGCCTTTTACGGCAACATGCAACATTGACGTACATAAATTATTGCTGATAGGGAGTTTATGAGCATTAGAAATAGTCATTTCCTTTAGTTTGTGATAAGCTAGGTCATTTTGTTGCGTCATTATTTAAGTATGATGGATTGGATTCAGATTATTTACGTAACGTTTTGAAGCAATTTTCTGTTCTTTGAATACCAATTTTACTGTTAGGATTCTCCTTGTTTTACTTGTCGACTCATATGAGGAGGAAAGACTATATGGATGTGCTAGCGGTTTGCTTTAGCGGTATTTTTGAAGGCATCGGTGATTAAATGCTAATGGTAATTAAAGTTAATGACAATTGCCGTATCTTAAAGTTAGCAATTAGCTTCTTTGGAGTACCGGTAAAGACTCATAGGCCATCGTATGATCGGAAAACAACGGACTAAATTGATTTCCGAGACACGAGGATAACTTACTTGCCTTTATAGAATTGTTTGAGTTAACTTCTTATATGTTTTCTTCTATTGCACTGGCACTAATTACTTACGAAGAGTTCATGCCATGCTGAAAATGTAACCCAATCAGCAGCAACGTGGTGGTGGATCTGACAGACCTTAGGGCCTTGGCCTATCTCAAACAGTTGTGAACTTTTATGTTACGTTTTCTGAGTTGAAACTTCTAAGGGAGCGTTCAAGTATAACGTAACGCAATTTTTGAAGATTCTTGACCCTCCCTCCCCCCATGTAACGCGCCGTAACGTTTATCTGTACCCCCTCCCCCTCCCGAAACGTTACGTATCATCTAAGTGACAATTTTTACCTAAAAGTCACAATTATGTCTACAACTCTCATGTTACCAAAGTTTTTAATTAATAAAATGTCATTTCAAGAAAAATATTGATGTTTATTTTTGTTTGGCAAAATGACTACTGTTTAGTGACTGTGTAACTCGAAAATATGTTTAGTGAGCTAGCGTTAAATAAAAAAAAACAATGTTACGTGACGCGTTGTTCGAACACCCCTCCCGCCCCTGTAACGCATCGTAACGTTTTACAAGACCCCCCCTCCCCCCAAATTGCGTTACGTAATACTTGAACGCCCCCTAAGTTAAAAATCTAATTAGAACCCTAATAAACTTGAATTTGACTTGTTGTTATCTTCAAACCCTCAATTCACAAACTGGAGATTTGACTCGCTTTAATTCCAGAATGTGTTACACAAACGTTTTCAGAGTGTCGATCGAGAACACGATTTAATTATTTTTTATTATTTTAGCATTAGGTTCGCATTTGATTCGTACAAGCAATTTTTACGAAACTAAGTTCGATTTTAAAAACACCTTATTTATTATACACCTTGGTACCTATCACAGTGTAGTCTTTTAACTCAAAGTTTGACTGGTAGAGAATGCCTTGTTGCATGAAGTCCACCTGTATACCAATACCAGTACTGCACACAAAGTTAAAATAAATAAATGGACCCACGGTCATATTTAGCAGCCTCTGAAAACACGGCATCGCTCTACCAACATCTATATACATATATAAATAGACCTATATATCTTCCTACACGTACTCGTGTACCAGGGTAACCTAAAAAGCCTTTAATCTAATTTAGGTCACACTTTCACGCGGGGTCACTACTGATATATACTGCGTACCGAATTAGTTGGCAAACTGGAGAGGAATTATCTATGGTAGGATAGTTGAGAGCCTGAGAGGTTATGGTTAAGGTTGACAGCTGTTCTATGAGGATACGTTGGCGTATTTGTATGTCATGGGTAATCTTGATTTTTTGTGAAATGTCCTTTTTGAGACTTAACTTTAAATTGGTTTCAGCGCTTCTTCTTACATCTTTCTTAAACATTACCTGTGATTTAATCTTACTTAGACAGTAAATCTTACTTGGACACTACTCGTGATGAAATCTTACTTAGACACTAAGTACTTGTGATGAAATCTTACTTGGAGACTTCTTCAGATGAAATCTTACTTAAACAGTTAATATTAATTAAACACTACTTGAGATGAAATCTTACTTGGACACTACTTGTGATGAAATCATTTTTAGACAGTGAATCGTAATTGATAAAGGTTATTTATCCAATCTAACCTAGAATTTTTGACTACGTTATTCCTTTTTTTTCTGGTTAAGTTTTATTTAGGAATAGTCCACGTAGGGAAGCTTAGGGCACAGTAAGTAGTTGCTTACAATAAATTCGGAAAAATTCAGATCAGGATAAAAAATATTATGTTAATCCAGGTTAAATGTCATGTGTGACCAAAAATGCTGGCACTGAGCCTAATTTGAATAAATTACTTTTGATTTTGATTTTTGTGCCAAATTTCATCAGAATCCGTTCACTCTTTTTTGCGTGAAAGAGTTACAAACATCCCTCAATCCATCCATCCCAATTTATATACAAAAGGATTTATTTTCAGCTATCTGATAGTTAACACACTTATAAAATCGATGACACGAGTGGTAGGAAAATAAAAGTTACTCAACTCGTGTTATGAAAGTCTTTGAAGTTAAAAAGTCATTTCATCTCAATTCTATTGAAGAGTTAGATTCCACGTGTAAACGTGGGCAGATACCTATTCTTGGCAAAGGTTTTATAAGTTTAAGAATACAAGGAAAGTACTAGAAATTGATCAGATAAAATTAGGAAACACGTGTACAGAATTATTCGATACTCACTCTCTTTCTTGGAATTAATTATTTCGCAAGAAGTAAATAATAACTTTTAACTTATTGGAACCTATCTTGCTTTAGCTCGCGTGAATGTCGAAAATTATCCCAAGGGAATGTATTCCCGGGATACTAAGTATCCTATGTCCGATTCCAGGACATAACTTGGCACACAGATCTAGCTGTGTGCCAAGTTTCATTCAAATCTGTTCAGCCGTAAACACGTGAAGAGATAAGAAAGAAACAAACTCACTTTTGCATTTATAATATTAAGTTATGATTTTTGAGAGGTTGGCAATACTCATGAATTTAAACAACTTTAGATTTGTGAGTTTTTGGCGGGATTTTTTCGAGTGAAGTTAAACATCCGCTAGTTTTAATAATTCGTAAATTGATTCATAGTGGAAATTGTGATATAAATTGGTGTAATTTTGTGTCTCAAGTGACCACGCACCTGGAAAATACGTGGAATAATTGAAACAGGCGCGATCTCGGTTAAGTGGAGCTGAGAATTTAATTATAGTAGTAGTAGACTACCTCAGACTAAACTTGCCGAGAAGGCCGAATCGATATATTTGCAAACAGGTACATCAAAAACCATTAGAATGTGTTACATCCGCATTCTAATGCAAAACAGTGTGTCAAAAAAATCAAGACTGCAACTGAAGGACTCAGTATATTAATGAATAAAAATTAAAAAAAAAAACAACAACTTTAAGTTAAATAACTCTGTCTGTTTATTACCTCACACAGGTAGACCATGTCCTAGAATATGACATGGAATACTTTGTATCCCAGGAGTTGGATCCTAGGGATAATTTTAAATGTTGGCCATTGCCTGGCCTGTTGGTCTAGTGGTTAGTGACCCTGACTGCTAAACCGGAGGTCGTGGGTTCGATTCCCACCCAGGACAAATCTTTGTGTGATGAGCATGATCATTTGTTCTGTGTCTGGGTGTAATTCGTCTATAATATGTATGTATTTAGAAATATATAAGTATGTTTATCAGTTGTCTGGTCGCTATAGCACAGGCTCTGCCTAGTTTGGGATCGGATGACCGTGTGTGAGTTGTCCCAAGAAGAAGATATGATCAATTAAGTCATCCTGAGTTACAAGATTCTCAAATATATTTTGTCAACTTTATTCTAAGCTTCGTAATAAAATTACTTAATTTGAATGCAGAATGATACAATTAACCTAAATTCCATGAACCCAAGAGAACGTTAAAACAAGATTCTAATTTCAAATTATACATAAAACAATCTGCATCTAGGTGAATGTTGCCATACTAAAGTAAAACGGTTCAACGCCCTTCAATAAAAGCAAGGCGACCTTTTGCACTGCAATGAATATTAATGAAATGCACAAAAGGGCACTTTAGGGCTCCTACATTTAGCTTATTTTACTAACAAAGTGCACCTAACTAGCAACACCGATAGACTTAATTGTTTTAATTATTTAAATGGTAATTTTTGAGGGTTACCTTTTTCGTTCTGATTTTGAAAATGGTATAAATTTGCAAGTGGTCTGTGTTTCTATTTAAGAATAGTCTATGAAGAATTCAAAAGTCTTTTGTAAATTTAAAGCCTGTTTGTTTTCATCATTTAAGAGTTCATTGGTTCGTGCAGTTAAGAATTTTCTCAGTACAAACTTCAAAGATTTGTGCCTCGTTAATCGGAAAAGACTTTCCACTTATAACATTGGACTTAGGCGTCGTTTCCACCAAAGATGTGCGAGGATGCGTAGCAAGGGATGTGTTTGTTAAGAACCAATAGAGTCGCTCCATTTTCCTGAGGCTAGGTAAACGACTTTGTGGATGTTCCACAAACTACCCTTTCGAGGAATAGATCTATATCCATACTTAATATTATAAATGTGAAAGTGTGTCTGTCTGTTACCTCTTCACACTTAAACCGCTGAACCGATTTAGATGAAATTTGGTATATACATAGTTTGAGTCCTGGGAAAGGACATAGGATAGTTTTTATCTCAAAAATCATACTTAAAAGGGAGTGAAAAGGGGGGTGGAAGTTTGTGTGGGAGTCCGTCATTATTGAAGATAAAACCATGAACATTTGTATTGAGGCACTTGATAAAAATAAATAAACATATGATCAAGCGATTTGAAAAATTTGTATCTTAAAAATAAAATCAAAATAGTAACAATTCCATGTGGACGAAGTCGTGGGCACAAGCTAGTGTAGTATAAACCTAAGTTTTTGTAGGTGGATGTCGCATGTCTTCGAATTTTTCGTTCTAGGACATCGATATTTTACTTCACCGTTTTGAAAGCAGGGGGATTAATATGATACGTTTATTACTAAATGGGGTTATGCGAAGTCTTTTCAATCTCCAAAAATATATTCTTTATCCGTCTTTGTGAATATTCAGCCAGATTCTCTGAAAGTTCTAGACAGCTTATTTAATTCTCAGTATTTTTCCTTTAGAGGTAACAAAGGTCAGACCGTACAAGTACTAACTGAATTTCATCCGAATCTGTCGGTATTTTACTAAAAGCCGAAGTTAATTGGGAAAAGCCGAGGGCCGCTGAGCGATTCGGGGTATACAGAATTGCGAACGTACAGATTTACAGAGGTCATCAGAACTTTTGTACAAAAACATTATTCCCGGGAAAATTTCAAGAGCAGGTGAAAACTACGCTGAAGCCCATCTAGTAGTTCTCGGAACTGAAAATGTGTTCACTGAATTTTGTACAGGGACCAGTCTGAAACTGTAACTTTGATGTGCAAAATGTACTCGTATATATTTTTGCATCATAACTTTGTTTTATTCGGACAGCGGTATAAGGTACAAGTTTTTCGTTCCACTAAAGGGGTTTTTAAATCATGTCGATTGTTCAACACAACTAAAGGTGCCTAGAATGTTTCATGTTTTCTTGTTATATTTTTCCCTGTATAGTGTTACTCGATACATGATTAATGGTACAAACATATTTTTATCTTTATTCATCAACATAAGTTGTAAAAAAAAATTGTACATTTATTTGGAAGTCGGTTGTTTTTTTTTTTTGTAAAAAAGTTTTTTATTTTACACTTTTTCGTGGTATACACGCACACCAAAAGTCACAGGAAAGCAAAACACGCAATTTTGTTTATTTGGATGATATATTTTCTATTTCCTCCACCTATTTTGATTTAAAAACCAAACTACTGACCGATTTTGATAAAATTTCTATGCGAACAATCGGAACGTATATCCTTTCATATGAAATCAAATTCAAATCGGTTCATAAATTAAGGAATTATGAAGTAACTAACATAAAAAAGAAACAACCGAATTGAGAATCTCCTAATTTTTTTGAAGTGGGTTAAAAATGGATTTGCGACGTTGACATTCCGCTAATATATTAAGCGGTCGATTCTGAAATTGCCATAGTTTTAAAATAAATAATGTCTATACCGTTTTAGCAATACATGGAACAACGTCAAGCAATATATTACACGTAGGTAACAATATAATAAGAACGTTCTAGAAACATGAAAACGGCAGCCGACCTCCATCATAAAATTACAATTTTCCGGCAGCCATTCGTGGTTTTACAAATTTGCATAGTAAGTAATTGTTCCACTATACTTATACTTTCACAACGGTATAGTGCCTCCTCTAGCTTGTATAATTATTTTAGTAAGGACGCAAAACGTATTAGTGATTTCATTATGTACAGCTTGCAAAACCGCCCGGGCCTCTATTTTCAAGCTCGTCAACTGTATCTTGTGCAGTGCTGGTTCCGATCCTCACACAACACTTATAACACTTCAAGACTTATGACGAAAAATCGGGATAGGTAGACTATATTACCCAAATGTTCGTGGAATTCCGGGATTTCAAAGGAGGTATTGTCAACTCTATGTTCCTTACTTCCACGAACATTAGGTAAATATTCTCTACCTATTCCGATCTCTGCTTATAACACTTCAAGACTTACGCAATCCCACTTGGTTTTTAGCCCGTATTCGGGTGCTCGAAAGACTTGTATACTGAATCCCAGTTCTCTATTCATTCATTACACTGGTCATCGCACTGAAATACGGGCTTACGACTACAAGTAATTTGAAGTCGAGTAGCTGAAGCTGGACTAGATGGTGCTTGACCCTGTTCATTGACACTTGATCGTTAGCCCGAATTCGGGCGAACGACCAAGAATCAATGAACAGTGTAATTACGCCTGTTATTCAATTTCATTCCATTTCTAGATTAGAACTGATTTCAGACCATAATATGTCGTGATAAGCCAGCTCCTGACCTCA
Source organism: Mamestra configurata (assembly GCA_002192655.3). Lineage (NCBI taxonomy): Eukaryota > Metazoa > Arthropoda > Insecta > Lepidoptera > Noctuidae > Mamestra > Mamestra configurata. The sequence goes on from NDFZ01005237.1 coordinate 352,507, forward strand.
ATCTCGCCTGACGGAAAGCAATAGATGAGGTCTACGATGGTTTTTGTATATTTTCCATCGCTAGACCTCATTTGGTGGCTTAAATTCCTCAATATGACATTGTCAAAATTTTTGTCCTGAAAAACATTCAAATTCAAGTCGCCATTAAGTAATATTATAAACTAATACTGTTTAAGTAAGCCACTTAATGTAATGGGGAATCTTTGATAAAAGCCCTTTAACAAAAATAGTTTTTTTTAAAGTCGCCATTTCATCTCAGCGACAAATAATGTCTTAAACTTGACAAAATATAGAGAAACTAGCTTTTGCCCGGGACTTCGTACGCGCATATCCCGTTTTTTCCCGTTCCCGTAGGAATTTCGGGAAATCGTCTGTTAGCGCTCCCCTACACTCCCCAAAGAACCTACATGCGAAATTCCAGCTTTCTACGATCAATAGTTTCGGCTGTGCGTTGTCTGTCACTCACTCAATCACTCAATTACTCAGTCACCAGTATCGGAAGAATTTTATACATATTGATTCCATTTGTTTTTGACTGTTTACGACTGCGAACGTTACCGCAGTCTACGGTGAATGCCCCACAGATCCTTTGTAGCTTAACTTCTACAGAACCAACATCATCACATATTCATAAATTACCATCAATTTCTGCCGCCACATGTACGGTACTAGACCATGAATCAGGCACAGCTACCCGTATTGTTTCGGGCTTTGTGTCCGTTTGTCTATCCTCCATTGTTACAATAGAAAGTTCCGAGAACAACCCGATATGGATATGTATCTTTTGTTACGTTTTTAATACTATAAACCGCTTATGGACCAACTTTACTAGATCTATGTAGTACGGTATTCAATGGAAAATTGTATTTATCATCGTTTGTGTTGATAGGATCGGAATTATTTTTGTAACGGGATTGGAAATTGTGTTTTCTATTGTTGTTTGTGTCTACTGTTTGGGTTCTATATTGGATAAATGTGTGGTCGTGAAAGGTTCTGTTTTGACAAGGCTGGTTGTTTTATCATCTTTAGAATAACTTGTGTTGTCAAACCTTCGATGATTGTGAGACTTTCTTTAAACATCAATTGTGAATTTCCTTTGCTACCTTAGTATCCCCGTAAATTCCCAGGTATGATTCCCAAGTCCGGCAAAAAGTGTTATTAGGCTTTTCCAATAGAAATTTCTCTGTGACAGCTGTTGGTCCTGCGCCAGATCTCTCTCCGGTCGTGTCGGGTTGCCGCCCATCGGAATATGAGAGTGGAAGAGGGAGTGCACCTGTGTTTGCGCACACACGCCTGCACTATAAACTATGTCCCGCGCCGATGGCTAGTTTTGGTTGAGCATGGCCGAAATCGGTCAGTAGGACTATATCTAAGTAAATTGATAACCATTGTCTCCGCCATGGAATTTCATATTACTGCACTCCACTTCTCCTTTCTGTTGAAGTAACATTGACGTTCTTTTGATACGCATGTCACAAGTGTACAGCTGTCAGCTGTTTTATCATTGTAACTTGCTTTACCCAAGCCATTACATCCATCCATTGCTGTATTATTATAATAACATAGTTACATATTCACATTTAGAGTAAATACTTATATCGTGCATCACATATAAAAATAAACTTGATGCCAAGTTTCCAAGTCTCAATCTTTATGAGACAGAATATGGTTTACATCAATGTCGTCTGGCGAAGAATCTCTGCCTTTCGTTTGATATGACAAGCAACTGATATATCTGCTAAGTCTGAGTGCACTTCAAAGTGGAACATTCTTCAACATTTTATCTTTAAAAGTGTCTTTGACTTTAACAATTTTATTAATATAATGCATACGTTATTTGGGTTTGAAGTGAAAAACAATGATATTAGATCGTTGCTTTATTTTTGACTAGTTGCCGCCCGCGGCTCCGCCCGCGTGATTGTCGAAAATTATCCCAAGGGAACATATTCCCGGGATAAAAAGTATCCTATGTGTTATTCCAGACTATAATCTATCACTGTGCCAAATTTCATCAAAATCCATTCAGTAGTTTTTGCGTGAAAGAGTAACAAACATCCATCCATTCATCCATACTTACAAACTTTCGCGTTTATAATATTAGTAGGATAATGCTGTTTTATGTTTTATTAGTTTACCATATAGTTTAACTAGCTGCGCCCCGCGGTGTTACCCGCGCAGCTAGTATTTGTATAAAAAGTAGCCTTAGTGTTAATCCAGGGTGTCAGCTTCCTGCATACCATATTTTATCAAAATTGGTCGAGCGGTGTGCGCGTGAAGAAGTAACAAACATACACACACACTCACAAACTTTCGCCTTTATAATATTAGTGTGATATTGATGAAAATTATTGTGAAATATTGAAGAACAACAGAGGTGCATGAAAATCTAAGAAGAAATAGACACTCATGGAGCGAACTATAAATTAAGACTGTCCAAGCACCCAAGTCAGCTAGCAGGGTAGCTTACTATCCCTGAAACCATACGTTGGCTTAAAAAGCGGCGTGGTATCTTCGACGATTAGAGGTTCTTTTTTTTTATGGATGGGAAATCATCAAATGACTTCTTCCGCCCTGGGTGGAGCGGAAGGGTGTGTAAAACTCTTACTGACTAAAACCCATCCGTGTTCCTTAAGCCCTTTGCGTTCCGGGGCCACGGTGACTCTTTCCAACAAATTCCGCAACCCTGTCACGATGAAATGGTCTGAGATCCAAATAATAACAAAGAAAAGGCCGGCTCTGATGGGAGTAGCATCCCGAACGACAAAAAGCACTCAACTCATCTGCTTATAATCAAGATTGACTGATTGCAAAAAAAGTAAAATAATTACACAATATGACCAAACACTGGGCTACTTAAAAACGTACACAACAGCCTACCTACCTACATACTACCAAAAATAATAAACGAACTTCCTGCGGACATACAAAATAAATACCTGTGCAACCCTAAAAAAGCAAAAAAAAAAAAAAAAAAATATACACTTTAGTTTNAAAAAAAAAAAAAAAAGAGTATACACTTTAGTTTGGTATACTCACTACCATCTTTAATTGTACTCTATTAAGTACTTAAAAGCATTAATAGAATGTAAAACTCACAAATTTATCATCTGTATCTTAGTATTAATTAATAGTCTTAGAAATAATTATTACGAACTCACTAGCCATATATAAGCCTTCAAAGGCTTTTGTGGTTTTTAGCATATCGCACCCCCGGTGCGAGACTGTCACTTATGCAAAGATTAAATTTTTCAGGAGAAGCATTTAAAACTTTAACAGATCAAACAATAATTATATTTCAAGATTTAGACAAAATTAATATCTTATACTACAACGTCAAACTATGTGTACTACGAAAGTAATGTCATCGCACCAAGTAAAGGGGTGCTTTAGGACAGTTATTACATATTTAACTCATTATTGCAATTTTTGCATAAGTGACAGTGTTGCACCGGGGGTGCAATATATATTTGATAATCTGCGATATATTTTGAACATTAATAAACAAAAAGCATTCCAAAAATAGATCAAGTCATGAGGATTAGTTTTGAATATAGGCAGTATTTACTCTTCCGTTTTCAATAACATAGTTGGCGGCAAAATCCTATGCTACTAACGTTACAAGTGTTAAAGTTTGTATTGTGTTATTTGTTAACCCATCATGCCTCAACAAATGGACGAATTTTGATTAAACTTGTCACACCATGACTCGCACATACGATACTTTTAACTCCAGTATAGGATAATTTACGAATGCCACGCGTTTGATACCACTGCACACTGGTAAAACCTAGTCTATACTTCTATACTAATATAATATTATAAAGCGGGAAGATTTCTATTTTTCTATGTAACGAATAAACTTAAAAACTACGAACTGATTTGAAAAATTATTTCAGCAATGGATAGCTACATTATCAGCGAGTAACATAGGCTATATTTTATCCCCATACTCCCACAGGAACGGGAACTACGCGGGTGAAACCGCGTGACCTCCGCTAGTATAAAATAAGTAGAAAGCGATATACTGAGCACACGTGTAGGTATTATTTTTATTTCTAACAACGTTAATTGAAATTGGTTTACTAATTAAAAGTTCTGCTAAAAAGTTTGCACCTGTGCTCAAACGTTGGCTGAATAGGAAAACAATTCACCGGTCTAGTTATAAATAAAATGCTTTGAAACAATTCAATTGGAACTATATCGACCTACAAGATCGTTTTATTAAAAAACCCTTTATATTACTTTTATCAGCGATAAAAAAAACGGGCCATGTGCGAGTCGGATTCGCGCACGAAGGGTTCCGTACTAAACCAAAACCGGCAAAAAATCACGTTTGTTGTATAGGAGCCCCCTGAAATATTTATTTTATTCTGTTTTTTAATATTTGTTGTTATAGCGGCAACAGAAATACATCATCTGTGAAAATTTCAACTGTCTAACTATCACGGTTAATGAGATTCAGCCTCGTGACAGACGGACGGTGAGCGGAGTCTTAGTAATAGCGTCCCGTTTTACCCTTTGGGTACGGAACCCAAAAAACAACTAAAGCTCAATACTGCAAGTACCAATTAAATTAAATAGGTACTTATAATTTGTAAAGAAAGCACAGTACCTATATTTTTTATTCAGTTAGTCGCTCTCAGTCGACAATTATAGGGGTCTCACAAACAATTGCCGCCATTATCCAATTTGATACTTAATTGCCTCAGTGTTATACTTTTAATTGTTAATTTAATAGTTTTTGCTTCGTTTTTGTAACTGTGGTGCTGGCTAATAACATAGGGAAACGGCTTGATAATGACTAAAGTACAGAGGTGTGAGGTTTAGAATCGATTAACAGTTCGTTTACCTGCGGGCAAACAGTGTGCGTGGAGACTCAGACACTCTTTTGTTTTAATAATGGATACGATTAACAGACGTTTGTTTTGGTAATAATAATAATAATAATAATAATAATTTATTTATTTCAGTTACTTTACAACTTCTACAATATATCTTACATAGGGGTCTCCTTTTAAGTATGAGAATACCTGTGCTAGGAAGCCCCGCTCTTCTAAACTAGTACAATAGTATGTAGGAGTGAAAGTTGCTACTGAAAAGGGCTAACTTACAAGATGCGGTGGCAAGTATTTGAGAAGTCCCAAGCAGTACTAATTCATATTTACAAATACATAAAAACTTATAGATACTATATATGTCACCGGAAAATTGCAGACTCCGTAACATTGTAATAAATCTTTATTAGATAATAATTGCTCGATATATTATGAAAAAATCTTTTTGTATACAATAAATCCCATCCAAATTCAGTAGATTCTAATATATCCGAGCCTTATTAAGAAAAAATAGTTTACAATTTCACACGATATTTTACAATCTTACGGCATTTGCAATTTTCCGGTGACATATACAAGCTAGTAGAAAATATACAAGCGGAGGGGAAGAACTCATAGGGCATCGAAAAATTCATCCACATCGCTGTCAACGGGAAAAGTGCCCAGAACACTGGCCGCATTGCCATCTTGAATGGCAATGCTGATTCGTTGGCCATAGAACAGGCCAGCCTTCTGGTCACGTGAAGAGTCGACTGTCGACTAACCGTTTGCTGATTTCACGAAAAACTCGATGAGCACTCGGACCATGGCCCTAGTGTTTCAACCCCAAACGGCTCAAATACATAAATCCCAATAAGTTTGTTGTATCACTAATTAATTGATTCATACGGCACTCAATTACGAATGCCTAGTTTTACAAAAAAAAAAAAATGTTGTCTGTAAAGTCGGTTTACGGACGATAGTGGCAACTTCATAACAAAACATTGATGAAATGATCGTAACGTTACAATGAGCGTAACGTTACAATGAGTCATCGTTTTTCGTGCGTGCAGCCGGCGTTCTTCGATTTATCAGACGTTGTAAAGTCAAAAAAAGTGCAACCATCGTACTGAGTACTTAAATATCTAAAATAACGGTCCAGATGCACATATACATATATGCATATTTATACCCACACATTTGATGGACCATACTGCCCACCAACAACTTCGGACTACGCAAATCAAACGCATTTAAGTCATGCATACAGCGTTCCTACTGTATTACAAATTCATTTAACTTTCCATTATATTGTTCAGTCACATCATTATTCTTTGTAGTCGGTATGGCCAAATATTTTCCTTGATAGGATTATTGAAAAATGCATGACTGAATGCAAATATTAGTTTGTAATCGCTAGAGTAGATCTAAAGTTTTATTTGTTTTAAATTCCAGGTCTGCATGAATGTTCAGAGTATTGATATGTGAGTTCTTTATAATTATATTCACGCTTCCTTACCCTCTTTGGTAAGCAGAGCAGCATTTGTTGAACACTCAGTAAAAGTTTTTCACTGAAAGCACTGAATAATAGTTTAACACTGCTGAAGAATTTACAATTCTACTCACACCCTTAGTTCACGTAGCGTTATGCAAAAAGACAGTCTTCAAGCAAGAAATAGTATCGAAGTAAGTAGATAAAATGAGGCACTGGTACAACGGACACTATTATATTATTTTACTGAACTGTAAATTATGACGTTCAAAAGTGCCGTTTAATGGCCTAATTGAAATAAACGTTTTGACTTTGACTGAATAGCACTTCTTAAACATACTATCAATAGGTGTAAAACACCAAACAAAAATGTGATCAGAGATGTTTTGACGTATAGTAACGTTACAGTATCGTTACAGTATCGTTTACGTAACTGAATTTCGAATATAAAAAACTACAACCCCATAGTATTTTGGTTTAACTTTATGCGATATCGTTCAAAAATATGAACATAGTATCCAATTCAAATAAATATTATTTGCGAAACGGGTAAAATTATGTAAAATTTTACGTTACGTTACTATACGTCAAAAACATTCGTGCATAATTTATCCCTCTGAGGCTGTAGAATAAGGCTGTTGTTGATATTATACGTGACATTTCGACATAATTTGTCAATCCCATACATTTTTGATGTCTTGACAATCGCCTTCGCCACGCTAGGCAGAATGTCACTTGTCTAGAGCTTCAGAGGGCCTACCACAAATGTTTTTGATGTAAAGTAACGTAACGTAAAATTTTACTAGAACTATAATACTTCGCACATAATATTTATTTGTTTACGATACAAACTGTATGTCGCATAAAATTAAACCAAAATATTATGGGGTTGTAGTTTTCAAAATTCTAAGAGATTGTTTGAGTCCCGGAAAAGGACATAGGATAGTTTTTATCCCGGGATTTTGTTCCCTTGGGATAATTTTCGACATTAACGCGGGCGGAGTCGCAGGCGGCAACTAGTTTGTAATAAAGAAGTTCTAAGTAGAATGGTTACGTTTGGAAGTGCTAATCCGATCACAATATTTTTTCACAGATCTAAAAACACTAATCTCTGAATACCAAATAAATATGCGACTTTTTATTCCGGATAAAGACATGTTCCCTGTGGGACACCACAAGAGTGAAGCCTCGGGGAAGAACTAGTTCTCTGCAAACGTAGGTAGTCTTTGCACAATCTCAGTTGAGATAAGCTGATAGCCTATTACGAGCTTGATTCCGTCGCCGGCTAGGGTGACGTCACAGTTGCGTCACGCTAAGTTCGGTGACGTCATTATTACGACCAGCGATAGTTCTAATCTTGATTAAATTGTTGGCGGAATTGATTGATTACATCAGTGAAAAAGTCGTTAAGAAGTGGCAATTAGTGACATACATGGTTTTAATTATTTCTAATACGTGCATACATAGAAAAGAGTTTTAATTGATTTCTTACTAATCAACAAACCTTGGGTATCAAGCAAGGTCTCTAGATAAGAAGTATTATGGGAAAAACTCGTCCAAGTACGAGTTGGACTCGCACACGAAGAGTTCCGAACCATAAATAGAAAAATCACGCTTCTTGTACCTTTCAAGAAATGAGATTTTTATATTTTAGACTTGATTTTCTCCTTCATGTTCCGAAATCTAAAAATTAACCCGAGTTTGTATTTTAGATCGTTTAGCGTTTACTATATGACTCTTCCACTCACATTTTTTACGTAGAGCAATGCACCTAGCACCAATGTAGATCCCTCTAGCTAGAGCATCAAAGCACTCTATTAAATCTATGCTAGACTAAACCCCAGTTCTTTATCTCTCACCTTTTTATCACGCGAACGATGCACTTAATATACAGGTAAGTAAACTATGCTTCTAGAAAAATATCCTCAATTTTCTGTACCGTGGCAAGAGGCAATTTTACACTATATCCTGTAGAACCAAGGTATCACTTACTATTACACGATTTGGAATGAAGCCAATACTTTATAAATATATCGGTTACAGCCACTAACCCGAAAGAAAGCAAATATTGAAGGTTAAGTCATTTATTTTATAAGAATAATAAGTCATTTCATCATCATCATCTGCCGAGCCTTTTCCCGACTATCTGGTCGGCTCCCAGTCAAACCGGATTCAGCTGAATACCAGTATTTTACGTGGAGCGGCTGCCTACCAGACCTCCATAACCCATTAACTGGGTAACACGGTACTCCTTGGCAAGACTGGTGTCAGTTTTTCCGGCTTCTGACTCCGTAACGACTGCCAAAGATCTACAAATGACAGCCGGGACCAACGGCTTAACGTGCTTTTCGAGGCACGGAGAAGTCTCAGTATGTTAAGATGGTCACCCATCCATAGACCAACCTAGGCAAGCATTGCTTAACCTCGAAGATCGAACCGTGCGGCTGTTTTCATTTAGCCACGAGCTCCTCATAATAAGTCATTTATTTGCGTAATTAAGGAACAGAAAGTTCTTAAGCAAATAATTACGGATCTCTTATTCTGCCTTTAATATCGGCGTGCAAATTAGTCATAGAAGTTATTTCACAATTTCAAGTCAAAATTCGTGCAAGCAGTCAACGTTAATAAAAATTAATTGATATAAATCCTACTAATATTATAAATGCGAAAGTTTGTGATGGATGGATGGATTTTTGTTACTCTTTCACGCAAAAACTACTGAATGGATTTTGATGAAATGCAGTGGTAGATTATAGTCTGGAATAACACATAGGATACTTTTTATCCCGGGAATATGTTCCCTTGGGAATTTTTTTTCGACAATCACGCGGGCGGCAACTAGTTAAAATAAATTAAATTACCTACATAAATTGACATTGAAATATTAAATTTTAAGTATCATTGTTATCCTCTACCGGTTTACAACTTATAATCTAAAAACTCAGGTACACTGTAAAAGCATTTATCAATAAGTAGATTTGTTAAACTACGCTTAAATTTAAAGGATGGTAATGTTTTTATGGTACTCGGAATTCAAAGTATTCCATTTCAGCACAAGATTGTTTATTTGCCATCGCCAGCTACGTCTTTCAAAGAACCTAGAATCGCCTTGATACCTTCAGAGGAACCCGATCTCTTGTAAGACTTAGAACATTGAAGCATTCTAGGATGTAATACTATACCTAAGGCTTCATAGGTCCAGATCGTCCCTTTGTAGATGACGTTACTAAAGCCCTGCTCAGACTTCAGTGAAAACTGCCTTGAATCTCTGAGTACTTAAGTGTGAAGACAATGATGTCGTGTCTGTCGGGACGATACTACGGTTTGTTTTGACAGTCAAAGATGTCGTCTGTCTGCAACAGACGCTTCTGTTTGACTGTGGTCTATTCACAGCCTCTAAGACAAACATGGGCTTTGTTTGCTATCTTTCAAACACAGTAGTATTTTAATGTTTAAAACAACACTAACTTTGCTTTTTAAATTAGACCCTTCTTTAACCAAATCAACACAATAATCGTTTTTAACTCGGAAACTACTCGCTGTGACTTTGATTTATATCAATACTACATTTATTGAATTCACTAGCACGTCGAAGAACAAGTGGCGCTTACGGCCGGTCTCAATAACGTGTCTACCTTTCACCAAATGTCAAATAATTTACTTAAACTATTTATATCTACTAAACGTAAGTACAAAAACAAAGTACACTCAGGCGTCAAAGTATTCCTCCGCATCGCTGTCATCCGGAAACGTGCCCAGAAGACTGGCAGAATTGCCACGTTGAATGGCAATGCTAATTCTTAGAGCAAAGAACGAGCCAGCCCTCTGGTCACGCAAAGTGTCGATCAGTCGGCGAGATATGTCAAATTAGCTACCAATAGTAGCTGAAACGTCATGTTACAAAGGCAAAAATGACATTTCAGTTACTGTTGGTAGTTAATTTGACAGTTGGTTAAAGGTAGATGCGTTATTGAAACGGGCCGTTAAAGATTTCCCAAAGAAACCTTTGACAAAAACTATAATGAATGCGACATTCCTATAGTACTTAACCGCGATAGAGTAAACGTGAAATACATCGATATAAAGTTGGCGCCACCTGTTACATTACGCAAGGAATAACAGTATATCGTGGGTAAAATAAAGCACGAAATGAAAGGCCACGAGGTAGACCGATGACCTGGTGAAGACCGAGGGAGTGTGGGGGATGCGAGAAGCACAGCCGGTCGATTCTGTAAACATATCGAAGTGAAGGCTTGGGTGAAGTGATCACGAGGTGAGCTGTCAATTCATATAATCAAGATTCAATGACAGCTCACTCTATGATCACGTGATCGAATTTTAGAAAAACATATTTGATTGAAGCCTCTGTATAAGATGATGGATTTAGGACATCCGTCCTTAAACTCTCCATGAGCACGAAACAGTGAGTTTCTCAAACTACTGTAGACCCAAAAGATAAATATTCTTCACATATTATTTAACCTACCTCCTAAAACCTAAGCCCCCTATCTCCACTTTTTTGCGTCTTGTACCACTCTTAGACCAGTCTTGGTTAAATTTGTAAGAATGTATGGATGGATGAATGTTTGTTACTCTTTCACGCAAAAACTACTGAATGGATCTTGATAAAATTTGACGCAGAGGTAGTTTATAGTCTAGGATAACACATATAATACTTTTTATCCCGGGTGTATGTTTCCTTGGGATAATTTTCGACATTTACGCGGGCGTAGCCGCGGGCGGCAGCTCGTTCAGAATATAATCAATTTTGAATAGTGAATTACAAATAGTACCATTTCTTTAACATTTGTCTGTACTAATTAGCATCCCTTCATTTGCCTCTTTTAATTTCTTGTGTGTATATTTCGGTTAACTGGATGTTTTATGAAAATTAGCTATTGCCAATGTACCACTACACAAGCTGCCTACTTCATTACCATAACCTAATCTAATTCAACAATTCCTTTCACTAAAATTCTTCTTGTTTCCTGAAATAGAATATTGTAATCAGTTGGATTTCCATCTCCCAAATGGATTCTAGGCGTGCGGCGACGCCGGCAACCTTTTTTTCACCAAACTTAGTTATGCGCACTTTAAGAGTTTCCGAATATTTTTTTTCTATTCACAATGCCTCGAATTTTCTTTGAAATTTCTTTTTATGTTGAAGTTTTGCTAAATTTTGGTTCTCAGCTTTCGTAAGGTATTATGAAGACTTATATTTTTGTTTGAAATTGATCGTATTTCCTCGGGTTTTTTAAATTATTTGTGTATTTGTGATGCTTCTCCTTTGTGACCAATGTTTGCTTAGTTACAATTTTTCTTATAATATTTTCTTATTGTTCAAAGGTAAACACCAAGGTAAACCCCGCAAAGACCAGCAACTATAAGTAACTGTAGTTTATATTATTTTAGTAGTTAGTACTTGAAGCGAGGCGAATGGGACGCAACGTATGATTACACGAATTATTTCTTTTTCGTGACTATCTCCGTACGGTTCCGGAATATCATCATTTATCGATTTCGAAGTGACTAACCAACGGACCGAACGCTACGGTTATACCCTTTTCTGGCTTCAGTAGTGCATAAAAAGGTTTATTTTTAAAACTGGTAAAATTCTAGAAAAAAGTAACGATAAAAGATATTGATAAAACTTTTACATCTGATTCATCCAGATATGACTCAACTTTATTTTATAATTCGGTATATTCCTGCTTTTATCCAACATTCATAAAAGTTTAACAACACTACAAATAAACAAATTGGATTAAATAAATGCTACACCAAAAGCAGGCTAAAATTTCAGCTACAATATCACAGTAGCAATTCCAACAGGAGTAGGTACTATAAAATGTAGAAACATTTTAACGGCAAACCATTACAGTCCGTACATTATACTTATACGGTCAGTAGCTAATAAATTATGATTAGTAATAAATGTTGTAGCCTTAGCCCACTTTGAATTCAGTTCAACGTGGGCTAGCCCTCCATTGCTTTGCGATGTATGGTTAGCAAGATATACTTGAATATATTCTATATCAACCATCTTCCGAACAAAGTCTTAGGTACCTAATTTTATTGGTTCGATTAGGACGTCCTTCTAGTCTCTTTTAATTCGATGTAGCATCCCAAAGGATTATAAATCTGTATCTTCTTTCATCATATCTCACAAAACTGTAGAAACATAAACTATATTAATACCTTCTTAACATATTTCAAAAACATTTTTATCTACTTCTCTAAAATCATCTTATCAATATGCATATCAGCTCCTCTGAAGCGAAATATCGTTAGAAACGCTCCACCAACTAAATCATTAACATTGCTAGCATCTATCAGCCACTGGACATCAGCCACGTCTCACAATTGATCGATAGCGTCCATTATTCCTTAGGTCTCCGTACTTGGTGACCTATCGATGTTCTACTTACGACGTCTCGTAATGAATTTTTCATTGCTACCGTATCAACTTTATCGATCAGTTCTATTCGTATACTACCTACGTTATATTTGAGGCAGGTCGAATGACATTTTAATTTTTAATCGACTGCACCCTCATTCTTCGAACTAATTTTAGGTTTGACGCATGTGAACTATTACACCTGGTAGGTATTGGTGCAGTTGTTTCATAACGTGTGTTTATTTTACTGAGGGTACTAATTACATGTCTATCAATTTACTTTAATGACTTGGGAATTCCTATTTATTTATTTGAACAACATAGAAGACTTGCAGCTCAATTAACAGACATATCAAGGGCAGTAACAGAACACTATTATATTCTATTGATGATTTGTTTCAACTGACCTGGTTGACAACCTTTATGCCTTAGCTATCTTCTTCAACCAAAGTTCATGATCCTCTTGTTCTTATTCCAATTTATTTGGAGTCAGCTCTGCATGTCTTCTTTCGTACATCTCTGTGTGCCATCATCTCGATACTCACCTCCTTTCTGGCCATATCATCTTCCACAGACTCTATTCTGTACCCCTGTAATTATAGGGCTATATAGCCACATTAATTCAGATTTCATCATTCTATTCCTGAAAATCACTGTCTACGTTGTCCCTCTTGATTCTAGTCTCCACAATTTGACCAGAATCGCAGACCAATATATATTCCTATGTATTCAATTCGCCAATTAGCGACAGTGTCGTGTCGCCAATCAGCGCACGGCTAACCCCTTTGACCAAAAGTCGTGCTGCCTACAAATTACAGCTGCTTGATTGACACAAAAAATCCGTTTAGGATTGGAATGCAGTTAGTAGCTAAATCAAATTAGCACACTGGGTTTTCGATAAAAGGGATGCTTGCTACGAATTATGGATATTTAAATAAATAAATAAGATCTTCTTACTGTGTGGCTATAAAAGACAACAAATTCAGACCTTTTTGTGACTAAACAATATTAAGATTTAGAAATTCAAGTCGAGCCAGAATCAACTAATAAAAATTATACTTGACTTTTAGGATCTTCGTCAATCACACATTGACAATATTCTTATCTTATGTGTTTCTTTCATGGTTGTGATACGTTCGGCCATTTGATTTCTGGCTAAAACTCTTGAAAGAGGTGACGGGCGGTCGTTTTGGGATACTATATTATGACGTTCAAAAAATTCTCATTTGTTTTTAAATATGACTTTGAATTTAGTTTCGTTCTTGTTGTACGAAATATTATGAAAACGTAACAATGACATCTAAAATGCTAGAAATTTTTTAGATAACGAACTAAACTCCACGATTCTCACTTTTTAGAAATGTCAAATGAAGGCAAACGGGTTATTCCAGCGACTTTAGTGCTCATTCACGATTCCCCATAAAATATAACAATACCTTTTGTTACTTAAATGCACAAGACACTCGAATGGTTATGTTTTAACCTAACCACATCGTAACTGCTTGACCGTGTGGTTAAGAGCGAGGATTGGCCAATAAGTATGATGGTGTCTTTGCTTAGACCTGGTGACGACATAATCCGTTTCTCAATCATGGAAGTTGTGTTCTAGATTATTGTTTTTTTTCTGACGGGAAATCATCAAAAAGCTCCTCCGACTCCACGAGGAGCAGGAGGGTGTGTCGGACTCTTACTGCCTAAACTCCACCGTGTTCCTCCAAATACCCTTTGCGTTCCAGGGCCGCGGTAACTCTTTCGAACAATTCCGCAACTCTCGCTTGTGCTACTGTGACGTCTTGAAACTATCATGATTCCGATGTAGGTAAAAGACGGAGCTATACAACATTTTATAGCACTATCCCTTTTTTTTTAAACTGAATCATGCAGGTGGCCTTTCTTCCTTAAGAAGTGTTTTCCCTTAAGACATCGCTTCGAGGTGTGAAGCCGCTATGATTAAGTATGTATATTATAATATGCAATCTTGGGTAGAGTATATATTGATATTATCATCTATTATCCATTATCATCAGTTTGGCATCAAAATTTTGGAGTTCATATTTTCGGCTATCGTTGTTGAAAACTGTTCAGTTCTTTCAACCTTGTTTAAATTAATATCTAACACAACGAAACCGGTTTTCAAACAAGTAATATATCCGAGCACTATCTAACACTACTGGGTCAACGTAAAACACACAAACTTCCATTCGCTCTATAAAACTATTCGAAAGAAAACTTGTTTGTTAAAATTTTTGCTACGAACCCGTCCACCAATATTGTCAGGTGGTATCGCAACATGTAACGTTCTAACAATGTTGCAGGACACGTTACTTGTAGCACGAGAGTGCAACATTGATGTTCTCTTTTCGAATTGTTTTTGACAATGTTACTTTATGTTACTTGCGTGTAACTTCATTGCATGGCAAGGATGTGGTTCTAACAAAATCTTGCAGAATAAAAGCCATAGACTTAATGCGACAAGATCTTGAAACAAATATCCTTACATTCTCGCGCCGCATCTGTCTGTGAGAGCCTTTGAAACTTTTCTCACTATAACGTTAATGTAGAGATGGCCCATTATTTTCTGCTGCTAAAAATAAAGCAACAAGGGTTTCATTCACTTAAATCCCCTGCTGAAGGATCAACACTGAAATAGGAGCCTACTACGAATTTAATTAATTAACGAAAGGCTACGCAAACAAAAGGAATTCCAAAATCAAACGTCAATGGAACAAAGCCCGAGGACACGCGACTAATCAAAGAACAAAAAACAAAAGCAGAGGGTTTAATCCTTATGTATTGCATTCACGTAAAAGCTACCGATGCGAATGTACATACCGGAGTACAATTGGACAAAGAGTTTGGTTTACAGACAGACATAAATTTATCATTCATTGCATTGTCAATGTTTATATTTATTGTGAGATACACTTTGACAGGAGGCGATTGTGACACAAATGATAACAGTCTCACAGGTCGATCTTCTTTTTGGGTCCATGGATGGGACACCAAGGAGACCAAAACACCGTTTCTTGGAAAACAAGAAACATTTGTAATTATTATATGATCTTAATACTCATAAAAACTGTCAAAGATCTCAGTCAGACTGTGAGAAGCCGGATTGCAACCCAGCTACTGAGATTTATAAGTCAGATAGGAACTTGTCCAGCTGCATTCAATTAGAATGAATACTGACTCCAACATACATTGTTGAGAAAATGCTGGGATAACTAGTTAACAAGTAAATGATAGTTACATATTGCAAATTACGAGTAGCTGCCTGTATCTCAATCTGTTTGTTGAACTGTACTGTAGTGCCTGTACAATACCAGTATCAGTATATACCAACGTCGATGCCCCAAGGCAGTGCATTAGCAATCCGTCACTTACTGCAGCACTCTTCACTCTCAGAATGTTATTGCCCGTCTGATCTTAAGTGGTTCTAACGCCTTGAACATAGCCAGTGTTTTAAACTGAGGTTTTCTTGATAGTGTCTTAACGACGTTTAAAAGTAGCAGACTCTTTCTTGACAGAAGGGTTTTAGAAGTAAATGTGTCTCGAGAACATATAAAGGATTTGTCAGATATATATGTATGAGAAGAACTAGAATCTAACTAAACTAGAACTAGGAAGTAGAATCAATCGTAAGAAAACCTTAACTCGTAAGAAAAACTTTAATACCTTTAGAATAAGTTAGTAAAGACCCTGCTTTGAAACACAATTTTGATATAAAACTAGATTTTGTAATAAAAGTCTCTAAAACTGAAAATAAGAAAAATAACAAAGTTGAAAAACAAACTCAAGATCCAAACGCGAAAACAAATAAAAATAATAACGCCAATTAGGACTTAGTTCCCGCCGTACTAACGAGAAAAATCTATTTGGATGATCTTAACGAGTTCACAGTAAAACTATATAAAGGTGAGGATATTAGAAAGAAAAAAAAAAGTCTACTCCTACAGGTGTCTGGCGCCTTGAAGACTTTCGACAAAGGTCAAACATCTTAAGAAAAGTATATGGAAAGTAGTCTCAAATGACAGACATCTCATTGAATATGCACATCTGTAAAAACAATTGACAATGGGTAGGTTCAAGTGCAAGTCATGTTGTAGATACTATTGTTAGCTTGTTTGACAAGATTTTAGACTTTGGATACAGGCACTTAAAATCTGTAGTCTATCTACAGATCTTAAGTGGTAGTTGTAAGTACAGTGTTTATACACAACTGTTTCTTGAATTTTCTAGAGATGATAAATGTGAAAAAAACTAACTGTCTGCAATTTAAAGCTTAGAATATCAGTCTCCTTTGTGTATTCGCCACGACCATATATTTTTAGCTCTTTGAACAAATGACAAAACAACAAAAAAAATCGACATCACACGTTCGTCTATTGTCAATTCCTCTGAACATTTTCGTCGCGGCGCTAACATAGCGAGACACGGAAGAGGCGTGTTCCTCCTACACGAACACGCGTTCGATCCTTCTGATGTGTGTTACTGACTGAAACTCGGGCGTGTTGGTGCACGGCACAGTGTTGCTGTGTGCCCCTCTTGGGAGAAGGCAAGGTATTGATTGATCTGTGTGAAAGGCTTTGGTCTCGCTACGTTCCTTTGAGTTGCTTGGAGCGGTACATTCTTATCTTTGTAAAACGTTGCAGTAGCGTTGGTACCTAGATAGGTACTTACATACCTAGTTACTTCCTTTCCCTGCAGCGTGTCTGGAATGTTTGAAAGGTTTCATTCGAAAGCTTGACTCGGTTCTTAGAAATGTTCTGTCAATGGAAAATATTTTATTACTATAGCATTTTCATTATATGTAGATTTCTTTGCTAAGGGTAACTGTCTAATACAGAAGTCACACATTTCAAAAACAACATAGTATAAAGACTCAAACGCTTTAGACAACTCAAACGCAAGCGCGAAAGGAATTCACAAAACCGCGCCTTGCGAGCCTCCAAGTAGTCTAATGGCTGCTAATAGTGCTCTTAACCCCAAATTCCTTGCTTTCAAGCCGGCACCATACAATTTGCTGCCGATTGCTCTAACCCACACCCTCGCAATATCAATGGAAAGGATTTCCACCTCTTCTATACCCGAGTACTTGTATTATTCCTCAACCTGGATTAATATCGTTATGCTATCAGCGATCATATCGGTACATCTTCGCTCCCAGGCTATACAATGGCATCCTGGGTCCGATCTCCAAACGTGTGAAACCTTCCTGTCATGTCGGCCATTGCTCCCTGGTGTAGATGCTTATCTATCTAGTGCTTTTATTGCCGTCGCTAGTGCTTCAGCTTGAGTGTTAGTGTTGCTAGGTTTTATGTTTTGTATGACATTTGAGTTCATTTTGTTTATTGCGGGTATGTGTACTCATGAAGGTTTTACCTTTAGTTTTACTGTGGGGTAAGCCCACGAGGCTGAGTTAGGAAGAATAACTCGTGAAATGGTAAAAGGTGGAGCCTAAGGAACATAAAAGAGTAAAAATAGAAGTATTAGTAGGCCTTAAGTCCGCCATTGTACCTTTGTGCATGAAGTTTAAATAAATAAAAAGAAGTAAGAGGGATCAGGGGAGGAATGGTAATTTTTCTTGTATTTTTTTAAATTCTTAAACTAATAATATAATATATATAATAATAATAATATATCCTGGGACAACTCACACACGGTCATCCGATCCCAAACTAGGCAGAGCCTGTACTATGGCAACCAGACAACTGATAAACATACTTATATATTTCTAAATACATACATATTATACACAAACATATTATACAAAAACGTACGTGTTTGGGTCACAATGAATGGTCTCTGGACCCATTTAGTCAATTTTCTCTGTATTTGCAGAGATACGGAGAAAATTAGCTCTGTCAGACGGACTAACAGACAGACACGAGTGATTCTATAAGGGTTACGTTTTTCATTCGGACGTACGGAACCAAAAACATTTCTGTGTCTTTGCTGTTGCGCAGTTAGGTAAGAATTAAAATTCCCTTCGTATTTCTGTCACTGAACAGTATCAATTGTGTTGGTTCTAATGGTTATAGAATCCAGTAAAATTAGAGCCCCATAAAACTGCTCCTACCTACTATTACTTATACGTATAAAGTTTGGTGATCACTATTTCGCCTAAGGCCGTTCATTGTAGGGGTACCAAGCAATTAGTACGAAGGCTTAATATCCTAGCTGGAACACAAAACCTACGTTGAAGTTACACTTAGGTACAATTTACTGTAACGGTGACCCTAATAAGTGATTAACCCACAACATTTTGGGTTCATTCCTCCTTTCCTACGGGACAAAAATAAAAGGAAAATGGGAATAATATTTCTTTATAACATCTCAGAGGTGTGTCCAACCTGGCAAGGATAAAAACTGTATTATTTGTCTGAATTAAGCTGACTTTTTTTATGCTTTTCCAAGTGTTTTTGTCATTGAATTTACTGCATGAATTCTTATGACGTCAATCGTACTAATTAATTCGAGTCAGGTGTCAAATAAGTCGAATAATTTATGATGTAGCCTAGATGTTAGCAGAAAATATTGCAATTATCTCAACTCAAATGTGTCCAATTGTATGATCAACATCCTTCCGTCGCCAACCCAAATTATTTGACTGGCCTGTTGGTCGAGTAGTTAGTGACCCTGACTGCTAAACCGGAGGTCGTGGGTTCGATTCCCACCCAGGACAAATCTTTGTGTGATGAGCATGATCATTTGTTCTGTGTCTGGGTGTAATTTGTCTATAATATGTATGTATTTAGAAATATATAAGTATGTTTATCAGTTGTCTGGTTGCCATAGCGCAGGCTCTGCCTAGTTTGGGATCGGATGACCGTGTGTGAGTTGTCCCAAGATATTATTATTATTTGCCTTATTCTTTCATTCATTGATGACCCATTCTTATCATAATTAGCTGGTCGATTCTGTAAACATCTGAATCAGAATCAGAAATCATTTATTTGCAAGGAATGTAGGTAACGAAACAAAGTTTTGATGGTGTAAACTTAGATGGAGTGAACTGTCATTTCTCCAGCCGGCCTATTCTGTCAACATCTCACCGTCGCACTTAGGTGGAGTGAGCATGAAGTGAACTGTCATTCCATTTTGTTTGTATCGATTGACAGCTCACTTCGTGTTCAATTCATCTAAGCTTACACGGTGAGATGATTACAGAATCGCACTGCAGTAGTACTTAGAACAGCCAAGATACTGCCAATCTCCACAGTGCTCCCATACCTATTTAAACGTCAGAATATGAATTTCCAAACCATGTTCTAGAACAGAGTTTTACTTAACAAAATCTTATTATTTAATTTTATTTAAACTAAGCTAAAGACACGTTGCTTCCCAATCGTCAAAAATCTTCACATTTATGACGCACCTTTGCACATATCCAATTTGTTCACCAGATCCGAACGATATCCAAACTCGTTTAAAAACACAACTTAATTATTATGAATTCCATGTACGTATACGTAAGTAAGGTACATAAAAAGTCGCTAGTTAAGACCACCTGTGGTCCGAATAACTAGTAACTAAATACTTGTAATACCTTTAGAAGCGCAACACTTTACGCCACCTGTGGTGTTTTGCATTCATTACCGACGCACGCATAAAGTTACGAATACTTACGACGTGGACGGATATTGGCGACGAATATCCGTCTTTGAATTTTCTTTGAAAGGTTCACCTTTAATTCACAGACGGAGAAAAGCCCAAAGATACTTACTTCTTTTGGGTGTCAAAGTGTGTTATTTAAGGCAACTTACTGACTTAAATTTAGTGAATGCCTTAAGCATTATACGGGCCTTAGTACCGGTGTGTTGAAGGAACTTTAAATAAATAAACATCAGGGTTTTTTCTAAGCTGTTCGTGATTGTGGGAACTGTAATTCTTTCTAAGATATTTATTGTGGCGATTACCAGAACTATGTATATAGTACCTACACAACGAAAACATATGGGGCCGATAAGAACCAACATACCATAGACACGACGACGTCAAACGGCCTAATATTAGTTTGAATATTCGGCAAACAGCCACTCGATCAGATATCACACCCCAACCAAGAAACAGTGTGATAGGTGGTTACAATCATACATAAAATCACACTTATGATGTCTAATGGCTCGTGGCAAGGACTGTTTGATAGTACGATAGATATGTTCATGGGAACGTAGATCGAGCACCGAAAATTCACTACAGTGGCGTTTGATCAGATAGTGCACCCCTGTAGGTAAATGGAGCGATAAGTTACATGTACATTACTTTAAATGGTTAGTAACCTTAGTCGCAGACGGTAGAGTAGGGACTCCATTTTCCGCACTTAGACTCCCATTCGATCCGTTGTACGTTAGCCAGCCTATCTCGCTGAACACTGAAGTTTCCTGGCGGCTTCACAGACTTCCCACATCAAGGATTTATTCATATTGGGTAGCTATGGCCTCGCATTCCAGGATGACGTGGGTGGCTGGTTCCTGGGCGTCAAAGTAGCCTCTGCAGAGTGTCGCCTATGTTACAGATACATTTGTTAAGCCCCTATTATTATTCTGAGGTTATTTCTACTTAGGCTGAGGAGTCGTTTTGTTAGTCACGGAAGTAAGCTTTGCTATTCGCAGTCGGTAAAAAGCCTTTCCAAAATACTTCTACCAATATGCTTATTGCCACAAGCATTTCACTCGATCGATTTTAAATCCGAGTGGTACGGTCGGCATAAATATGGAATACAAAATTATCTGCAGTCCTTCTCTCCCGCGGGCTACCCACAGTCAATTCCATAATTGGTAAGTGCCCCAGGGAAGTGATCTATCAGTAATAAGGACACAGATACCAAGGGTATTGCGTGAACCTGGATATTTATAAGCAACGATGTGGCACTGGCATCATTTTCAGGTTGCCAATGGGACACTAGAAAAGTTATTACTAAGCCTCCGACATCCGTCTGTCGGTCAGCGGGCTTTATCTCAAGAACCATAATAGGTTCAAATTACAGTTCACATGTTGAAATTTTCACAGACTGTGTATTTCTATTGCCGCTAAAGCAACAAAAAATAAAAATTAAATTAAATCAAAAATTTAAAGGGCTCCGGTACAAGAAGCGTTTTTTTTTACTGAAATTAACTTATCGTGTTAGAGAATAGAAAGATTGTTTGTTAACAATCCAGCTATATAATAAACCTTCAACCTTGCTCCACTGCTGAAAATAGACCACTCCCAATATCGGCCTTCCCATTATATTAGCGGTTCGATCATAATATTATCCCTAAAACGCCCACGATTTAATAAACGGTCCCAAAAAAATACTGCCCTGTTAATACTTCGGGTTGGTGACCGTTGAATAATTCGTTACATCACAGAAATAAAGCCATTTCAGATACTGGCAACCTCGAAAGTAAGGTTACAGAATACCCACCCCATCTCAGTATTCTATGACGTAAGACCACCGAGGGCTTTGACCTCTCTTGAGTGCACTATTTCGTTCAACTATACCGCTTCCATTCTTTTTATACTCTCGTATATTTTTATAGATGAAAATGTTAAGTTTTGTGACGTGAAAATATAGTAAAAATGTTTATTTGCACGATTTTAGAAAAGTTATGGAATCTTTATTATATCTTCTATCTATCTTCTCTATATAATAAAAATGAATCGCTAAATGTGTTGCTAAGCGCAAAACTCGCGAACGGCTGGACCAATTTCGCTAATTCTTTTTTTGTTGTGTTTGTTATTGTCAGGAGAAGGTTCTTATGAAACAAAATTTTGAAATTACATTATATACGGGCGAAGCTGGGGCGTTCCACCAGTTGTCAATAAAAATGAATCGCCTAAATGTACGCGCATAACTTGAGAACGACTTGAACGATTTAAATAATTATTTTTGTGTTGTGTTTGTAATTTTCAGGGCAAAGCTTTAATGAAAGAAAATTTTGAAAAAAAAAATACATTTTTACACACTAGTTTTAAATAAATTTCTGTAATGAATTGACTATCGTCGCTTGCATTTTCTGGTGATTCAGGTCAAATAGAAGCCAATCACATTTTTTAAAATATTACAAAACGGAATATTGAAAAACAAGATTAATTAAACTTCTGAGTCAATAAAAAAAAATTAAAGCCACTCAGTCTTCCTCCGCTCAGCAACACAAGCTAAAGTGGTTCTCTAGCACTAATTATATTTCTGTTAACCTTTATGATTGAATTGAGGTCTAACCAATTAGACTCAATATGAACCGAAATGCTCTGGAACTTGACCTGAATTTGTATTCAGGCCGGGCAAAGAGCGTATTGGAAAGAAATACCAATAAACCATCGAGTAGGTTCCTGATATTCGAATGTAGGTTTTTGCGATGGTTGAAAACATGAAACATAATACCGTCATTGGACAGAGTTAAGTGCACCTCAGGACCTAAACCTGCCCCTTCAGCCATTAAGTACGTGACGATAATGCTATGCCATTAAACCCTTAACTGCGACGTGACCCCAAGCGAGCCCGATGTAACTTTATTACGTCGCGTCCCCAGGAAAAAGAGCGAAAAAACTCGCTAAATTGACGTGTGTATTTATAGCAATATCAACGCGAAATGAAGCCACGTAAGTAGCAATAAGGCATTGTGTGAAGATCGTAATAATGCATAACTGGTCGTAGACTGTGTGCCATGGAGCCAGCAGGAACCCGTTTCATTTAGCTGACTAGTTCGTGGCATCTTAACCTCCATCGATTGAGCAGTGTCGTCCTTCAATCAACTTGAGAATGTAGGACAATTTTGCTGTGAAACTTCAGAACTTTGCAAAAACAAAGATTTATATCGGTAACATTTTAGGCAATGCTCTTAAGTTACATCAACCCCTGAAAGCTTCCCAAAATACTCTCTAAATCAAGGCTGTCACAATCCTTTTAGAGGATTGTTCCTGACGCTGACGCGGACATAGTGAACACTGACGGATTTAGATCTCGGCTGGCTAGAAATCTTACCTAACACATCAGACTAACGGCAATCGACCGGCTAACCCCGATGCGAGCCCAACCCCAAGCAACGTACGGAAAATTTCACCACCAAAAAAGGGTATAGTCTAAAAAGGTAACTATTTCAGAAGGCACAGTGTTGGGGAAACTGTGCTTTATGTGTGGGGAAGGGAGGGGGCGGCGGTCGGTCGATCGCCTCGGAGACTTGCTCACCGAGCGCGCGCGGAGCGGCAACAGCGCGCGAGCGGGGGCGGCGCGGCGCGCTGGCAACGCCGCGCGATCAGCTGTTGGCCCGACCACTTTATAAATTCAAAACAGGCGGCAAAAACGTGACGGTGTTTCGCGCGGCCCGAAGTGGGACAGATCAAAACATTGGAGGGTTACCGAGATACCGACCACCTTATTATTTTATGGTCTCAACAGGTTGCTTGGCGGATGCGAGATTTTCCGATACGAAGTTTTCCTATAAGAAAACCTTTGTTTTTCTTATACGTCTGTCGGCGACCGAATCCTGTCTGTAGAGAAATGATAAGGGAATATACTTCCGCTATGTTTAAAAGGAAATGCTCTCCTGATTTTAAATAAGCTTTCCATAGCTCGGGTCAACAAACTGAACGTCCACGTAATTTAAATCATTATTTAATTGGAAATAGCGAGTGTTTAGCATTGCCTGCATAACATTGCATTAGTTATATAAAATGTAATGGATAAACATGTAGATTTATGCATTTATTCATCACATTTTAGCTCAGAAGGATCGCTGGGGGCGAGCCGTTGATAACATCAAAGTAGGTAACTTTTGCTGCTACATATCTAAATAAATAACTCGTATTAGTGAATAATCTACGTGGTATTTTACCTTTTAATTGGGAATTAAAGCAACAACTTAGTCCTTCGGAAAAACCAGGTTTGCCTTAAGTTTTGGTTTTATGAACGGAAAGGGAAGTTCACAGAAGCTTGCAAAAAGGTCTCTTGTTTCCATACAACAAACACGCCTTTTTCTCAAAACCTGTGGCGAACTAACGACCATAGAGAAACTACCCAAATCATAAAACGAATACTTTATCTCTACCCAAAAATAAGAACATTAAAACTTTCAAAAATAGAACAGCGCCACGCTACCAATAAATAAACGCGAAAATCATAACCTAACGCAATTCGAGGACCGAGGCATCCCAGTGAAACTAAAATCCCGGGCGGGGCACGCGGAAGGAAATGCACGCGGGGCAGGGGGAGGCGAGCGAGGTGGCTCAATAATTTGCGTGCGGGGAAGTGCGGGGAGGTGCAGGTGAGGCGCGCGGGGCAGGGCCGCGTGCAGTGCAATAGCCTGCCCGGGCACCGAGTAGTCCACAAGGTCACTGCCGCAATGCACGCGACTCCATTCATGATCCACAATTAGGTACCTACCATTTTTGATTTTACCATACGTGTTGAATTTGGCCGAATGTTTGTTTTGGCGTTTAAGATGGGCTTTCTGGGTTTTGGATACGAATTGCAACACAGTGTGGCCTTTTTAAGTCTAAGGTTGACTGGTAGAGTATGCCTTGTTGAATTTAGTGCGCCCTACCTACCTGCCCCTACCCTACCTACCTACTATTCATAAATTTTAAATATTTAGGTAATCGGTAAATATTGTCGGATTTTCATACAGGCTAAATTTGAGACGAAGGCTTAATTCTGTCAAGTTATTTGACGTGCTCGCTTGAGACTTAAGATTCATTTTAATATTGACATGCACCCCTATTTCGATGCATTGATTTTCCTGTAAAAGTCTGCAAGTAAAGGATACGTAATTATTACCTTGCATCGTTCAAGTTTAACCCAAACATAATAAAACAATTTAAATTAATCTTTATAATAAATCTATAATCACAAGTAACAGGATAACTATTAATTACATATCCCAAGTACAATAAAACTACAGGTCCTATAGGAACAATTCTTCTGATATTATATTATTATCTTAACAATAATTTATACCCTGTTCGCAGCGTACGGGTTAATTAAAAGGATGCCCGGAACACACTGGCGGGTCACGGCGGCGGTAATGTTTTCAAAGGCAAAGTCAATATTATAAGTTATAACATTTGGTTCTGACTAGGAACTTCAGTTGATTTTAAGTGGAGATATTTTCCCTTGAATATATGTTTTGAACCCCGCCTTCGATGTAATTTCGAATCTTAACTTAATATTTATACCTGCTAATAATAAAGCTGAAGAGTTTGTTTGTTTGAACGCGCTAATCTCTGGAACTACCAGTCGGATTTGGAAAATTCTTTTTGTATATAATAGCTACATTCATGAGAAATCCTATAGGCTATACAGAAACGGGAATTCCAACGGGAACGGGAAGAAACGAAATATACGCGTGCGAAGTCGCAAGAGCTACATAGTTATATTATAAAATGCGAAAACGAGTTTGTTTGTTTATTTGATACGCTATCGCGTCTAAATCGCAAAACCGATTTTGATACAGAGAAAGTTTTATGCTACTTTTTTGACAAAAATAAAAATTGAACGCGAGCTAAGCCGCGGGCAAAAAATAGTACCTATTAAATATATTTTTGTTACAAAAAATAATCTGAAAAGTATAAATCCAAAACGTGAATACGTACGTTTTCCGATGGAAAAGTTTACAAACCATTTCACCTCTTTGCTGGGAATTTGTTTGTGCACTCTATGTTTTTATGTTTTTAGTGGATTCGTTTTTACGTTGTTATTCGATAGGATTTTTATCGAACATTTTTACAAAAGGATCAGTATAATATTACAATACAGAAAATAAGAAACGACAAGGCTTAATTTAAAGTTTATTTGAAATTATTATTCCAAGACCAACCGAAGTTAATATACTTACTTAGCTCAAAGTGGCCCATTTAATACAATGGTAACTTCATAGGCAAATACCCAATAGATAATATGTTACACTCAAAGACTGAAATCGATCATTGGGCGAAAATCAACGCTTTGTGGCTGCTTTCAAACGTCCACATCGCAAAATTTCGCGTCGTGGCACTTAAGATCCCACCGGCCCCCTTCTACCATCGGACATCTAAACGCACTGCAAGTTACCATCCCTACCTTGTTGCTATTCCACCAATTCGCACTAAACGTTTCCAAACGTCTTTTATAATGTGCACAGCAAAAAAGTCTCTGCCTGCGTCTGTGTTTCCGAACGCATACAACCCTAATCTCTTCAAAATTAGAGTGAACAGGCTTCTTATGGGTAAGCTCGCTCCATCGTCGACTCCATTGTCTCTGTCATCTATGACCTAGACTAGACTCAAGAGCAAACCCATATTAAATAACAAAAAAAGAAAAAGGAAACAGCCGCATAGCATTGTGGCAATGAAGAAAGCCATGACACGTTCTGAGCCATAACTGATGAACTGGATGCCAATTCTACTAATATTTAAAATTTTAAACAAGTTCCATTTCACTACATTTTTGACAAATGGCGACTGAGATATGAATGCGAACGTTGCTTAAAATTTTTGAGAATTGGCCCGCTGATTTTTTCAATTCTTATATTAATCTAGTTTCCTATTTTCACACTCTATTTACATATTATATCGTTCCACGTGATAGATGAAAGGGGCCCGATGCTTCCTCACACAACATAAAAACATGGCGAGCATTGTAATTACACATATTTTACAGTGATTATAATTACATTCATCATTTTTTTTTTACAATTTTAATTCGTTTGACATGAGAAACTGTTGCTCAAGCCACTATTGTAAGATAATTACTTATTAATTCTTGCGGTACCCATAACAATATTACATAGAAATTAGTTAAGTGTTTATGGTTTTTAATCATGAGATTAAAATTTCAATAGTAACCATATAATCATATTCGGAGGTAGGAATAATTAGATGTGAAATTAAAATTCTATATCCGGCCTTATTTTACTATCCGGCCGGATACTGGATAGTGGTGTCATTGTCTTGAGGTTTTTAATTTATAAAAGTGCGGCCTTGTTAATATCAGTCGATTTTTAGCCAAATATCCTACTATCCGAATGAAG
Organism: Mamestra configurata; assembly: GCA_002192655.3. Lineage (NCBI taxonomy): Eukaryota > Metazoa > Arthropoda > Insecta > Lepidoptera > Noctuidae > Mamestra > Mamestra configurata. The sequence continues at coordinate 380,200 of NDFZ01005237.1, forward strand.
TATGACCGGATATTTGGAATAAATTAAATAGATCCCATATACTTAGGAAAAACAGTTAATTGATCAAGTGTCATCTTTCCAATTAAAACAGCCGCTTAGCATTACTATTGCTAACTATAAACAATCTGATTAAATTGCCTATCAACGGTGTAGTGAACGATTAAACTAATTAATTACAATCTCAATACTATCCGGCCAGACACTGGATAGTTAGTAGGGTCATTATCTTTGGGTTTTTAATTTACAAAAGTGCGGCCTAGCTAATATCAGTCCATCTTCGGCCAAATATCAGGAAGGACGGCCGGATATTTGGGCTCGTATATTTTATTCAACAGTAATATCCCATGTAATTACGTAGGAGACAAAGATAATTGATCAAGTGTCATATAACCAATTAAAACAGCCGCTAAATTCTAAGAACAACATAGCATTGCTATTTCTAATTACAAACAATTTCATCAAATTACCTATCAACGGTCTAATGAAGGATGAAACTAATTAATTACAATTACAATACTATCCGGCCGGACACTGGATGGTAGGGTAATTATCTTTGGGTTTTTAATTTACAAAAGTGCGGCCTTGTTAATATCAGTCTATCTTCGGCCAAATATCCGACTATCCGGATTAAAGGATGGCCGGATATTTGGACTCCGGAAACACGTAGGTATCTTTCATTCAACAGTAATATCCCATGTAATTACTTAATTAAAAGGTTAATTGATCAAGTGTCATCTTACCAATTAAAACATAGCATTGCTATTGCTAATTGCAAACAATCTCATCAAATTACCTATCAACGCTCTAATGAACGATGAAACTAATTAATTACAATTACAATACTATCCGGCCGGACACTGGATAGTTAGTAGGGTCATTATCAAAGGAGGAGGCGAGCCGTTCGAGGGAAAGGCAAGGCCTTCGCCCCAACCGCCGCAACAAGAGAAGACGCCCCGGGTGTCGGGAGTCGCAGGGCGATCCCCGGCCACCGTAGGCGCGGGCCTGCGGACGGCGAGCATTGGGTGGCTCGCTGTCCGATCACCACCAGGCCCGGGTTGATGGCGCGTTGTGTTTCACGCGCGCCTCAAAGAGATGTCAGCATAGAAGACGGGGCCCGCTAGGGCCAAAGCCTGCCAGGGTTGCGGAATCTGTTCGAAAGAGTCACCGCGGCCCTGGAACGCAAAGGGCTTTAGAAGGAACACGGATGGGTTTTAGTCAGTAAGAGTCTGACACGCCCTTCCGCTCCACCCAGAGCGGAAGAAGTCATTTGATGATT
>NDFZ01005237.1:382410-438648 GCA_002192655.3 Mamestra configurata
CACGCGCGCCTCAAAGAGATGTCAGCATAAAAGACGGGGCCCGCTAGGGCCAAAGCCTGCCAGGGTTGCGGAATCTGTTCGAAAGAGTCACCGCGGCCCTGGAACGCAAAGGGCTTTAGAAGGAACACGGATGGGTTTTAGTCAGTAAGAGTCTGACACGCCCTTCCGCTCCGCCCAGAGCGGATGAAGTCATTTGATGATTTCCCATCCGTAAAAAAAAAAGGGGCATTATCTTTGGGTTTTTAATTTACAAAAGTGCGGCCTTGCTAATATCAGTCTATCTTCGGCAAAATATCCGACTATCCGGATTAAAGGATGGCCGGATATTTGGACTCCGGAAACACGTATCTGTTATTCAACAGTAATATCCCATGTAATTACGTAGGAGACAAAGTTAATTGATCAAGAGTGCATATAACCAATTAAAACAGCCGCTAAATTCTAAGAACAACATAGCATTGATATTGCTAATTACAAACAATCTCATCAAATTACCTATCAACGGTCTATAGAACGATTAAACTAATTAATTGCTATTATAATACAGCTGTACTACGGTGCTGTAGAAATGTGAAGGTGTGTACTTATTATAATTAACATTTGCATGCAACATGCCGTGATTCAAACTATGGGGTGACCAGTTTATAATGGAAGGTACTTTGGGAAGGCTAGTTGTAGAAATTTAAACAAAATTCAGTACAGTATCGAAGTGTTAAAAGAATTTCTGGCCTTTATTTATTGATAGACTCGTTTTGACCACATTCTCACCTGATGGTAAGCGATGATGGAGCACGCTTGCCTAGAAGTAACCTATTCACTCTTGACTTAAAGACCCCAGGTTGTACAAGCTACTTCTACTCTCCTTAGCTGTGCGCACAATTACATTCTGTACGCACAATTAAAGTATTCCCAAAACGTTTGGGGCGTATGGTTGGGATGTCCACCACATGGGGCCATTGCCCCCTAAAAAAAACATATTTTTAACATAGGCGCCACGAACAGCCCACTCTGCAGGGGCTGCTTTGATGCCGAAGAAACAGCCGCCCACGTCATCCTGGAATGCGAGGCCGTGGCTACCCAACATGAACAAATCCCCGGAACGGTGAGATCGCTCCGCGAAGCCTGTGAAGCTCCTAGGAAACTTCTGCGCTTCTGGGTGGAGCTAAGCTGGCTAACTGAGCCAGGACACCTACACACAACGGACGGAATGGGAGTCTAAGTGTGGAAAATGGAGTCCGTACTCTACCTACCTGGGATGTCCACCATGTACCGGCGGCACCGTTTAGACAAATCAAAGCCTTTCTTAGTTTTCTAATTGCAGATAATTATTATATCGCAAATGTCCGCAATTTCACGTCCGAAGTTTTCGTTTTTTTTTTCCAAAATTGGTCTATTATACGTAGGTACTTCATACGTCTTACAAATAGCATCTACATGCAACTCACATCAGCTTTGACATCTTACATGATGTACCTTTAGCCGAAGTAAATACGTAAGACATTGTAACTTTCCACCTCCTCGTAGCTTCGAGATGGAAAAGTGCTGTCAGACTTTCTATTGGCTATCCGAGTATCCGTCTTACTAACTTTCTTATGTTTTATTTTCTTACTTATCTACGCTGGAAAAATAATCTCCATGGTTCACTAAAAGTGCTTTCAACGTTACGGAGCGGGAAAACGGTTTTTTTTAAAATTTCTTCGTCTTTTTGTACAAAACGTGAGGATTAGCAATCTCTTTTTAAATTGTTTTGAGAAAAATCTTTATAAAGTACGTCGTGAAATTGCTTGGATGAAAGCTGAAAATAGTTTGCGTTCTGAAATGCGAAATTAATTTTACAAACAATGGTTGCGAGCTTTTAAACGAAGATACTCGACAGCGTTTACATACACTACAATTTGAACTTCACTAAGCTTGTCTGGTGACAATAACGGAAAATTCATTCAAATCAATCAATCGATTCATTTATCCCGATCGAGTGCGTTTAGAAACTCGCACTAAGGCCTCTGAAAATAAACTATTAATACCTAAAACAGTTTTATATTAAGTATATCTGCGTACTTTTCCAATTCATATTCAAAGGACACACATTTCTTAGTAACTAAACAATAACCTATTACCTAAATAACAAAATTGTTGCAATAAGAAAAAAAAACGTTTAATTGGCTGTATAAAAAATTGTCCAACATTCCTTACTTATAAAGTATTTTGTGAAATATTTCGTTCGCAATTTAAAACGTAAAAAACTGCCACGTAAAATATGTAAGGAAGTCAGAGGGAAGGCTTTTTATATGAATATGTTATTTTACAAGTTATTTCAACTTCGTTAATTACGCGAAAACGTTTAAATATGGCGATGTTTTTGTCGAAATTATGTGTTGACGTCCATTAACGGAATAATTTCGCAGAATAATGTCTTGGGAGCAAGAATACTTGGCTGAATGACACTCTTGTTTACCATAAAACCATAAAGAATATGTAGCATGTGCTCCTTCTACATTTGTGCCTTTTACGTATTAAATAGATGTAGTACATCAAGATAATTGCGCGTAATTCAAAAATGCCATAGATGGCGGAATACGACTCCAAAGGTAGTAACTTGGCTGTATAATCAGTTACTGTCAATGCCTTTCAATAAAAAAAATATAGTACGCGCCAATTAGCCGCCATTTTTGACAACACTGCTCGACATTTTAATGGTTTCCATGGTCAGTAACTCATGTTGGATGGACACACTTCAGCTTTCGTTGATGGATTAGTGGGTAAGTGGCTGGTGCTACTTAAACGAACCTTTTGAAGTCTAATAAAGCGATTGAAGTTAAAATATTCTCAACGGCAAGCGTGTGCTAAGCAATACATCTATCAAATTTATATTTTATAAATGCAAGAGTCAGTTTGTTTGCAACGTTTTACTGACTAATTTAGGTAGGTACCAATTCTATGTTGATGGCTTTTGGCATAACTTAATTGCTGAAAGAAGTTCGTCCGATAACATTTGTTTTCACAGGAGTGTCCTAAAGGTCAGTTGGGTCCAACCATAGATATTTTTATACCATATTTTTTATATTTTTATGGGTCCAACTATAACATTTCAATGCCATCATGATTCCGTTGTGAAAAAAATCTTTTGACAAAAAATACAACCGACTTGCAAAATAAAAAAAAACACTACTAATTTCCGAAGTCAGTTATTTGTTTTTCACTTTTTAGTCGTACCCCACATCTAACAACACCACTGGAAAGTCACAGGAAAGCAAAATACGCAATCTTTTACTCAGATGACATATTTTTTCCAACTATTTTGATTTAAAACTAAACTACTGAACCGATTTTGATGAAATTTCTATGGAACCAATCGGAAAGTATATCCTTTCACATAAAAAAGAGTTTTTCAAATCGTTTCATAAATGACGGAGTTATGAGGTAACAAACATAAAAAAATACAACCTCCTCCTTTTTTTGAAGTCCGTTAAAAAAGGATAGCGCTAAGCCTCTTGTACAGCTCCCTCTCCTTCCCACGCTGGAATCATGGTTTTAATACGTCATAGTAGTGCTACCATTTTTCATCTTTGTTTCGAGAATCCAATACCTTCTATAACTACATTTTGTGTGATAAATGACCATAGCTTGCGTACTTCCTTTACCCTGTTTGTATAACGGCCCCTGCATTCAACGACCCACTTGGGCCACTCCATCGCTCTTCCATCTTCAAGATCCATCAAAGCAAACTCGTCAAAATGTTGGTCTTGTGTGGCCAACTGACCAATATTGGCCATTATGTGCAGGGTGGTATTAAGTCCACACATCTATGTCTCAGCCTATCGTGTTTCGCTGGACATAAGTGCGTCTAAAAATCTCTTCACGAATATTTTGATAAGCTCTTTTAGCTCATAGTGGAAAATATGATTTTCTTACTCTTTCGCTGTTATTTTCTGATTAATTTATTTGGAAGATCCAAGACCCTTGAATCGTTTCTCCAGGACGAGTCGAGCTTCATTGACTGGCGTTTTTCTTGGCGTTGATTGTGGCTCTCAGGAGTTACAGTTGTTGAGAATAGTATATCTGTAGCGGGCTTGTCAAAAATAGAGTACTTATAGCGACGCAAAGGAAAAATAACGAGCTGTCTGCTTTTATGATGACCCAATTAATTAAGAATTAATATTCGAATATCCGGACAAATTGGACACTTCGTGCTATCGACAGGTCGTGGTGGCTCGTTTAAAATTATTAAGCTATAGTTATTGCTTCTGACAGAAGTGGACATAAGTGACCCATTTGCTAAATGGGTTTCAGACTGGCCGTTTAAGTTAATATGCTTATGAAATAATCTGGAAATCAGCCCTAAATTGCGTAAAACATTTTCTGTCATAATCCCGAAAGACTTTGAAGGAAAGGCCTGCAGTAAACATGTCGAAGTGAAAACTTAGGCGAAGTGAACGACAAGTGAGCTGTCAAACCATTCAAACAAGATGGAATGACAGCTCCCTTGTCGTTCACTTCACCTAAGTGTACACGGTGAGATGTCGACAGAATCGACCGGCTGATCCATTCCTTTATATGTTGTGAAATTTCGTCTCCTCGACAACGTAAAGGACGCAATTAATTTATTTGAACTTTCAACATGAAAAAAATGCCGTTGACTGTGTGTAACTTTTCCACCAATCAGGGCAAAAAAGGTATGATTAGAGGCCTAAATTAATGGAATTTGTTCGAAAGAGTCACCGCGGCCCTGGAGCGCAAAGGGCTTTAGAAGGAACACGGATCGGTTTTAGTCAGTAAGAGTCTGACACGCCCTTCCGCTCCACCCAGAGCAGAAGAAGTCATTTGATGATTTCCAATCCTTCAAAACAAAAAGGCCCTCAGTTCCTTGAGTTAGAAAAAAAGGTTTTATTAGGTTTGGTTGGAAACTTTATCGTTTGTAGATGTCTATACTTAGCCCGACTTGGCCACATTATTTCTCTTTAGTATCACACCTTGTTGCCTCCCAGTTATGGTAATATTGTTCATGAATAATAAAACAATACAAAAAAAAATTTCTTTTTTACGCCAATCAATTCATAACGTCATTAATTTAAATTGAACATTAACATATAATTGTGCAATTTAAAATTGATGTATTGATACAATTAAATTGTCATTATTATTTATTCAGAATGTTATTGATTTGATTATTCGATAAAGTGTATTATGAATACATATTGGATATTTAGTGTTGAATACGACTCTGTTTATAAAAAAAAATACCTAAATAAAAATGCTGACTGATTGGCAGATTCTTAATTCAATTTTTCTGTAGAGAATTTAAATATAGAATCTTCTCTAAATCAGTAATCAAATGGTTAAGTTTTTGTGCGTCATTCAACTTGCAATCCAGTTTTACAATACACAATATAAACAATATATTTTATTCGTAAAAGACAACTTTTGGTCCACAGTAGGTGTTAGTAGATTTATTCCAAGTAATAAAACGAGAATCGCTTTAATTCCAAACTTTTTTCAGCAGCAGCTAATATTTTTTTTAACTTTTACTAATTAGCTGCAATTATTTTATGTAGAAGTTTAACCATTATTTCATAAACATTAAAAGGTTTATCTTCAGGATGGAAGTTTACAATGATAAACTGATGATGTACCGACATAACTACGGGAGCCCAAGGGCTGGCTTTTATCTTGGTCAAAGAATAAGCATTGCCATAAAACGTGGCAATGCCGCCAGTCTTTTTGGTATACTCCCAGTCGACAGCGATGCGGATGAATTTTTGTCGTCATATTTTATGGTTTATTTAGTTAGGAGTTTTTATTTTTATTTGTAGTGTATATAGTTAGTTGAGTATTTATTGAAACAGTTGTAAATATCTATGTTAATAAACACACTACAGGACAATTCCTGAAATCATGCAGGTCGTGAAGTACCGTAAGTAAAATATGAAACTAGCTATACATACCCGCGTGAAAGTCGAAATTATCCCTAGAAAACATGGAAGCCCGGATGAAAAGTACTTACCTTACCTTATGTCCTAATTAAGGCCATGTACCACCAGTGTGCTAAGTTTCATTCAAATCCTTTCAGCCGTTAAGACTTGAAAAGGTTACATAGTCGACAGAGTTTGACATATTTTATAATGTAGGCAGATAAAGTAGGATATATTCCCGGAAAATTGCAAACGCCGTAAGATTGTAAAATATCGCGTGAAATTGGAGACTATTTTTTCTTAAGACACGGATATATTGGAAACCATTGAATTTGGATGGGATTAGTTGTCTGCCAAACTATTTTTTCATAATATATCGAGAAATAATATATAATCTAATCATGATTTATTACAATCTTATGGAGTTTGCAATTTTCCGGTGAGATACACAAAACGGTTTTCATAATATATTTATTTTATTTTATTTATATATCGAGAAATTAGAATCTAATAAAGATTTATCACAATCTTACGGAGTCTGCAATATTCCGTATAGTTACCCATCCATGTACTCAAACCATCACTCACCTATCCGAGGTCACAGTCGGCTAAAAGCCCGCTATGTAACGCGATATTAATTAAATAATTAATTAAAGGAAAGTGCACTATCGAACCACTGTTTATCTACTCACAGTTAATTGATTTCATTAGCGCATACCGTACAGATCTTATTTATTGACCTCCTTCGATTCATTGGAGTAGTGATGTGAACTGAGCTGGTTCTGTTGTTTTAAGTTCGTCAAATCAGAATCAAAATCAAAAGTAATTTATTCAAATTAGGCTGAGTGCCAGCACTTTTTGAACGTCAAAGTTCTACATAAAGACAGTCCCCCAAAACGCCCGCCCGTCACCACTTCCTAGTGTTTTAGCTGGGAAGTAAAAGTGGCGCAACAAACTCCCCAGCAACACATCTGTCTGTTTAGGTAAGACAATGATTAACTGGACCTACGCTTTCCTGGACTGGTTACTTCTAGGCAAGCGTGCTCCATCGTCGACCACATCATCGCTCTCCATCAGATGAGATTGTGGCTGTCGCAGGAAAATGGCAAACTCCGTAAGATTATAAAATATCTTGAGAGATTGTAAACTTTCGATAAATTGTCAACTGAACATTTTGGAATACTTTTTTACGCATCAATATTTGATAGTCTATAACCTCTCGAAGTCATTCCGAGAAATTGTGAGAACACATAATACTGACATAAAAGTGCGACCAGTCAGAGCATAACTCTACAAGTCTATAATTTATCGTGTGATAGTAAACCTGGAAACAAGGTTCTCATTTGTCTGCTCTGATGTGAGCTCACACCAGCAAAGACCAATGAGGGGCCAAGTTTCCAATTTAACTATCACACCAAAACAGATAAATTGTAGACCAGAGTGCTGATTGGTCGCCATTTTATGTCAGTCCACAATTTCTCGGACCGGCACGGAGATATTATAGATATAGAATACAAGATTTTGATTCGTATAATTGTGGAACAAATGTTTATTTGACAATTGATCGAGAGTTTACAATCTCTCACGATATTTTATAATCTTACGTAGTTTGTTTGTAAGTATCCAATCCAATAAATAAATTTAAAAAAAACCGTCAAAAATAGCATCTCTTTAAAAATAATAGGTATCGACTTCAGCTTTGAAAGACATTCATACGAGATAATACACTATTATCCAGTTCAGGGCTCCAATGGCCTAGAAAAATGCAGGTTCCTTCATATTGTTCATCTTCATGAATGGAGCTGGCTTGACGTCGACTACAAAAGATAAAAAAGATATATTCTCTTCATTTCCGTTTCACTCAGCATTCTTATTTCTTATTAAAGTTTCCTTGCTTCATAAGAAAAGGGGATGGGATACTGTAGCGATAAGATATTCATTGTATAAATAAAAAGGGTTTTTTTTTGTTATTCTTTTACTTACAGATGTCGGTTTGGCGAGTAGGGTTTCAGAAATAAATGTTTAAATTGTTTAGTTGTGTCTTTAACTGAGGGGGTTGAGGGAAGTGTGGTCTTTATACTAAATCGATGAATTACTGGTGGATATAAATTTCATCATCATCATATCAGCCGAAAGACGTCCACTGCTGGACATAGGCCTTCCCCAAAGGGGGGATTTGCCATAATCGCCACGGTTGGCGATCGCAGTGTAGCTGTAGCAATGCACAGAGAATGCTGCTGCCCATTCTCTGGTGAGTCCCTTAGTCGCCTCTTACGACACCCACGGGAAGTGATGGGATGGTGCTATTCTTTTACGTCCGAAAACATACAGATGATATAAATTTATTATTTTCTAAATAGGTTTATCTACTTCAATATTTTTTTCCCAATTTTCAATTAAACATCCAAGCTCTGAAAATATAATTATTTTATTTTAGATTAAACATTTAATCTTGTTTCTTGCGAAGTCAGAGCATATACAATCAACCACAATCATAATACTAGGCCCAGACCCTAGACCTAGTACTAGACTATTTATCATCTAGTGGCAAGGACTAAAATACAGAAAAACACAATCGATAAGATCTCATCGTGCTAATCAAACCCCTTATCTTCCCCACAATACACAAACTTCTCAGCCTGCAAGGTCCCCAGTTCCCAACAAGCACTATAATATATCATGTGCCTCCCACGGGTCCAGGCTGCAACTCTGCCCATCCGGCGCGGCAATACAACCTCTGACGTCACTTCCTCCGCGGCTCTTTGAAGTGCTACGCAAACGTGCGAGGGATTCGTGCGATTTATTGTGATATTGGGTTGGGATGTTCGTGAAGCATTGCTGCCGCTACAATATAACTACATGGAGCTAAAAGATGAAATTAATTGCCCGAGAACTTACATCATTTGCTCAAAACGTCTTTTTCAAGTCTCTGACTAAATCCCCCCTTGAAATAACTTGCTACATCGCTCGAAAAAGCTGCATAAAAGGCAATATACAAAGAAAACACTGGCGCAATTCCCCCAACAACGAGCTGCATTATCAGGCCAATGTAGATACCGTCAGATAAAAAACGCAAGACGTCAGATAAAAACATTTTCTTATGCAATTTCTTGCAAAAAATCCTTCGTCCCCCCGAGATTGCCCTTAGACGATCATTACAGAATAATACCGTTACGTACCGACAGCAAAAACAGCGGACGTTGTTACGTTGTACTTATTTTTGTTGCCAACTGTACCGGCAAAAAGTTTTAACGAGCCAATCTGTTTGTTTCAATACGAATATGAAACTATGAACATTTGTAAACTTTCATGTTTGTTTTTCATTTTTTTCTGAACGAAAATATTAACAAGCCGGGCTTGCTTTTTGTTTGGTTTTCTCATATGCTTGGGTTATTATGTAACTAGTTACTTTTCGGAAATGAAAACTAGGTTATAATAAAATAATACCGAAAAACTGAATCAATATTTAATTTCAAAATATTCTTCCTGGTTAAGCAAAAAGGCTTTAATCACCATCACAATGTCGACAAAGTAGTCCCTTGGGACAGGGGGAGAGCCCTCGGCCTTTTTTGGGGCAGCGCAAATCGAATCATGCTATCACTGAGATTTTTTGACACTATAATCCAATTACTAGCTGACGCCCTTTTGTAGGCCTTGTGAGTTAAAAGAATAGAATAAAGATTTATTTGCATACATATGTCACCGGAAAATGACAAACACCGTAAAATTATAAAATAACGTGAGAGATTGTAAACTCTCGATAAATTGTCAACTGAACATCTGGAATACTATCAAATTTTGATAGAAATTAATGAATGATTTTTTTTTGTTTTTGATTTTGAACGTCTCGGAATGACTTCGAGATATTATTATCTCGAAGTCATTCCGAGAAATTGTGGAGGCATTGTACTAATGTAATAAATCTGAAGAGTTTGTTCAACAAACAAACAAACAAAGTTTGTTTAAGCTAGTCGTTGATTTGAGTTATAGAAAAAGCCATGCATTTTGGAAAAAAACGTCACTTATTTAATCAAAGAAGTTAAGTTTTACCTAACAAGTCATGTATTTTCAAAATATTGGAAAAACAGTTAGTACCAAATAAATCTAGATTTTTTCCCCAAATGTAACCCATATAAAAGTTAAAATGAAACCATTAAACTTCTAGCAGAGTGAACCATTTATTTTCATTATCCTATAAAAAGTAGGACCACAAATCAAGCTAATATTTTACGATGCTAACCGTACTGAAACGTCCCAAAAATAGTGGCTTTTCATAAAGTCATATTAGAGTATAAAAAATTATATAACACGCAAGTCGTGTATCAAAATTGCGCGGTGGTAAAGACGACTATGCACAATACGACGAACTACATACGACATACATTGAAGTCGCAAGTCGATATTAAAAATGTTTCACTGAAAAAGAAAAAAAAATAAAAAAAACCTTCCTAGAGGTAGACTCATTGTAACACGAAAATTTTTAAACATGAGTTTAACATTTTAGACTTAAAGATCCTGTTGCGTAATTTGTTCGAAAGAGTCACCGCTGCCCTGGACCGCAAAGGGCTTTAGAAGGAACACGGATGGTTTTTAGTCAGTAAGAGTCTGACACGCCCTTCCGCGCCACCCGGAGCAGAAGAAGTCATTGATGATTTCCCATCCTTAAAAAAAGGCTTAAAAATCCTGAAAGCAAGACTTTATTTTTATCTATTTATATGAAACCGTAGCAAATGTATTTTCCATATTTTTGTATTATTGGCCGTTTAGCCACAATCTCTTGATAATTGGTGATGGTAAGTGATGATATGTTCGACGATAGAACGTGCTTGCCCAAAAGTAACCTAATCACTCTTAAATTATTCACCCCAGGTAACGTGATGATGATGATGACTATGATTTGACCAGACCTACTATGAAGTCTTAAAACGATCATTATTCCGCTCTAAGAGGGAGACGGAGCTATACATGCAAATTGCACTATCCCGTTTACATCATCGGAATTGAGTGGCATTAGCACGTCATAGTAGGGCTGCAGTACGATTGTATGAACTGTAAAAGATACTTTGACTTCTGCATTTGTTTCGGTGTTTCTTCTCAGGGTAGTCAGCTAGGAAACACCAGCCTCATCTAGTTTAAAATTACCCAAAAAGATTGACGTGTAAAAGTGTTATGTTTAACCTACTTACAAACTAAATATCATTAATTATTTAGCGGAAAATTTTCCTTGTCACCTTTCGTCTTGTTGGGGTAACATTGCCCATGTCTGTCATTGAATAGCCAGCTTTACAACCATGACATGATATTTCAAAAGTTACCCTTTACAGTCGGTAAATACCATCATTACGTAATTTTGTTTGTAGTCCAAACAACGGCAAGGTCTGTCTTATCGTTCGCTATTACTATTATTACCTGTTATCGTATTGTTTGGTACTGAAACAATACGAATGGGGGTAAAGTTGCGAGGGCTGTGTGTGTATTAAGGTTATTTATACTTGTAACATTTGGTAGATATCTTTGGGTAAGATTGCCCTGGGGTAGTACAACTATTATTATAGATTCTTGGCGATATTTTCCGAATATAAATTTTCAGAAGCATTAGTAGGTAGGGAAATGAGGAATATCTTTCAAACTCGGATTTAAATAGGAAGTAAGGTTTGGGGTGCTGATTCTTTTAAGAGCATGAGACACCCTTTCTAATCCGTATTAAGGACATTTGTGTTGTTTTTCCATAAAGAGGAACAATTTATATTGTACTATAAGCTTTTGCCCGCGACTTCGTACGCGCATATCCCGTTTTTCCCATTCCCGTAGGAATTTCGGAAAATTCTTTCTTGGTACTTTCTTACACTCCCCAAGGAACCTACATGCCAAATTTCAGCTTTCTACGACCAGTTTCGGCTGTACGTTGTCATATTAGGATGTCGCGTTAGCGATTTGTCTACTACAAATCGTAACTTCCAAACCATCCTTACTGGCATTACTGCTCATCCACTGTTGGACATAATATTGTCGGACTCCCCAAGTGTCGCATCGCCCGGACTATGTAATAACGGTTTGTAGCAAAAAATAATCGTTTCTGTTTTTCCTGGACTGATTGGCCGGCCATATTTTCAGCAAACCAAAATAAAACAAGCTGTGCCCGTGGCTTTGCTCCCTTTACCTCCCGTCAACCGTTACCTACCCTGCCCTACCCTATCTACCTACCCTGCCCTACGCTATCTACCTACCCTACCCACCATACCCTACCTACGTACCTACCTTACATACCCTACCTACACTCCCTACCTACCTACACTCCCTACCTACCTACATACCCTATCTACCAACATACCCTACCTACCAACATACCCTACCTACCTACATACCCTACCTACCTACTTATCTCTATATCGATAAATGACTTTTGATTTGATTTGTTTTTTTTTTGTCTTTAAACCTTCTCCTGACAATAACTAATACAACAACAAAAAGAATTAGCGCAATTGGTCCAGCCATTCACGCGTGATGCCGTGACCAAGGGAAATAGGGATTTATTTTTATATATAGGTATAGATATATATAGAAGATAGAAGATAAATAACATTCTTGTTGACCTTTAGACGAAAGGTTTTACAGTTGTAACGTTGTTATCTTATCTGTGTGTAGGCAGAGGCTACTGCCCATCCATTCCATATAATTCCCATATCTGATAATATAATATAGTACAGTGTACGGGCCCCTCCGAGTAATCTATAACACAGAGCCTTAAGTTTCAAACTGGGTTGTTGTATTTTGAACTTTCAGTTACAGGGATTAAGGTTCAATTTTTATTAGCGAACATTTTAGTTGCTGCGTTTTAGATTGTGCAGTCAAATCGGTGTTTTCCCGTAGGTGCAGTTAAAGAGGTGTGAAATCCAATAAAATGTAGCGTTTATAGATCGCGATATAAGATAGTATTACGATCAACATCTTTATTGCTACCACGGAACCCATGGGGATTCTTCCCCTGTTTGTCATGATTTTATTATATCCAATGACAATTTGACAACCGCATGCGGATCCCAGATTTCATATTGCTTTAAGCATTTCCAACGTCTATTTTCGTTCTAAATAAACATTTTTATTAAAAAATATCTCCACGATTTTATCTTCTGCACCTAAAACCCAGTGCTTTAAAATTCTCATCCGAATTTTCCGTAATATTTTTATAGATTTTCCGGAACGGTTTTTTCTTTTCTTTACATTTTATGGAAACATTTTTGGACAAATCCCTTGTCGCTGTACTCGCTAAAAAATGTTAAAGCAGAAAATAAGCCTGTTTAAGTACACTTCAGCACTTTGCCGAGTAGGGGAGAAAGGGGCTAAAAGTGTCGCGGGGAAGTTGTTCCGATGTAATTTCACAATGTACCGGACGTTACTGACAAAACTGAGACAGTAGTCACCGGTGCGCTGCAGCGTTCCGTTTTATGACGAATTTAATAATAATAATAATAATTTATTCGCAAAACATAGTTTGACACATGTTAAAGTACACATAATTGTTACAAGGAGACAGAAAAAAATATTACAAAAATAGTGTGGTAGAGATGGGTAAAGTACAGTCAATACAAAATTTGAGCCCTAACTCCTAAACTAGGTAGATCCTGTATCTTAGGAGGCAGTGTCTTCGCATAAACAGTGGACGATTTAAGTAAAAACTAAGGTTTGTATTGAGTGTAAGTGTTTCAATTTACTTGATATGTTTATCTCTTTTTTACATAAAGCCTATTTCAATCGTAACAACTTCCCCGCGGCACGTTTAGCCCCGCTCTCCCCTACTTACTCGTTTGTCTAAACAAATAGAAATATGAAAATTCTTGGGAAGACATAAAAGCTCGCTTTAAAAGTTTCTCTCCCTTGTCAGTTTATGAGGAGAGGACAGAAGACTGGGTTCCGTGAAAATGAGTGACCTGGTTTTCCTAAATTCGTCCTTGGCACTTATTCTCCCCTACACTCCTTAAGGAACCTACATGCCAAATTTCAGCTTTCTACGACCAGTTTTGGAGGAAAAATTTGTGTTTGTTGCATCACTTCTTCCCCGTTCCAACACTGGGAAGTGGTGATGGGCGGCCGTTTTGAGGGACTGTCTTTTTGTAAACGATGACGTTCAAAAAGTACTGACATTTTATTGAAGTAATGGCTTGAAGTAGGCACCCCGTCCAATTTTTTTTAAATCTAGATACCTGAAAATGAAACCTTACAACAATTTATTGTACACCACCATCAAACAGAGCTCATTTACAAACAATACATATTTCCAAATTCTAATTCATCATGTTTCCAAGATAAATACGAAAAAACTTTTCAATGTATTCGGTGAATTGGAAATTGTAATTACCAAAACAGCCTGTATATACAAGATGACACTCGGGTTTGTCAGGCGTCACCAACCGAAATGTTGTCTTTGGCCGTCACTTAGCGACTGTTATTACTAGAAGCGGGTCGAATAAATTATTTATTAATGGTGTCAATCTTATGTCACTGCTTGACCCACTTCTATTATTGCTTTGTTGTTTAGTGAAAATTTAAATTCTACCCGTATGTATGTAATATTGTCAGAATTGCACAGTTTTTGTGTTATGTTAGTCTATACCAGCTTATAAACATGTGTGGCAAATTTTATAAGTGTATGTATGTATGTTTGTCCACGCATATCTCAAAAACTCAGAATCAGAATGCTTTATTTGTAAACATAGGTCAAATTACAACAGAGTGTGAGATGTTATAGATAGGTACATAGATCTTCTATGTTATACCCAGAGGCGTACAAATTTATTTAATTATGTTTAATTAACAAATTACAAATACAAAATACAAATTTAAAATACAATCATTTAATACAATCAATTTCAAGAAAAAATGCCAAATAGAGTAAGTTACGTGTTATATTAATGGTAATGTCAAACAATATTCAAGATCGTCAAAATAAATGAAGCGATGTATAATTTTCTGAGGCAGTAATTATAGAATTGTAGTCTAAATAGTCCTGTAGTGAGTAATAGCTGGTCGGTGCCAGCCTTAGTTTTAAAGAAATATTAACATGAGTAACCTGCATATTACGACTACTAAGAGACAACGTTTGTTGCAAACCGACCTCAAAAAAATAGTTGGCATATTTACTAAAGATTTTTTAAAAGACTGTTTCTCCTTTTTTGGTTATTAATTAAATAAATTACAGTTTCGAAGTCGGTTTAATTTTTTAAACAACTTTTTTTTTAAGCATTTTGTAAAAGTTTAAACCAGTTTATGCCAGCTGCTCCGCCCGCGTGAAAGCTGAAAATTGTTCTAAGGAAAAGTACGAACGGGATAAAAGTATCCTATATCTAGGATACGATCTACCCGTGATTTACAGACGCACATCAAACTACGACAATCTGTCAAATTTCTTTAATAGATTTTCAACTTTATCGCTAAAGCATTAGGTTCAAGGTTGATTGGGAAAATTTGACAGTTTCGGGTAACTTGATGTACTGGCGTCTTTACATACTATGTTATGCATTATCGCCCGCGTAAGTCGATACTTGCCCTAGGGAATATACGACGGGGATTAAAAGGAGGTATAGCTAGGTACTAAGTCCAAGACATGGTCTACCCCTGCCAGGGTTGCGGAATTTATTTGAAAGAGTCACCGCGGCCTGGAACGCAAAGGGCTTTAGAAGAAACACGGATGGGTTTTAGTCAGTAAGAGTCTGACACGCCCTTCCGCTCCACCCAGAGCGGAAGAAGTCATTTGATGATTTCCTATCAAGACATGGTATACCCGAGCTCCAAATATTATCCACATCTCTTCAGCCGGCGCAGGCGTTATCATTACCAAAATCAGAAGCAGAGAGAACTAAGCTTTGAGTTTTAAAGTTTTAATATCACAATCCTTTCAAAAATGCTCTATGTTAGTTCATATAATATGACGTCACACAAAAAGCGAGCAGACCGGGATTTTTCTCCAATTGTTTGTCTCTACCAACAATGAGAGGATTCCGTGCATGCATACACACAAACATACCAACATACATGTATGGAGGAGATATTTTTATATAAAATTCAAAGGGTGACGCGAACGGCGAGCATGCAGGATTAAAATGTACAAAATTTTATGAAGGGGAATGTTTTGTACATTTTTTATTGGGTTGAAAAATGTCTGATGATGATAGATTGGGGTGTCCATGTTCAAAGTTATTCAGAATTATAAGGTTCGACTTTTTTGTCTATGGTTATTTCAAGATCGATAACGCAATTTTACTTAGATATACAGGGTGTTATATTTAAGGGTGGGTTGTTGGGTAGCTGCCGGTCGATTCTGTAAACATATCGAAGTGAAGGCTTGGGTTGGGGCATATAATCAAAATGGAATGACAGCTCACTCCGTGATCACGTGACATCTTGATTGATGGATTGACAGCTCACCTCGTGATCATTTCACTCAAGCCTTCACTTCGACATGTTTACAGAATCGACCGGCTGATATACATTAAGGAAATAATAGCAAAACAAAAGAAAACCGTTTTTTTTTTTAATTCGACCACATTAAACGACTAAAAAGTTCCGAACAAATGACTTTTCAAGCAGTCTGATACAGTTAGTGACATCAAATCTGTGATTGAACTACACTGAATGCCAACCAACTAACAAATTGCTTGAAAAGTATTATTAAATATGACCATGCACTTCTGGAATACCATGTACGTAGAGTTGTAACTCACTATGTGAAATTCATTGATTTTCACCGCAACAAGATTGAAGTCACTTTCACGTCATAAAACAACTGAAGTTCTATTTGTGTAACGTGACAGATAAAAACATAATTTTCAATTTCAAAACAATTATATTTCTCTAACTTTACAAGTTCGATTCTATTGGCTATATCTATTTCATAATTCTATATTTAATAGAGATCATTTGAATTCAGAACTCGAGATAACAATACCATTTTGGAACAACAAACTCTATTTCTTACATGACAAAGTTCAAATCCCATTATTCGTTTTTTTGCCTTTTCGTGGCTAAAAAATAAGAGCCACACGGGTCGATCTTTAAGGTTAAGCAACGATTGCCAGGGTTGGTCTGTGGATGGGTGACCATCTTAACATACCGAGTTTCCTTCGTGCCTCGGAAAGCACGTTAAGCCGTTGGTTCTGACTGTCAGATTTTCAGAAGCCAGTAAATCTGACTCCAGTCTTGCCAAGAAGTGCCGTGTTACCCAGTTATTGGTTTGTGGAGGTCTGGTAGGCAGCCGCTCCACCTAAAATACTGGTATTCAGCTGAATGCGGCTTGACTGGAAGCCGACCCCAATATAGTTGGGAAAAGGCTAGGCAGGTGATGTCACATAAGTCAATTGAAGGTACACAAAGCTAAAGTCGATTCTTGATTAAAATTGATTCTTGATGATTATGATTCTTGATTGGCTATAAATTGCAATTACCTAAGTCCATGTTAATTTTCCCACTACGCACAAGATCCGGCCATTCCCTCACCTCACCACCCACTGAGTTTCACACCGAGATAATACCTTAAACAGGGCATATTTTAATGAATAAACTATTGTCCAGTTTTTACATGTTCCTTGTAAAACTTAAATTATCATCAACCCTTAAAAGTCCAGGGCATATGGAGCGAGCGATGGGGGGTTAATGGTATTAACACCACGCTTGCGCCTGCGCAGGGATCACTGTGATGGCAGGGGAATAGTTTATCTCTTGTGATGTTATTAGACTTATAAGGCGGATGCTGTTTACTTGATTCTTATGTTTTTTAAATCATTTTATTAGCATTGGTTCCCACGGAAAGGTAAGTTTTTAGGGAAAAAATATCTGGACTTTTCATATAAAGAAACTATTAATTTATAATGTGTATTGATTGTGGTTTTGAGTAGGAAAACAAAGTGTTCAAATACATACTCTCAAGAACCATTACCCT
This sequence comes from Mamestra configurata, assembly GCA_002192655.3. Classification (NCBI taxonomy): domain Eukaryota; kingdom Metazoa; phylum Arthropoda; class Insecta; order Lepidoptera; family Noctuidae; genus Mamestra; species Mamestra configurata. Next base: position 400,252 of record NDFZ01005237.1, read on the forward strand.
CCTTCTAAGAATTCTTATTTTTTTAATCAATTATTTTAAAAAATGAGGATTCTGAGAATTCTTCCCAACATAAAAACAACAAAAAACACATCACTAACATTATTCTAAATTCCGAGCTTGAAAACCGATAACAGCTGAACTCACCCTAAGCACTGAGGAAAAACACGACAAGTGCTTCGCACTACTGGTGCACTCACCCTATGTGTTTATCAATTAAACCGAGACTCCCCCTTTCAAGCTCTATAGGAATTCAAAGAACTCACGTCAAGGAAAAATCAATCGATTTTCTACCCTATCTTCAGGCCATAAAGGCTACGTAAACTGCATACAAAGTTTAGAAAACAAAACAAAATTCAATTTATCATCGCGTCAAAGGAATTTAAACGTTACATCAAGGTGTTAAAGTTTAAATGGGCGGCAATTAATGACTAATTTGTAGTGTTTTGTAGTAAGGGGTGCGTGTTTCCATTGTACGGCGGGACAAATGGCAAATGGCAGTTTGTCGTGAATAAGGGTATTTTTCACAATAAAAATTTCTATTCCAGGGTGAGATTTTGAGGTTTGCTAACTAGCTGAAGAAATAAAGTTTGACTTTACCTGAGGCTTTAGAAAAATTACATTCTATAAACGATAGCGGGGCGATTGCGATTGTCAAAAAAATAGGTATTTATTGTCGCTGTAACACTAGATACCCCTAACAAGAAACGTGTTTTTTTTTTTCGATTTATAGTACGAAATCTTCGTTTGCGAGCCCCACTCGCACTTTGCCAACTTTTTTGTTTTATCAACAACGAGTATCGAATACCCACCACCGCGTCAAAAGAATTTCTTTCAATAATTCAAATAAAATTATTGTCCCTGTACAAAAACTGCAGTTTAGACCGTATTATGTATCTCATTTTCATACTGAAACGCTATTATTAAGTAAACAATTACTGTCCGTAATTACACGTTGAATTGTCTTCTTTAACGGTGCAATTAACTGTTCCAATTCACGCTATTTACAGTTATCTCGTCTGTTAGGCAAAAAATATAAAAAAACACAGTAGTTTATTGAACTTGGCAGTAATTTTAACATTGAAAATGGAACTTAAAAGCTACAAAAGGCCAGAAAAAAAGCAATATGATCGAAAATCGCTGATTCCCGATAACATAAAGGCTTGCGCAAGAGCTCGTGGCCACAGCCTAACGAAATCCAGAGGATTAACATCACAGCACATTTTTACCAACAGTCATTTCATGACGGCGCACATTTTTTTGTTCTGTAATCTCTTTGATGGCGGCACCACTAAAAAGTTATTTTTACTTTATGCTCAGTTTGTTGGTTTTAGTGGCTCTCTGTGTCTTTGATATTTTTTTCTTCCTTTCTTTTTGTTATTGATGAATTAATAATGTTTTCTGACTGAGCAGTAAGTAGATCTTGTACTTAAGAAATTGGTTATAAATTTATGATTCTATATTTGCGGCAGGGTGTTTTGTATAGATCTATTTTTCTTTTATGCCAGACTTAAATATCGTCTATGTAAAGATAATACAGCATTGTATTATTCAGTATATGACTGTGCGCTGTTCTCTAAGGACTTCTGTACATAATGGGTCGTTTGTTGGACACGTTTCAACATCCATTACCGGACGACTAACTACTTTAATGGCTCTTTTGTTAACAAATGGAGTGATGGACGCTGAAGTGTGTCCAACGTGGCCCATTGTGTGCAAGAACTTTACGGAACAAGCAGCCCCAACACGTCAGATTTAATAATACTGCACACGTAGAAAATTACTAGCTGTTTTGCTATGAGTCTTACCGTGGAAAATCGTTCACTTTTATCTTGCAACGACCGGAAATACAGTGTTTCATTCATTCGTTCATTCATTGCAAGATTAGCTTAGAACTGCTCTGTTGCTCGTTCTAAAACAGCAAAAGTGTAAAATGCGTGCGCCAGCATTTAAATCGAAAATTACGAGCGTAAGACCTTCCCCATTCATATTAATATAATTTATTTTTTCTCAGCGAGAGCGAGGGAATGAATAAAAACTGTGCCCACCTCCGCAGGCGGCAACACTTCTTTATTAAAAGCGTAATTATATATATCGGAGCTGAATAATTTATGAGGGCAATATTTATTTTACAAATTAGGCTTGAGAATGCGAATGCTTGTTAAGGCATTGTGGCAAACAGGCTGTAAATAGAGAAACCCTGTTTTGTTGCCATAAAAAAGAGAACAAGGGAATTATGAATTTTATTGAGGTGTTTTTATTAACATAATTTCAATGTATATTTTGAAAAAGCGATCCATCAAGAAAGGGTCCTACCCTTTCTGATGAAAAAGTAATTAAAAACGGGACAACTGATCTATAAAAAGTGGACGGCGGAAAATAAATGTGTTTGCAGAGCAAAGTGTTTTGTCAATATACCGAACGTTTTCAGCCATATTTTTTGCTTTGCATATCAATTAAGAATTTTGCACAACAATAGACGACATGGACAATTGATCAAATATTAACATTTTACTGAATTCAATTATTCGTTTTTACATCTTTAAATTAATGTGTAAAACAATGGTTTGCTTATTAGTACAGCACCTTTCTTTTTATGGATGGGATGGATGAAATCATCAAATGACTTTTTCCACCCTGGGTGGAGCGGAAGGGCGTGTCAGACTCTTACTGACTAAAACCCATCCGTGTTCCTTCTAAAGCCGTTTGCGTTCCAGGGCCGCGGTGACTCTTGCGAACAAATTCCGCAACCATTCGTACAGAACCTAGTATGTAAATAACGTTGAAATAGTTAGTATACCTTTAGTATATTATCTTATCTAGGAAGCACTTAACTTACTTTTTATTTGCCATGTATTTTATGATCCAGTGCACAATTAGCCCATTTACATTTTCGCATAATTTTACCCTGGCACAGCGTAGTCAAAAAGTCTTGATACTTTTGGCTGACAGAAAATATTTTTAACAAGTTGAAAAAATACCTTTTTCCTCAACCACTATTCTGACTCAGTATCGTTATGCAAAAGAACTTATAAGAGCCTTTTTTCCCTACGAATCGCTAATACTCGTAAAGCCATACTTAACACAATAAAACAATAGCTCCGCCATTTTTTATTCGGGCTGACATTAAAAGCTCGCTTTTAACATATCCTTCTTCGCACGATCTTAGTGAAGTCGTCCGAAGTCATACATATTTATGTGGTAGTGCATTAAGTTCAACGCGACGGTCCAAGGTTGTTAGTTGTTGCTAACTGCGAGGCATTAGCACACTTGGACAGGGACGTGTATGACAAAGTGACATGTCCAGCAATTTAAAACAGATTTTGCTTATTCTCGCTTCGTCACTGACAGTTTTTTGTGTTTACTTTGAAGATCTTGTGATAAAGTTTGTTTGTCAAAGTAAAATATCGGTTTGATATAAATTCTAAAGTTCTTTCATTCACTGACAGACAACAGAGCCAAATGCTGGGAATAGAAGAAAAAAAAATACACAGTAGTTCCTTATAAAAGAAAATAATATTTTTAATCATTCATCAAAAGGGATTTAAAAAAATGAGAGTAAAAGTTTGTATAGAAGTTCAGATTTTTTTGCTGATAGAACATGACATTGAGGACACAACCTTTTAACAGTAAACTTTGGATCTAAAAAATATGGCATGTCTGTTTAATATCCCGTTTAAGCGATAGTTGCTGTGCAAGACGACCCTCTTTGACATTGTCCATTACTCGATGCGTGTCCGGAGCGTCCGTATTTAGGAGCTAACAGACGTTGAAGTGTAGCTTAAATTGACTGTTATGTAGGGGACATGTGACGCAGGGGAATTTAGGCCAACTACCCGTCATTAGCCTGTCATTCTGTCAAATTAAACAGTACGAATTGCCGGTTTATTCAGCTCTTAAATACGAGTTCTAGTATTTGAATTTCTGCTCACAGCGCATATAGCCAGAATATAAGCATAAAATATATTCAGAGTAATGAGCTCGTTAACGGATATGTCGAAGTGCGTCTTTCCGCCTCGTGAGATTTCCTAAGGCAAATCTGTCTTCATTAAACTCGGGAAACATGTTTCAGAGCGACAGACATATAGAACAATATTCCAATTATAATATTTATGAACACAAATCTATATTATACTTCGACTGAAACTGATTGATACATTAAACTTCTAAAACTGCACACTTACTCACTTAATTGCCATAGCCTTTCTTACTCTGCAATAAACTATAAACTTAATGATAGTAAAGAACCATTTTCCGTAGACAAAGCACAATTTCTAGTTACTCATTTCTCTTCTCTGTCATTTTCTTTAACAGCGAATTCAAAATGGAAACTTTCATTCATTTATCACTGTTATTTTCGCAGCACGAGGTCCGAATAAGTGAGTCATCAAAAATATATGTTTCATATAAATATTTTATGTGAAGCATTCTGAATATTTTATTATATATGGCGAATAACCCAGATAGTGGGCGAGTGATGTTATTAGCCGGAGCTATGGGGTGGCGGAGTAGCTGCAGACATAATATTCCTTGCTTGCATAACGTAAAAGGTCTTTGCTTGATCGTAAAGTTTTTTCGTATGGTTTCCATTTGTTCGCACGGCACGTTTTGTAAGTTTAGTTTGTTTTTTATTTGAAAGTCGTACAAAACTTATTTTTTATATTTCTTTTGACGTTATAGGGTTACTTACCGTTCTTTCAAGTTCCTTTGTAGAAGAAATACGTAACGAATATTACTTTTTTTTATAAAAATATTATAAACACGAAAGTGAGTTTGTTTGTAGGCGATTTCACGCCTAAATTGCTGGACCAGTTTTGAAGGATTTAGTTACACAGACAGTATGGAACGACGATTAGAGGGCTACTTTTATAGCGAACGTTTATATTAACGCGAACAAAGCCGCGGTAGTAATAAAATAAATCAATTAATCATAAATGAGAAACTTCATTTCTCCTGTCACATGTGCTAGAAACCAGGCATCGGGGAAAGGGAATCATAAATTTATATTACCGAAAGGAAATGAGACTAATAAACTGAATTAATGTTCCAACTATAAGTAGTTATCAGCGATGGTTTATGTCTTCTCGTGGGTATAAAATATTTATACTTATACAACAAGCCAAGGTTGGCCGGGTAATTAGATACGAACAGGACTTACAAAAAACTACCAAACAATTCCAGTGCATTTAGTTTAACTAAAACAGCATCTAAAATCCATATACATGTTCAAAACGAGATCATAATATAAAATGATGTCAATTTTCAATTCTCTTTATTTAAATTTAATGTCGCCTGTGGTAATAAAACAGCCATAAAACCAATTTATGTTAACAGTTCTGTATGTATCACACGTTTGAATCTTCATATTGAATAGTAATGCTCACATCTGCACCTATTACGGGTATCATGGTGTTTATTTGGTAACAACTTAATCTTCTTTTATCGGCCACATTGATGACCCAATTGACTGTTTTTATATTTCAAAATGAATGTCAGAACATTTTCTTGAACTTATAATATAATAACTAGCTTCTGCCCGCAGCTTCACTCGTGTTAAATTTTCACAAAAAGCTAGCCAATACCCGTCTCCAGCTATCTCTATGCCAAAATCATCAAAATCAAACACTCTTTAGCATTTACAATATTACTTAGGATTAGACGTTTTGTAATACCAAAAAGAGGCCCATGTTAAGTTTTTTATGTCTATATTTAATGAAAATGGCAAAATAAAAGCTTATTAGACGTTGCAAAACTAACCATTTAACTTCACCTCCCATAAAACACACTAAACATTAAACTCCATCATATTCACGTCCCATAACAACATGTGAAGACATGCAACAAAATAATAAAACACGACTCGGTTTGTCCATAAAACCGACACATCCATTGCGCAGCACGACCGTGACCGCAGATGGCCGAGCGGGGCTGACCGCGCGATGGGCAGCGAACACCCGTTGCGGTTACAGACAGAAATGTTTCACTAAATAATACAGTGGTGCGGTGGCGAACACTGTAGTTTATGGGCTATAATCACTACATAGTTGTAAAAGGAAGTGAGGCTTCCACAGTAATGATTTCGAAACTATTTTCTGCTACTTTTTAACGTTAAACAGCGGATAATGAGAGCTATGGTGGCACTGGAACAAGTTACTACTTCATATCTTATGTACATAACGTCTTTATCCATTCCATTTCATTTCGTATTTTTGTTAACGCTTTTGAATTTTTCTGATAAAAAATTCTATGAAAACATTAAGTATTCATAGTAAATTCGCTTTCCTTTTACGTAATGGCCATGTACGGTAGGTACGTTCATGTAGCCATACAATAAAATTCATGGACACAATAGGAACGTTCCCTTTCAGAGGAAAACGTTGAAAGCCTGCTGGGAATTAATTACCGTAACCTATTTAATTTTATTACCACATACATCGGAGATTCTCTCTTAATGAGAAAGCAGTATATACATAAATAAATAGCAATAGGTATATACTGACTTTCTTTGCATTATGTATGACAAAATGATCACTTTACCTACAATAGGTAATTGATTGCAAGTGTATAGCAAATAATACCTACTGCCAGCATAGATAAATCAGTTTTAATTAAATATAGTATCAAAATGGTTTGTCCATCGTATAAACAGGGATCTGCTTACTGACTGATTTAATACTGAATTACTGACTATCGGTCAAAATGGTCAAAATTCAGGGAAATCAATTGCTCACATTGATTTCTCTTAATTTACACATTATCTTTTAATTTGAAACATCAATATGGTTGAAACTATCTAACTGTCATCTAAATAACTGTTTATTGTCTTTGTAATCCGTGATGCTTTACAATAATTAAGTTCCCTGACTGCGCATTACAAAAAAAAATGGATTACTAAAATCCAAACGGACGATACGAAAACAAGGTTAGTTAAAGCTTGTAAAATCATAGACGCTTGCCACTTTTTACAAACCAAACAAGTTTTACAAAAAAAAAACAACATTTTCCGCGAAAACCGAACCCGATATTACGTTACACCGAATACCGCCTACACCAAACTAGACCAACCCAATTTATTTAACAAAAAAAAAACAAAACACGACACGTCATCCGAACGGATCGTGTCAATGGAGCCAAGCAGTCTCCGAGCGCGGTCAGTGACCCCCAGCGCGCGGCCGCAAAGCCGATTCATCGTACTTAGGAATTCTACATAAGTAATAAACTTTCCGTATTATTATTGTGCGAAACTTTCAAAGACTTTGAAAGCCTCTTATGTACGTGTAGTTTTAAGGGGTTTCTTTGCTTCCGTATTTTCTTAGATATCTTGCGAGAACGAGCCCTCATTCGTCTTCCTGTCGAGTATTGATTTTCTTTGCGCTAAGGTGTCGGCGAAATTCGTTGTTACATTTAATATATTGTTTTAGAACGTTGTTTCGTTGTGAAAATTTGTTTTCGGGCATGTTTATTTTTGTTGCTGCCGTGTTTTCTGGTAAAATTGGATACATTTTATGAACTTGGAGGCAATATTTTGAACTAAGACTACATTAGCTCGTGGCTAAATAATAACGGCCGTACGGGTCGATCTCCAGGGTTAAGCAACGCTTGCCGAGGTTGGTCTGTGGATGGGTGACCATCTTAACACACCGAGACACGTCACGGCTGTCATTTGTAGATCTTTGGCAGTCGTTAAATAGTCGTCGTCGAATAGTCAGAAGCCAGATAATCTGACACCAGTCTTGCCAAGGAGTACCGTGTTAGCCAGTTAATGGGTTGTGGAGGTCTGGTAGGCAGCCGCTCCACGTAAAATACTGATATTCAGCTGAATCCGGTTTGACTGGAAGCCGACCCCAATATAGTTGGGAAAAGGCTAAGGAGATGATGTTGACTACATTAGGTATACATATGTATCTCTTCTTAGAAGAATTCCTTATAGCTCCACACTACGAATATTCAAATAAACCTACTTTAAATGCCTAATCTAATTAAAAATGGCATAACTCCGAGCACACGTCGCTTTGAACCCGCGACCCTGCGCTAGCGAGCGACATGTGAACCACAAAGCCAGTAGGTCAAGGGGACTGCATGCACGACTGACTTCGTTATTAAATTACATTTACTTAGAATATGATCGAACTTGGATATCTGCAGCTTGAGGAATTTTAAAGGTGAGGCAGCTAGAGAATGTTTTCATAACTATAAAATGTTAACTTGACTAAACATTTTGTACAAGTACAATCAAACACTTATTGACAACTTCATGCACCTTTGTGACAAAATAACAGTGTCATTAGTATTTTTATTAGATTCTGGTACTCATAGAAAGATTTGACTTGTTTATATATTTATTATAGGTAATGCTACGAATCTCTCGCGAGATTTTCAAAAGACTGTCGGAACTAACTGCTTAAAATGCTTTCCGATGCTCGGAGGAGTCTCGAAATGTAATTTGCCACCCATCCATGCACCGAGCACCATCCACGAGCTCCATAAATTAGAAAAAAAAACAATTAAGTTAAATGAAAACTGGCACGCGCAATTAATAGAAATAAAAAATGGAAGGCAATTTAGTCCCTGAAATTGAGTTTCCGCCATGTTTGACACATTTTATTTAAATTCAATCACTATAAGTACCACTTCGCGGATGAAAATTAAATGAATATCAACAAAACACACACTAGCATGATTGCACTTATCAAAGAAAATAGCTTATCCTGTAATCCTGAAATGCTTAACTAACATTTAATTAAGTTTTACCATCATTTCAGCTGAAATACACCCACTACCTGGCATAAGTCAGTCTCATTCGTCGCCAAATCGACCGGTCCTACACTTTCCGCGACCTTCACGAGGTCATCAGTCCACTTTGCATAAGTACTCCTTCCGAAATCAGGCTTATACAGATCCTGTAAAGAAATGCTTAGAGCAGACAAAACCCACGAACTTTTCGAAATGCATTTTCGCCATTTAAATCACTTTATACCAACTACTACACAGACAGTTATTTTAAAAGGTCATCCTTCCGTAAACCGTACCTGTTTCCTATCATTAAACTTGTCAAGAACCATAGCTAGACTTGTTACTAACATGGTAACATGTAATGACATTACAGTGTGTAAACGCAACATCTATCGCTAACTGCCACAGCGCCATATTCTAATGTCAGCTCATTTACCTAATCCGGTCAAGGCCTTGTAGATAACAGGGTTGTCAAGTGGAATTCTTGCTAAACATTACTGGATTTACTTTTTGATCTGCATTTTGCAAATAAATGTGTAAGTGAACAGTAGCGCAACGCCAAAAAAGTTCGTAGAACTGTACTGTAGCTACGTCAGAGCAGTGCTACGCCAAAAACAGTGCGTAGTATAGTAGTGCTACGCCAATAACAGTTCGTAGAACAGTAGCGCAACGCCAAAAAAAATCGTAGAACTGTACTGTAGCTACGTCAAAGCAGTGCTACGCCAAGAACAGTGCGTAGTATAGTAGTGCTACGCCAATAACAGTTCGTAGAACAGTAGCGCAACGCCAAAAAAGATCGTAGAACTGTACTGTAGCTACGTCAAAGCAGTGCTACGCCAAAAACAGTGCGTAGTATAGTAGTGCTACGCCAATAACAGTTCGTAGAACAGTAGCGCAACGCCAAAAAAGATCGTAGAACTGTACTGTAGCTACGTCAAAGCAGTGCTACGCCAAAAACAGTGCGTAGTATGGTAGTGCTACGCCAATACAGTTCGTAGAACAGTAGCGCAACGCCAAAAAAGTTCGTAGAACTGTACTGTAGCTACGTCAAAGCAGTGCTACGCCAAAAACAGTGCGTAGTATAGTAGTGCTACGCCAATAACAGTTCGTAGAACAGTAGCGCAACGCCAAAAAAGATCGTAGAACTGTACTGTAGCTACGTCAAAGCAGTGCTACGCCAAAAACAGTGCGTAGTATGGTAGTGCTACGCCAATACAGTTCGTAGAACAGTAGCGCAACGCCAAAAAAGTTCGTAGAACTGTACTGTAGCTACGTCAAAGCAGTGCTACGCCAAAAACAGTGCGTAGTATGGTAGTGCTACGCCAATACAGTTCGTAGAACAGTAGCGCAACGCCAAAAAAGTTCGTAGAACTGTACTGTAGCTACGTCAAAGCAGTGCTACGCCAAAAACAGTGCGTAGTATGGTAGTGCTACGCCAATAAAGTTCGTAGAACAGTAGCGCAACGCCAAAAAAGTTCGTAGAACTGTACTGTAGCTACGTCAAAGCAGTGCTACGCCAAAAACAGTGCGTAGTATGGTAGTGCTACGCCAATAAAGTTCGTAGAACAGTAGCGCAACGCCAAAAAAGTTCGTAGAACTGTACTGTAGCTACGTCAAAGCAGTGCTACGCCAAAAACAGTGCGTAGTATGGTAGTGCTACGCCAATAAAGTTCGTAGAACAGTAGCGCAACGCCAAAAAAGTTCGTAGAACTGTACTGTAGCTACGTCAAAGCAGTGCTACGCCAAAAACAGTGCGTAGTATGGTAGTGCTACGCCAATAACAGTTCGTAGAACAGTAGCGCTACGCCATAAATAGTTCGTAGAACTGTACTGTAGCTACGTCAAAGCAGTGCTACGCCAAAAACAGGGCGTAGTATAGTAGTGCTACGCCAATGACAGTTCGTAGAACAGTAGCGCTACGCCATAAATAGTTCGTAGCACAGTAGTGCTTCGCCAACAAAATTTGATTTAGCTTAGTAGCGCTACGTAGAAATAATAGGTTTTGATAACAAAATAGTTCGTAGCACAGTTACGCTACGCAAATAAAAATACGTAGTTCGTAGCACAAGTATCTACGGAACTTGCGGCATCTCAAAAATGTAACCTCACCCTTTTTTTATTTATCTTTTGCCAACCCTACCAAACTACCTACTCATGTAGACACGTGGCAAACATTACCTCATCCCACTCTTCGCTGTAATCGGATATTTAGGATCGCCTTTTATAAAACTCTGAACTTATATTCGTTTTTCGCAATTAATATTAATGATGCCAAAGTCACTTATCATCCCGGACGGAAGGGACCGTGCATAATGTTATGAAGGGAGGTGACGTCACGAAAAAAATTAAAAAGGTGGTTGATACATTTACATTTTTGCATATAATTACATGTCTGATCCCTGAGATAAAATGGAATTACAATAATAATGAACAGCATCACTTTTAAGGATATTTTCATAATTTCAGACGGGTTTAAAATTAATAAAATTCCATGTTTCATTGAAAAGTGATAAGACAAAATATGTATTCGTTTCGACTTCATGAGACACTTACAACGTTAACCTTTTCATTTTGAGAATTCAATATAAATATTGACACTGCGCTATAATAAAAAATCCCATCAAACGATTCTTAGAAACAGATAAATCAAGGATTTTTTTTAGTGTCATAATTAAGGATTTAGTGATAGATTATACAATGTGTAACAGAATAAACGCAATACCTCTTAAGGGGCCATTGTTCTCATCATTATGAACAACTTTTACAATGGGACCAACACCGAAATCGCGAAAAAAAATCAGCTGTTCAGTACATTTTGTCGAGTTATGCGCACATAAACGTATGAGTACAATGACCTCTTAAGAGGTATTGCGTTTATGCTGTTACACGTTGTATAGAGTTAATTACGTAAAGTTTAATACATAGAGTTAATTATGCAATTGGGGATCTCGACTTAAAATCCTCGGGTCGATTCTGTAAACATGTCGAAGTGAAGGCTTGGCTCACTGGGGTCACGTTGATCACTTCATCACGAGGTGAGCTGTCAATCCATACAATCGAGATGCAATGACAGCTCACTCCGTGATCACGTGACATCTTAATTGCATGGATTGACAGGTCACCTCGTGATCACTTCACCCAAGCCTTCACTTCGACATGTATACAGAATCGACCGGCAGAACTTTCTCCCAAGATTATGGTTAGCAATGAATATCCATGCTCCACCTCCATGTAGGCTTTCAACCAACAGTAGCACAAAATAATATTGTAACTTCTCAATGAGCCAGTCACTTGCGTTCATCTCACAGTAACTGTATACTAGCACCAGCAGTTATTATAACTGTGATCAGCTGTGCACTTACCGACGAGCGATTAGCGATCGGGGTTACAGATACTCAACTGGAATGGGATGGTCTCTAATAAGATTGGAATGATAGAAATGGTTCCGAAGCCCCGTCCCTGGTCAAGCTTGTACTATCGTCTGTCATTGTCAATAGTAATATTTGAGCGACGAAAACTGTCCTTATGTTATAATAAACACTGTCGAAATCGCAGTGTCAGTGTTATAGATGTTGAGTGGTTAACTGTATCAAAATAAATGTTCTCACTTTCAATCACCCCGGAACCTTAAGCCTAATACTAAGCCCCCGCTGTCCGTCTGTCTGTCAGCGGGCTGTATCTCATAACCGTAATAGGTTGACAGTTGACATTTTCGTAGTGTCCAGTACAAGTTTAATTTTTACTGCTCGAGGAGGAGTAGCAGGCCTGAGTATTTGATATTCATTTCAGCTTGATTCCTCCAATCGTTCCTGAAAAAAAGGGTCTTGACAGACGGACAGATAGACGGACAAAAAAGTGATCCATTTTGCCAACTGAAGTACGAAACCCTAAAAATAAAAATAAATTTGAAAGTTAGTGGACATGGTGATTATTGGTACGTCTTGTGTGGTTTCTTGTGCGAGTCCGACTCACACTTGACCGGCTTTTCTGTCTTAAATATTTTCATTGCAAAACAACAGTATCCCAAGAATACCACTTCCAATTCTGTCAATACCAAAATAAATGAAAGTGCTGAACTTAATCCAGCCCTTACAATACCCGTCGTGCAACCACGGGATATTGAGATCCCGTGTCCCGGGCTCCGCGATCCCGGGGGATCGATCGTCCCGGGATAAGAAGGGATAGGTTTCAATTGGCTAGGATCAACCACAATCTGTTGTGTTGTCGTAGTTGTATACTCGTAAGAATTGGATTGAAATAACTACACTCCAGTAAGGGTGGGTTAGATTGCTGAGCAATTTTCTTTTCACAATACAGTATGAAAAAAATACATAGCGTCCTATGAACTTTAATTCAAGAACTGTATTCACTACCTATGTTACACAAATAAAAAATAATTATGATTATAAAAAAACAGCTTGTTATGTTTTTAACCAATTATCGTGAGTGGAGACTACTAAGTAAACATATTTTTATTGTACTAAATTTAATTTCACTGGTCAATACATACTTATCTAATGAGCCCAAACACCATGGTCTTAACTTATCTATTTGGTTGAGGAGTATCTCTATATAAAATAAATTAATTAATTTATATTTTAAAATTGAATTTTCATCCACAAGTAAATTTTGTGGATGAAAATTTAATTTTTTGATTTGATTTGATTTGATTTTTTCTATTTTTTCTGTTGTGTTGTCCGAATTAATGTTTAAGTATTTTTATTTGTTATGTTAAGGTATTTTTAATGTTAGGTACTGTGCAATAGGTGCAAATATATTATTGCATGTTGCTCAAAGTTAGATAAGTATTCCACGTGTAAGCTTAATTGGATGTCAGAAAGTGCTTAAAAAATGAATTACTAAAATCCGGAAACAAGCAAGTAAAAATAAAGATAGAAGAGAAACTAAATTAGCCCATAACCTGCTTGTGCTAACGTAGAACAGATTTATCTTCCATAATTTTCCTTATCAACATTATATTCTTGGCAACACACTGCGATCATGCGTGATGATAATCACAGTTTGTCCTTATTTGCAGGCTTGAATAGACGGCTGTCCATCCTGTTATTGTAATCATTTGTCATATCGTCTTCATTAACTACGTCCATTAGGAATTCCACTGTTTAGAAAGAAGAGACATTTATAACTCAAGGAAATGGTAAAGAAAACTTCTGAAGAAATAACAGTAGCTGCCAATGCGAAGCAACCAGGGCTTAGAACCCCGTTATCAATGAATGACCAGCTAGCAGGCATAAACTAAACTACTATCTATTCTGCTTGATTCTTACTGGCTTCCCTTCAAAACGAAATCTATTATATACTTGAATCTTTAATCCAAGACAACTTTATAATAATCCATCGCCACTATCTCAAGTATCGACTTTAGCGTTGTCTATTTTAAGTTAATTTACAAGTGACCATTTGTTTTACAAAGTTCCTAAAAAAAGGTTACAATCGAATTTGAACGTCGTCTTCTATAACACAGAGTTGGTAGCCCCAAACTATATAAATTTTCTTGAATTATGAATTGGAAGTTGGTGTCGGACGTAAAAGAATAACACCATACCATCACTTCCAGTGGGCGTCGTAAGAGGCGACTAAGGGACTCACCAGAGAATGGGCAGCAGCATTCCCTGTGCATTGCAACAGCGATCGCCAACCCGCCTGCAAGCGTGGCGAGGCCTATGTCCAGCAGTGGACGTCTTTCGGCCGATATCATGATGATGATGAAGTCGGAAGTAATGAAGGAAGACCTGTACTCAGGAGTGGGGCAGTACGGGCTAGAAATAATAATAATATTGCCAGCCTACTGCTTTCTATATCCTCACAATACGTGTAGTTCTTTTTTAATCCCGTATAAAATAAAAACTGTGATACAGAGAGCTCCTTTGTTTTATATTAATTAGTACGTTCTCATACAAGCACATTTTTGCATTAGTCACGGTAATCAAGCTAATTACGTCCCATGTCGAACGGGAAATAAGAAATGAGCGAAAATATATTTTCTCATTACATCTAATAGGAAAAAAAAGGATTTTTCTTTTTATATTACAGTTAGCTCGATTAATGGATTCTTCTGAGATCGCAGATGTTTTCTAAACATGGTGTTACACTTTATCAACCACATCAGCCGATCGATTCTGTATATATGTCGAAGTGAAGGCTTGGGTGAAGTAATTACGAAGTGAGCTGTCATTCCATCTTGATTACACGGCATGGAATGACAGCTCACTTCGTGATCACTTTACCCAAGATTTCACTTCTACGTGTATACAGAATCGCACTGCAGCATCGGCTTCGCTCATTGCTGTGCCTAGGCCTTTGTTTTCTTGAGACACGTTCCTTTGCCAGCCTTATCGCGATGGCGACTATGTCGTCTGCCCATCTCGATGCTATTTTAACCCATACATTACTATTGTTTTACCCAATCGAACGGGCGGACGTACAACTTTTGATCCTAGGTTTAAGCCTAGGCCATTTCTAGGTTGTGCTTATGGAATTTGTTCGAAAGAGTCACCGCGGACCTGGAACGCAATGGGCATTAGGAGAAACACGGATGGGTTTTAGACAGTAAGAGTCTATAGAGGTATGCGAAATAGGGTTTAAAGTTCCGCAAACCTCCATTAAAAAGGGAGGATCCTCCGACCGGGAGGTTGTTTTGTTTGGTGGGCAACTGCCCGATAGCTGATATTCGGACTGTTGTATATGTTCAAATCGCACGGAAAACTCTGATACCGCGATGCAGGATTTCGTTAGAAGTTCATCGCTAGCATAGATGGCGTTGCGGTTCTTTTTGTTGCCGTACGAATTTCGCTTCGTATTTTTTTCTTTTGGCGGCATTGATGCCGCTACAAGTCTGACACTCCTTTTCGCTCCACCCAGAGCAGAAGGAGTAATTTGATTATTATTTCTGGGTTGAATTGTCCCAATTACGAATAAACTCCCTTTATAAGTCGTGACTAGAAAGTCACGACTTATAAAGGGAGTTTATTCGTCACGGTATTTCATAAAGACTTATACGCGTTCAAAATTAAAATCGGTTTATTCACTTGCAAGTTTGTATGGCTGCTGTTTGCTCTCATACTGCATGAAAAGTCGAGAATTAAACGAATAAAACGTGTTCTGATAACCCTTTAGTTCAGAGACCTAGTTTCCACAATAAAACGTTATCACGATAAAAGGATATTACAGTCAATCAAACAACATAATCTTTTGATCGCCCTTCACGACACCCCCGGGAGAAGGAGTAGGCTTATCTCCGAGGGGATCGGTCTGCACTAATTGTAGTTTTAAATAACTTGTCTGTTTCAAAGCATTATTTCGTACTTGATTGTTAATCTTGTTTTGTACTTGGATAAAGTAACTTGGAAGTGAAGGGAAACACGTATTATTGTATGGCAAAGTGGTTAGAAGTTAACCTCATTTGTTAAGTATTATTAAACCACTAGGTGCCGCCCGCGGCTCTGCCTGTGTAATCTAGGTAATTCCTTCTGCCTGTGTAATTAGTATCTAGGTACTTCCTTCCGCTATAAATTATAGCCTTTATGCTATTCAGAAGTATAAGCTATGTTTCTGTAAAATTCTATCGAAATATGTTCAGTAGTTTGTGCGTGAAAGAGTAAAAAACATTCATCTGTTTACTGTATCACTGTTATGTTATACTAGCTGCACCCCGCGGTGTTACCCGCGGTTTAAGTAGTCTATGTGTTAATCCAGGGTGTCAGCTTCCTGCATACCAAATTTTATCAAAATTGATCCAGCCGTTTGCGCGTGAAGAAGTAACAAACATACACACACACATTCACAAACTGTTTTTTTACTGTGTTCGTTGTATTGTGTCTGTGTCGAATAAAAGTGTTCTATTCTATTCTATTCATCCATCCTCACAAACATTCACATTTAAATGACTAAGTCGCAAAACAATCCTATCCGGATTGTATGTTCTAGAATTCGAGGAATATACTTCAACTAAACACTACCTAATACCTAGGTCTAAAATCAAATAGCCAGAATGAGGCCAATTCAAAAACTACTAAACAAGTCCAATTCCGACTATTCGTAGTTCAGGTAGCCACATTAGTTTAGGGTTTCAGGGTCCGAAATAAGCCTAATTGTAGACCTAAATTTAGAACAATACTATAATAAATATCCCAGGCCCGAAAAGGGATGAAATCATTAGGAATGCCTGACTTAAACTATTGAATACAGTATAAAACCGATTTTACATATAATCCAGACAAATTAAGGGTATCCACCTTGGATTGAGAAATAATATGTTAGCTGTAAACCTTTATTTTGGTATTCTTAAGGTTGTCTTTAAAGTTTCATAAAATGTAGTGACTGTGACATGGTCGATAGTCACAAAAAATCGATTTTCCGCAAATGTCTCGCTTCCTATGGTTCCAATGATATGCGCGCTATAATGAAAGTTTTAGAGCATAAAATTCTCCATAAATTCTGTACCAAACCCTATACGCTTAGCCAAAATAAAGGTTTCATATTAGTTCATAGCTCATCTCTCATTTCGAGGTTTATCCTCTTTTTAGGCATAATTGACTGGACGAATGCTGATCTACGAAAAATTTGTGAAGTTACGAGATTATTAAAGAACCTAAATGACAGCATACAAACAAGATGTATGACAGTATGACACACTCCTCATACATTCAACACTGAAGTCACCCACACAAGGTCATAGGATGATCTTATTAATGTAACAGACCGACCGCACTATGCCAGTAATTAGTTTAACTAAGCTCTGATAAAGTCATTAAAATACGTTTAAGGAAGGTATGACCGTATTTGTATGAATGTAGACGAAGCAAAGGAGGATTGGAGCTCGTGTTTTCTGCTTACCTCAATGGGAATACTTGAATTTACAATTCGAGATAATTTCAATCCATTGCAAACAACTCAAGTATCGACTTTAGCGTAGTGTATTTTAAGTTGATTATTATTAGAGGAGCTCGTGGCTAAAGAATAACAGCCGCACGGGTCGATCAAGGTTAAGCAACGCTTGTCAATGTCGGTCTGTGGATGGGTGCCATCTTAACATACCGAGTTTCCTCCGTGCCTCGAAAAGCACGTTAAGCCGTTGGTCCCGGCTGTCATTTGTAGATCTTTGGCAGTCGTTACGCATTGTCAGAAGCCAGTAAATCTGACACCAGTCTTGCCAAGAACTACCGTGTTACCCAGTTCATGGGTTGTGGAGGTCTGGTAGGTAGCCGTTTCACGTAAAATACTGGTATTCAGCTGAATCTGGTTTGACTGGGAGCCGACCCCAATATAGTTGGGAAAAGGCTAGGCAGATGATGATTTTAAGTTGATTATTAAACAGACCTCAAACAATTTACCCTATTTCAATTTCCTTTTTCCGGAAATGCTCTACCCGTGTGTAAATTTTATCCAAATGCATTTAGCCGTTAAGATGTGCAGACGTATCAAACAGACATGGAGATAGACTAACAGACAGACTACGTTACGTTCGCATTTATATATACTATAAGTAAGAAGTATGGATATATATGTCACTGGAAAATTGTAGACCCCGTAAGATTATAATAAATCTTGATTAGATTATAATTTCTCGATATATTATGAAAAAATCGTTTTGTATACAATAAATCTCATCCAAATTCAATAGTTTCCAATATCCGTGTCTTATTAAAAAACAACGGGTTGCACTCCGGGAGTGCCGGCAGAAGTGAAAACTTGAACATTAACGTTGTGCATTTTTAGTATTTTGGAATGGTTAGGGAATAATTTCGAACGAATTGCTTTAATTATCAGTATAAAAGTACTATCATTTATGTGGTAAAATACAATATTCATTTATAACGCTATCGCTAACGTTCTACACAAACATGACAATTAATATTACATTAAAAATTTAACACTTCAGAACTTTCCCTCCGTCTTACGAATTTTCGATCAGGTCACGTGTCCTGACGCGAGTCTAACATTTTTTACCCATCCCAAAGAGTTGCACAACGCCGCTAAAGAAGTTTTCACTGCAAAAAATAGTTTACAATTTCACGTGATATTTTACAATCTTACGGCGTTTGCAATTTCCCGGTGACATATATATGGCAGAAAAAATATGAGCCGAATGATGACTCCGGGAAGTTCTCGAGTGAGCTTGAACGATACTTCCTAAGATAATATGAGAAGCTCATAGATATCGTTTATAATCAGCGGGGTAGATAGCGAGGCTAAGCACCTAAGGGTCATCTCTAATTAAGCCCAGTCACTTTATCCATGCGCGTTATGGAGCAAATACCTGACTTCTTCGTCAAACAAGACCCTTTGATCTGACTAGATGGCACTGGCAATAGTCCCACAACGTTTCAGACGAGTCCGCCACAGATAATGAGTAGGTATGTACAAAAACATGAAACAAAAGAACATTATCTCGTGCCAAAACCGACCTACATAATCGTTCAATTAATCATCCAAACATCTTTCTTTTACAATATCTAACGACATCCTCTTCCCGTATATATATTTAGGTACAAAACGTATAAATTCTTGTATATAAACAGATATATACGCATCATGCCTATAAATAGTGATGTAACAAACGTTAACCGTATTGCGAATTAATGAATGAGATTTTCGCATTAGCATTCGACTTTGATTCCATTCCATTCGAAATTGGAATCGAATGAATTGCTTAGCGGAATAAGTAGGCGTCTACTAAGATACAATCTGTCACCAATGTTTGTAGAGAGACTTACTGTCCAGAGAGGTCCTGTACATGTGAGAACCTTATGGCTGCGTCAGCGAATGGTGTTACCATAGCTGCCGATAAACATCACCTATATTTAATATCACTGTATTTGCCATCGATATGGTATGAAGACTATCCAGATTAAGCCTCGCGTTCTAAACAGAAATGGTCAGGGGGGCTACTCTCTAAGCCCGAAGTTCGTAGTTTCGGGCTTAGTTGCGGGCGTATCACCTAACCACTAAGAATCCGTGTCACCTAACCACTAAGAATTAATAACAAAACGATTTGACAGTTACTGTCAAATCGTGTTGTCATTCATTCTTAGTTCGGGTTCGGAACTAATCGTAAGTCAGTAGGTGATACGAAGTAGAATACGGCCGCAACTAAACCCGAAACTACGGACTTCGGGTTTAGAGAGTAGCTCCCCAGGTTTGAAGGCTCTTTTAATACATCCCAAACAGAATAAAATTGGACATTATCCTACAGAACATTTTCCCCAGTTTAAAGTACGAGTAGGTACTGTAACAGTACTTACTCCGTCACGAATCGCAGCAACTTCAACGTGTTCAAGTTTTTAATCATGAGTCAGCGAAAATAACGACCGGTGAAGTAATTATATGAGAAAACGAAGTGCTAATGGAAAATGTAATTAACGTGATGCTCTGTCAGATAACAGGATTACTCATTAGGAATGAAAGAAAAACTACAGTGATTCATCTTGTTATCTTCTTGTGCTAATCAGAGGTTATGTACAAATGTAAGGTAAATATGTTCTGTGATATTTTTAGATAGGCTGCCATTGTGTGTTTTGGCTTGGTGTTTATTTAGTTTGATTCATTCAGAACATCTTAGATATGCCATTTACTTACTTAATGATCTTTTTATAGTATGAAAAACCAAGGCATAGCCTGATTAATTTACCCAACAGCAATGCCTATTAAAAATTTTGCAAGGGAAATCTTTTGAAATCACATCAAAGAACGATTTTACATTCAGCTGGCTTCAAAAGGAAACTATTGAATCTAGAGGCTAGATTCAAATTCAGGCATCAAAGCCCATCCTGCTTACCAAGCGGTTCTGGCATGGTAAACAGGAACGAACCGGCGAGCTTCATGAATGTATTCTACTTAAAATTCGCACTCGCTCCGCAAACATAGTCGCATCCCTACGAACGGTCTTATCGATCCCGACAAGATATAATATAAAATATATACCACATACATCACACACACCCGACACATCGGAAAACAATTCTTATGACGTGTGACGTATGATCGCTTTTCGCGTAACAAGCTATGACCTACAAAACATGTCGGATTAATTCGCCACAGGGCCGCACTCGGGCGAAACGTTTTTCGGATGACGTGACGTGACGTCATTAATTTAATAAGTTTTGCGTCGAAGTTGGGTACTGCGCTTGACATATTTGATAGAATTTCGCAATACATTTTCTACAACATATTTATGTTGAGCTTGAGGCAGAGTTTCCTCTCTCCCAGATGTGTATTTTGTTGAATGGCACCTTTTTCCTTATTTGAGGTAAATATTTTTAGATGTCCATCCAATATTTTTTATGTGTACTTTTAATGAAAGGTAGGGAAGGCAAAGGAGGAGGATTAATAGGGCACTACGAGGTGTGCGTAAATATATGAATAGGTACTTCATTTTTTTGGGTTCCGACCCTCTGTATGGAAAAATGGAACCCTTATAGAATCACTCGGTTGTCTGTCTATTTGTAGGTCTGTCTGTATTTCTGTCTGTCCGTCTGTCACACTCATTTTCGAATCTACTGAACCAATTCAGTTGAAATTTGGTACAAATAACCTTTTCTGACCCAAACACGGACGCGTAACGAAAATAAAATAAAAACTTTTTAATTTAATTTTCAAAAAAATTTTTTTTTAAATTTATTATTGTGAAAATTGAATAAAAAGTTTTTCCAACTGAGACATAAAATCAAAGGGCTCATCGTTAGGGTCTCAAAAGTATTTCTTTATAATTTCAAAATATTCCATTCCGAAGTTATTAAAGTATGCCTTATGTCCGAAACTACTGAGCACATATTTTTTTTTTATTTGGTTAATAGGTCTTTACCTATAGATAGGAAGAAGTCTATGATTTAAAAGTAATATGTTCAAAAATTCAAATTCAAATTCAAAAGTCAAATTCAAAAGTCATTTATTCAAATTAGGCTGAGTGCCAGCTCTTTTTGAACGTCAAAGTTCTACATAAAGACAGTCCCCCAAAACGCCCGCCCGTCACCACTTCCTAGTGTTTTAGCTGGGAAGAAGAAGTGGCGCAACAAACTCCCCAGCAACACATCTGTCTGTTGAGTTATAAGAACTATCACTCATACAAAGGTATGTAAGTAGTCAGTATTCTTACAAAGAAAACAATACAACAAAGGTAACACGTAAAAACATAAATAATTCAAAATATATTATTCATCGGAATATATTTTGAAATTATGAAAAAATACTTTTGATGAATTCCTTAACTTTTTCGAAAATAATGAAAAATGAGACTTATTCAGTATCTCACGCTAACTGTATTTTCTTCATCTCACTATATTTATTATTATCAACCACATAATCCAATTACACAAAATCAAAATCATCATTCCCTCCGCGCACCTACTACGCAGCAAAATTAATTACATTATAAAGCTAGGTCCACACTATCCACGACAGCGGCGCGTCATTCACATAATCCTGTTAGGGCGGACGTGACGTGGCCGAACAAAGGCGTCATTTAGATAGGCCACCAGACTGTGAGGTCCTAATTCCGTGCGGTTTACACGTCCCTTTGGTACTGTACTATCGTTTGCGTGTCGAACTGCGTTGTATCGGTATGTGTGTGTAGCTGTTTTAATTAGGAGCATCTGTATTTGCCGTCTGCTGTGGTGAATTTGGAATGTTTGTATTCAAAATACATCCGCACTGGACTAGACTACGCTATTGCATTTAGGTATAGTGGCGGCTTTCATTTACAAAAGTATTTTGGTGGTAAAACATATCGATTCATTCATGAAAACAAGCAGATTTTCCACGGATCAATTTTGTATAAGTAATTCTCTTCCTGCCCTAACCCGCCTTGCTAGCCGTTTTGCCTATCTTCCATAATTTCAAGTTCTGTTATCTACTATTTGTGCAAACCTTCTCAGCTACCAGTCAACCTACCTTCGCTCGTACGTCAAAAAGTATTATAATGATTAATGTCGATATTTTACATGTTTCTTGCCTATTTCTAGCCTGCTTTCCCGAAAGTGTCTTGTTTGTGCATGTCATGTCATCTGGCGTTTGACAGCTTAAAAGGCTTGTAGCGAAGCCGAGGTAGCAGGTTTTACTATTTATAAATTGACAACCACCGACACTTTTCGGATATGTTGTTAGAAACCTAGTTTAAAAGATTTTTCGCATATTTCATGTCTCGCTGAAACTTGAAGACGTTTTGTTTCATCCGGAAACACATAAGTGTGGCCATGGCCTTAGTTCTATATGAACTCTTTCAGAATATAAGTAGGTACAGAGAGATAATGGTTCTTGTAACAATGGAGACACTTCCAGTCCATAACCGTCACGCCTTCGACTTGCAAGGGGAAGGGCAGAGATGTAGGTAGTACGTACTATACTACACTTATAGTTAATTGATTTAGCGTTCAGTGATGCGTTCATAATTGCTTTATTGAATGCTCTTGACGTTTTATGAAGGACTGTTTAGAGTTTTCAACATCCAAATTTTTTGTCATTTCCTCCACTCCACTCGAAATCAAATTCAGAGTTATTAACTGTTCTTTTAAGTGAAAGAATTTCCTTCACAATAAATGGATAGACATAACACGATAGTGGCTTGTTTTCGATAGGTGGACAGAATTTTATAAGCTCGATATAGTATGCAAAAAAAGGTATTGGTACCTATTCATTTATCCAATTTACTCCGCGTCCCAACTTGTTTAGTTAGTTTCAAATACAGTTTCAAAACTCACATGCTGCTGTTCTAGTTTTTATCCATTTTAGGATAAAAATGTTCCAGTTAGGAAGTACCTATTACCTATAAAGGTTGTTTCAGACGTGCGTGGTCATAAGGCCGATATTCTTTATCACTCTTCAAGCTGTCTGATGCAGTTGGTGACATCAAAGTCAAAGCATTTATTTCAAACTAGTTGCGGCCCGCGGCTCTGCCCGCGTGTTTGTCGAAAATTATCCCAAGGGAACATATTCCCGGGAGTTTCCTGTGTTATTCCAGACTATAATCTACCACTGTGCCAAATTTCATCAAAATCCATTCAGTAGTTTTTGCGTGAAAGAGTAACAAACATCCATCCATCCTCCATACTTACAAACTTTCGCGTTTATAATATCAGTGGTAGTAGAAGTAGGAGAAACCATTATCAGGTACCTACTTTTGAATTGTCAAAGTCAGTCCGTCAAAAACATGAAGCTTTTTACACGTTTCAAAGAGTAGATCTCCACCGATCTCCATCGAATCTGTGATTGAACTAAAATACAAAAAAAAAATGAGAGAAAAAAAATAAAGAAAAATAGAGAAAACAAAGAGTATTCTATTCTATTCTGCATCAGTCTGCTTGATTTTTTTTTTTAACTTTTTTTGCGATAGAGATTTTTGAAAAAGACATTTTTTTTTTTTTTTTACTGTTTGTAAGGTAAGAGGACCCTTTAATTTTACCACGCACTTCAAAAACACTCTGTATTCGCTTTCCCTTCGTAACAAAAGGGTCCGTACAGCCCATAGACACCTTTATACCATTTCCTGCTGACCTCATAACTCCCCCTTTGTCGTAATTATAATTAGCAAGGCATTAAAAATTTAATATGAGGGAGCTCAAAAACACGCGATGCACCTAAACTTGCCGGTGGTTTGAAGATCTGGCGAGTGATAAACGGAGTATTGCCAAGGTCTTGTTAACCAACTACAAAAAAAGGAGGAGTTCTCAATTCGGTTGTATTTTTTTTTTGTTTGGTGCCTCATAACTCCGTCCGTCCGTCCGTTATGAAACGATTTGAAAAAAAATAGTTATGTGGATATACTTTCCGATTGGTCCCATAGAAATTTCATCAAAATCGGTTCAGTAGTTTGATTTTTAAATCAAAATAGCTGGGAAATTTATATTATGTCATCCAAGTAAATGGAATTGCGTATTTTGCTTTCCTGTGACTTTCCAGTGGAGTAGTTAGGTGTGGGGTACTTATCACTAAAACGTAAAAAATAAAAAAAAACTTTTTACAAAAAATACAGCCGACTTCAAAATAAAAAAAAACACTACAAAGTCCAAAATAACTTTAGAAGTCGGTGTTAAAATACGAAAAAACAACCAAAAACACAATTTTTTGGCATGAAATATTGTCGTGAGTATTTTAAAAGTTGAATATAGTCGTACTGTGAAGAAGATTGGCAGCCGAACTTCTGTTATTTGCTTTTAAATGTGAAATCGTGGTGGCAATATCCAGCCAGAGAGTTCGACGTTAGTTTAACAAACGCGCTGTAACAAAAGTAGAGGTCTATACCATCCTTTTAGCAGTAGCACATTTCGGAAAAGCCATTATTTTCCATCTACCTAGCCATGTCGTCCCACTGCTGGGCAAATGCCTCCCTGTCCCATTTCCATACAACTTTGCCCTTTGCTGGTTCGAGCATGCACTTAAAACCTAAACAAAATCACTCGTTCGACAATATTGCAAAACAACTATAATAAATACTCTGCGTGCTTTGACAAGCCTAGGAAAATATGTCCCTGCATTCAGAAATAGAGACCCAACCAAAAATAAACATGTACCACAAATCTCAGATTCTTACATAAATAACAGTACTAAAATAAATAGGGCGCAGTACATAATTAATTAAACCACAGCTGTGCGGGTTAATCAGTAATCCTGTTACGGAGCGACATTGACGGCTCCCGGGTATTATGTAAGATTTTCTACAAGTACGATTATATTTGAAATTGTGTCACTCATTTTTCTCGCGTGGAGCATTTTTCCAGTTTTGTTTGAGATACTAATTATTATTTGAGACGACTAAGGGACTCACCAGAGAATGGGCAGCAGCATTCCCTGTGTTTCTATGCATTGCAACTGCTACTCTGCGCTCACCAACGCGCCTGCCAAGCGTGGTGATTATGGCAAGCCCCCAATTTTCATTTATCCGTACATTTATTTTATGGTTACCTAATAAAGAAATGTATTAAATCGCTTTGAAAAAATTCCCTTAGTTACGCAATAAAACAGTAAGAGTCTATAATATTGCTATAAAATGCTAACTAATTGCAATTTCGCTTTGAACGTAATACTTACTCAATTACCTATCACAAAATATAAGCGCCATCTGTTGGCGGTAATCTGAAAGTTAATGGCTTTTAATTTATTATTAATAGATATCTAATGACATATTTCCACCTCTTTTGAACGTCACAAACTTTTCTAATTTAATAGGAATAAAAGGAAGCGGCGAAGCATTTTTTAATACCTACTACAAATGTTGAAAAGGGATGTTAGTGCGTTAGCTAGTAAAAACTCTGGAACAGCTGAACTGATTGAGATGAAAAGTACCCTGCTAAAACTCGACCTAGCACACATTTTCTTTCTAGGAATAATAAAAATATTTCATGCGAATCCAGCTCTAATCTTTTACAAATTTCCAAGCTTAAAATAATAAAGCTACAACTCGTAAAAAAACTCTAAAACAATACAATCACGAATCACCATTTCCAAAAGGTCGGGTTCTGATAAAAAACCCGCGAGATTTTTTGTTTACGGTATGCACTAGGCGTAAGGCGGGGTGCGCACCGGGTGGTTTCTGGGTCAGGGGGTGGGGCCACCCCATTGCCACCCCCGGTAACAGGGTGACACCCTGTGCGTGTACCAATAGAGCGACTTTCGAGCCTTGCTCTTTTTTTATTTTGGGATTCCCTGGTTTTTGTATCTTTTTTTTTTTCTTTAAGAACTAAAGACAATATTTCGTTTGGGTCTTAATTGCGAGGAAGGTTTTCTTTTCGTTACTAATTGACTTGTTTTGTTTTTAGTAGACAAATGGAAGATTTTCCATTTGTGTTGTTTTTTGTTGAGTTTATTTTTAGAAAAGATAAGCTTTTATGTCAACAAATATCTAGGCTAATTAATTTCCATTTTGAGAGATACGAAATAGAGTTCAATATTGAAATGTAATCTGAATTAAATTAATTTGTGAAATGATGTTCGTTTTAAATTAGCATTTTTAATGAGACTGGTTCATTAGCGCGATCTTCAGTTTAAATTTTATTTTTTATTTCAATTTCAAGTGTTCATTTGAGTACTTACCTACTTAGTTAAAGAAAAAACCACCCGTAATGTCTGTCTCACATTTATTACCTTCTTTTATTAGATAACTGTCCGACATTTTTATCTCAAGATGAGTCTACGTAAACTTGAGTGGCAGAAAAAGAAAAATCCAATTGTTCTCTTTCTAGTTTATCATTTTCAGAAACAATTATGGCTAAAGCCCCTGACGCCCTAGAACTGTCTAGATAATAAAATTAGTTTCATGATTAATCTTATAAAAGAGTCGCTTGAATTACCTACTTTTGCAAAACACCTCTAGTAAGCTCTTGGCGGAAATAGGTCATACGATTAATATTATAATTCCCGCTATTTACTTTATCACTGCCCTCTTATACGAATTAGTGACTGTAAATTGGTTTGCTCAGGTTACTTTTTTTCACATTTTGGGAAAAATTTGGGATCATTGGGCAATATCTAATCGGAGTTAGTTTCTGCCTGCAAGTTCTAGGCTATATCAATGTTAAATTCTTATTTAATTAACATCGTTTTAAGAACTTAGGCGAGAAAACGTAAAAAAACAAGTCGCACCTTTAAAGTAAAACCGTTACTAAACGAAATTATGAAATTTTATAGGGGAGCCATTATTAGAAAATAGTCACTGTTTTTAGATAGATGGCATTGATACCTCAATTCATTAAAATTTTCGTTTAGTAACGGTTTTACTTTAAAGGTGCGAAGTATTAAACAGAACTTTAGCTGTGTTATTAGTATGAATAACATATAAACGGTGAAGTATTCAGCTAATTAAATATTATAATTAAGAAGACAGCAAGAGCAAAGCCCTCTGTGTTTGCAGCAAACATTTACCTTACTTAATTACGTACTAAACGGCATTACCTCGCTATTTGAAGTAGGATAAAGTGATTACAGCAAAACAAACGGCGTACTGTACTGTCATAGTCAAGGTACAGTCAGCGACACAAATCGATTCACACTTCGGTTTTCTTAATTATATTTTGAGCAAACTATTTATATCAAATCGGAATAAAAGTTACTACTACGTGAAATTCCCAAAAAGCAGAGAGAAGATCAATTCATTTTATGTAAATTTAGATGACATAAAAGTACCATTGTTAATCGATTTTTGTTGCTGACACTCATATTGATATAAGAACATATAATGCATAATTAGGTATGACAATACATAAGTCGGAAATATTTTGAGTAACCGAGTGTGTCACTGGCCTAAATATTAGTTTGAGTTATAGATAGAGATAGCTGCCTAGGTTATTATTACAGTCGTAATTTAGATTTATGACTTCATAGGCCGTGTTTAGACTATCGTTTTGTATATTCTTACTAGTGGCCCGGTCCGGCTTCGCCTGGATGTATATTTTTTCTCAAAATTTTCTTTCATAACAACCTTCCCCTGACAATAACAAACACAACGAAAAAGTAATTAGCGAAATTAGTCCAGCCGTTCACGTGTGATGCCGTTACGAAGGGAAATAGGGAATCATTTTTATATATATAGATAAATTTATTCCGTGTAGCAAGTTATAGGTATATCAGTAAAGGTACCTCAGTTTAACTTCATACGAGGATCATATATACTTCAGAAGGTCGGGGGTCTCTGAATTGGAAACACATGGTTGATTGAAGTGGACTGATATAATGATGATTTACATTAATTTATTTCCCAAAGTTGTAGGCAGAGTTTAAATATGTGTAAATGAAGCTCTCTTATTCTTCATTTAATTTGAATTTCCCGCGCATAAACTTGGACTGCATACGTTATCTGTGTTGACGGCAGGCCGGCACTATGCTCGGGCTATGATTGGAAAAATTCTCTTTGGATTGATAGAAAAATATATGAACACGTTCATATGGAGATATTTTTCAAATTATAGAAAAACTATTGAAGCAATAGCTTTTAATGTTGTTTCTCTTTACAGATTAGTAATTAGTAACAGTGATTTGTACTTTAATGTCGAAATAAGTTGTGTTTATAAAAGTATGTATGGTACACTCTTTGTAAAATGTTTTCGTTGAAATAAATTTATGTTTACAGAGCAAAAACATATGCAGTTGTTTCAATAAACAACGTATTACATATGATTCTACATTTCCCTTTTCGTAGGTTTAACGATTGCTTTGGCGACAAAAGTGGCTAAGTACCTTCATTTCTGGGAAGCTCTTGTTCTTAAATCCGTACAATTTATTTTTCATCTAAAACGGATCCTAAAGAAACGACAATCTGGAAATCAGTTCCACGTTCAATGTCCTCTAATCAAAGTCAAAGTCAAAACGTTTATTTCAATTAGACCATTAAACGGCACTTTTGAACGTCATCGTTTACAGTTCAGTAAAAATAATAATATTAAATTAATAAAGTGACTCTACTGTCCATTCGGAAAGGTAGATTCTTATGGAGAAGAACGGACAAGAAACTCCATAGTTGTTACTCTTTTCAAATAATGATTTTACAAAATTTGGTATACAAAAATTAATTTAGTATTAGGTATGTGAGGACGATGCACCCAGAGTATGCTACTTATAAGAACAAAGTATAACCAGCAGAGGTAAACTTATTCATTTTCTAAAGAAATTTAGGCCATCAAGGATAACAATAAAAAACAAAAGACGTAGGTTACACAAGGCACACCCTATGTGTTGTCTAGGCTCTAGGCACATGTTAGTCGTTGCCTGAAAGCCTAGACAACTAATTAGTCTAGGTAGGCATCCGTTCGCTGCCAAACGACTGAGAATTTGCTAAAAGCTGTCTATATGTGTGTCTTTGCGTAACAGACAGTAACATTGAATATTCGATTTCTGTTCTAATTTAGGAGTGAGATAAAAGTATTTTTGTTTTAGCTGTCTAGGCTTGTTGGTTTGAATTAGGCTTAGTTCGCGAGGAAAGATTGTCTCCTAGTATAAGAGACTTAATAAAGGAATAAAAAAAAAAAAAAAAAAAAAAAAAAAAAAAAAAAAAAAAAANAAAAAAAAAAAAAATTGAGAAACAGAAAAAAGTTTAGGTAAGAAACAACATAATTGTAAGTTAATTTGTTAAGCTGGAAATATAAGGCTTTTTTATTTTTTATTTTATTTATTTTATTTTATTTTATAAGAGACTTGCTATTTTAGGGTTCCGAACTATCGTTTGGAAAAACGGAATTCTTGTGGGATCTCTCGTGTTTTTGTTTGTGTAGCTGGCTGGTCTGTCTGTCACAGGCATTTTTCTGCGAATCTACTAGACCGCTTCAGTTGATATTTGGTGTAAAATTGTAAATATGGACTTCTGTGACCCAATCACGAACGCGTTACGTACATTTAAATAGTCCGAATCGCATAGGTATGGCCGGTTTTTTTTCATCAGGATTTCTTTTTGATATAAACATAAAATACTCGGTTAATGACACATCTCTAACTTATGCTTAAAACTTAGGTGGCTCAACACAAACCAGAAGTTAGTAAGGATAATGGAGTGTGCTAGCTTACAAGTAGCGAATTATTAAGTTTTATGTTTTTACGTGTTACCTTTGTTGTATTGTTTTCTTTGTAAGAATACTGACTACTTACATACCTTTGTATAAGTGATAGTTCTTATAACTCAACAGACAGATGTGTTGCTGGGGAGTTTGTTGCGCCACTTCTTCTTCCCAGCTAAAACACTAGGAAGTGGTGACGGGCGGGCGTTTTGGGGGACTGTCTTTATGTAGAACTTTGACGTTCAAAAAGTGCTGGCACTCAGCCTAATTTGAATAAATGACTTTTGAATTTTGAATTTACAGCAGTATTCCAAATATCTTTTTCAATGTAATTTGTGAATTAAACAAAAGTTTTGCGCTCAGTTGTCGAATTAGTTTTGTTTAGTTTGAGTTTGACTCAAATGACACGACGAGACGACTGATTATTTAAAAGTCTACTTTAAAAAATATACAGTACCTACCTGTCAGTTATATTAAATGTATATTTTTGGAAGTAGACTTATCCCGTGGATTTATCCACATGTACTTCCGATATTTGGTCGTGGCTAAATAATAAAAGCCGCACGGGTCGATCTTCAAAGTTAAGCAACGCTTGCCGAGGTCGGTCTGTGGATGGGTGACCATCTCAACATACCGAGACTCTAAGCACGTTAAGCCGTTGGTCCCGGCTGTCATTTGAAAATCTTTGGCAGTCGTTATGGATAGTCAGAAGCCAGATAATCTGACTCCAGTATTGCCAAGGAGTACCGTGTTACCCAGTTAATGGGTTGTGGAGGTCTGGTAGGCAGCCGCTCCACGTAAAATACTGGTATTCAGCTGAATCCGGTTTGACTGGAAGCCGACCCCAATATAGTTGGGAAAAGGCTAGGCAGATGATGATTTCCGATATTTTCGTACAAATCTACCTCTCCCCTTTTTATGTATGGGTTTTTAAGAACAAAGCTACACATATGCCTGGTGCCAGGGTTCTATTCAGCAGTTTAGCCTTGAAAAGGTAACATACAGACCGTGACAATTTCGCATTAGCATAGATGCTTCAATTTTTTTTTTTTTTTTCTCTGTAACTTGGCAATCTGTGCAGACACAATAAGCCAATCTGTTGGAATAATTTATTTCATGTCGGTGCTAGCAGAAAGAGTGTAACTACTTAGTCCTTTTTCACTCTTTAATTGAATCTCGCGATTAGCGTTGGGACATCATGTCGCTTCAATCGGTTGTGTGGCACACTCCCTGTACCCTGCAGCTTAGAGGCCAGTTTGTTGACGTGGGCTGATATTCGAGTTTGGTACCTAGTCCTTACTGTGTTTAGCGATTTCCTGTTTGACTGTATTGATCTTTTGATCCTCATGTACTTATATGTTTGTTGTTCACGTAGTAAGGTATGTCTAGCATAGCTCTTAATGTTTTGCTCTGGAATGCTTCAATTATACATATAGTTTACAGACAATAGCATTGAATATCTTATTTCAATTCTAATTGTGGACTAAGATAAAACATTTTGCCGCCGTCTAGTCTCCTAATTAACTTCTTTAGTCTAAGTTGCTGCCAAACGACTGTTTTCTGCTAAGTGCTTCTTGCTTAAGCGTTTATAAACACACGACAGTGGGTACTAAGCAGAATTGAAGGCTACTGCTTTAAATGCTAATGAGATTCTTACTTTTTGAACGAGATAAATGCATTAGTGTACAAGTTAGCTTTGTTTAGATTGGGTCTCAGACAATGACAACTGAGCATAAGGCCAATCAGCAGAGATCAGAATAGGTATTTACCTAATGTTCGTGGAACTAAGTTACATAGAGTTGATAATACCTCCTCTAAAATCCCGGAATCATAAATATGTCGATTGTATCCCGGGATTTAGGAATGCGCTTTGAATACATTTGAACAAAATTATTATATTGAAGAATATTATTATGTTTTTAGAGTTCCGTAACTACTAAAACTGTTAAGTTAAATAGCTTTGTTTTCGCACAATTCTTTCTTCTTTTGATTCTTCAAATCAATAATTGTAACTATACTCAAAGTCCAGTTCATGTTTTTATAATCCCGGGTTTTAATTGTCATGATTCCATTATAATTCCGGGATTTTATGTATGATTCCAATCTCTGATAATCAGCCTTATATAAAACGTTATGATCAGTTTAAATACTGATTATTATCAGATACTTAATTCAAAAGGACATGGCTAAAAATGTATACACTAAAAACCATGAAATCCGTTGGGTATATAAGCTATAACTAATATAAAAAAACTGAACAGTTTATTTGTTTGTTTGTTTGAACGCGCTAATCTCTGGAACTACCAGTCGGATTAGGAAAATTCTTTTAAAGGAAGGTATAGCCTCCCTCGAATCGGAAACGGGAAAACAGTACAGGAACGGGAAAAAAACGGGATATTGTTAAACGGGATCCTACGAAGTGCTAATAAGTAATATCATAACAAAACAAAGTACCTATTGATGATTGAAAAATAAGGTTTTTGATAAGGCGATTACTTTATGAGCTAGATATAGAATTTGGATTGTATAATCCAGGAGGTAGGGTCCAAAATTGGTAGTGCAGTTTTCTCATGTTCAATCGATCAGAAAGCCAATCGCTGTAACAACATCTGTGCATCCACAATACACATTGATTAGACGCCAACAACAACAGACACCCCACCCCACGAACAGGCCCCCAAGCGCCCAACACCGACCACACCAATATTAGGCATATTACCCAGCCATGACGCAACCAACTAATCACCTATGTACCTACCAGGCACTAATTACTTTATCCTGTGGTCCCCAATCCGACACACGAGCCAAACACACGCTAATTACACTGACGGCCAGGTCCTTTGATTATTGTGTGGTCAAACATACACAGGATGACACACAACATACATAGGTACATTATTACTTATAGTATTGTCAAATGCATGTCCGTGGTTGACTTGAGCTACGAAAGTGGTCCTTGTTGAAACGGAATAAAGGTGTTGTCAAATCGAAGTCTGCCACTACGACGACTATATCAGCCGACCGTAGTTTGACGTGCGGTTGATCGTTATTCGGTACTCTCGTACTCGTCCCCATGTACAGACGCCAGTACATCAAGCTACCCGAAACTGTCAAATTTTCCCAATCAACCTTGATACTATATTATAGCGATAAAATAGAAAATCAGATGACAGATTGTTGTATTGTTGTGACCGCACGTACTGTATGGTTTTATTATAAAATTCTGAAACAACGAACTCTATGCATTACAAAACAGAGTTCATATTCTAGTGCTATCCATATCTACTTTTTATAGGGCCTATTTAATGCCAATGGTCACTTAAAAATAAACTTAAAGTACGCGAGCCTGTAGTCGATAGTCGAGATGCTGGCGATGGATTTAAATAATCTCGAATTTTAAATTCAAGTATTTGCTTACGGGAGATTTGGGCTATCAAACACCCTCTGTGTTATTATAACTCGTACCTATTCGATTTGTATTCATGATTTTATGTATGGGCAAATTGGGATCCGAATGTTTGTAAAAAATCGTGAATAATACGAATTGAATATGAATAAGTGTACACGAAGGAATGAAAGGTGAATCCTAACTGACACACCTTCACAGAACGTTTATAAATAAGTATTTACGTACTAACGAGGTGATCATAGATACTTAACCTTTTGAACGCCAGAGCATAAACGCATCGGCGTGCCCCCGACTCCAAGCCACAAATTCGCCTTACTTTTTGTCACATATTATAAGTATAACTAACGAAGCAATTACAGCAGCTCAAGAACCGAGAAGACTTACCCATTCTTATCAATGAATCACAGACACATGCACCCCCACAATTTTAAGTTACGACAACAATACAATCCACGGGCCTAACGTTTCACACGCCCTTCTCTACCCAGCCTAGGGTTGTCTCTGCTTGTTCGAACTTTCTCATTACCTAACTTAACTTGCTTTACTTTCAGTAAAGTTAGTTAAGTTGGTTGTTTGAATTGGAGTGACAAGAGATAATGAATAAGAATTTAAAATGCAGGCCTTGTTTGTAGATGTTGTTTGTTTCTATAGGAGAGTTGTTTGTCTTCGATTAAGTAAGATGGGGTATCGCAGGATAAATAATGTAAGCACATTAAGAATATTTTTATTTTTAAAAATCGGGGAAGGTTTTTTTAGCCTGTATTGTCCCACAGCTGAGCAATGATCAATCAATCAATCAATCTTTATTTATGAACTCAGGTACCGTATTACAATAAATGTCTTATGTAAACATTTTAATCAAGCTCTATGTCCTACCAATGTAATTAGTGTACAAATATATTAATTATTGTTTAGTAATAAGGTTAAATATATACAATACAAAGTGAAGTTCGAGTTAATAATGTCATGATCTTCCTCATGTTTATCCAGCTAACTTTGTCTCCTGTCTTCTCCGACCAATCTGTCAGGAACGAGTCCAAATCATCACGCCAGAGTGTTTTAAGCCTGCCTCGAAATTTCTTGGTTTCTTCCTGTCCCTTCTATGCCCCATTAGCTAGGGTCAGGCCTCCTCGCTTTTCTACACAAATACTATTTTTGGTTGACAAAAAAGTCTTAGCATTGAAAATAACTCCGCCATATTTTATCAAGTTCCTTCCTGAAATTTCGAAACGGTCGACTCTCCCCCACTCCATCAAGATAGACAGCTACACATCTACCGATACAATTTCATGTTCACATAACATTTACTACTAATAGTTAATTTATTAAAAGCACCAGGTGTCAGCCCTGTGTCGCTCCCCATCCATTTCCCGAGCACTCCGGCTAAAGCGAAACTCGCCGCGTTTTTACTTTCCGTAATTTGACGGATACCGGTGGGTTGCAGAGCGGTGCGGTGCTGAGCGGACCAGTGCGGAGCGGTGCGGACTTTTATCCGACTCTGACATTTATTATTGCGTTGTTAGTGATGTGAAATTTTGGGTTGAGATTCCTGTTGCGTTGGGGATTAAAATAATTGTTCCATAATTTCTGGACGTTGAGTATTTTTACCGAAAATGTTAGAAAAACAATCGACACGAGTTTGTTTTTACATCGAACTATATTGTCAAGGGATGCTTAAAGTATTATTAAACTGCAAATATATACTTTACTTTTAGCAACGTGGTTAGGTGAATGCAGGTGTTGCTTATTAAAACAGGACTTGACCCCACTGGCGTACTAAATTATTTTATATAGCTATTGAAACTCAAATTACTTATGTACAAATTACTATCAACTAGCGACCCGACCCACCTTCCTACGGGTGCAAATTATAAGCTTAGGTACAGTCAACAAACCTATTTGGTTAACAGGCAAAAATATTATTTTTTCCACTGCACTGTCTTTATTTCTAATGTGTGCATTATAACTTTTTAAGCTTATGACATACTTACGAGTGTAGTGTACAATAATAGGGAATATGCATGAAAAGAATATTAATTTACTTTATCTGAAAATATACAAAAATATAATACATACTAACAGTGAAATTAGAATCAAAATTGATCGAAAAACAAACGAGATATGATTATTTTAAACAAATATACCTATCTGTCTCTCTCGCGGAGACGCCGTTTTCTATGGCAGCTGTATAAGCGACATAGTATTTGAGGTCAGAGTTCGTATCGGACTTCTCTTTCTAATTGTCATCTTTGAAGCATTATAACTTCATCGCTGATAAAGGTATTTTAAAAAAAATATTTCATAATTGTTTACTAGACCCAATAAGTATTTCATTTTGCAAATAAAAAAAATGCATGCGTATTCCCTATTGTCTACTCAGCACACTCACAAAATTGTTTAAAAGTAGTTGCAAGTTAGCTGCCTGCATACCAAATAGCTTTGTTGACTGTACACAAAATTTCCTAGTTTATCGCTCCTTCTACCTATTAGGTAGTTAAAATTATATCAAAATCCATTTCGTGGTTTAAGACACGTGGAAACATAGGCAAACAGAAACTTTGTTTATACTATTTAGAGAAGGAGAAGAGAAGTAGTTATTAAACTGCTTCTTTTAAATGCGCCGACGCCCTAATCATCATCTTCCTGCCCTTATCCCATGCTACTTGGGGTCGGCGCAACACGTTTTTTTCTTCCATTCTGTCCTGCCAGCCGTCACGCCATCACTAACTCCCTTTTCTTTCATAATGCCGGCGTGAGGCGGCGGCCGGCTCGCTACTATTAACCATAAATTATGTCATGACGTAGCTATCAAAACTAAGTATATTTCTGAGAGTCTCTATTTTCGTGCGACATTAATCATTAGAACTTTAACATGAAGAACTCCGAAATGACATCTGTTTCATGTCAAAATTACCAAAAGGACGTTTTCTACGTTTAAACTATATTTTTAGTAAACTTATATTCAGGCTTGTACTAAGCCTGAATATAAGTTTGTATACAATCAATTAGTTAAATCTTTAAACCGTGGTATGGGGTTAATTCTGTCTGTGAAGTCGGTTTACGGACGATAGTTTAACGTGACAACGTCATAACATAACAAAACATTGATGAAATGATCGTAACGTTACAATGAGCGTAACGTTACAATGAGTCAACCTTTTTCGTGCGTGCAGCCGGCGTTCATGGATTTTTTAGACGTTGTCACGTCAAAAAACACCCTTTGATGTAAATTGTCTGCCATATGAACTTGGTAACCCATCTTCCTGCTTAAAATTCTATTGGTTAAATCTTACATTACGCAACATAAGCAATAAAGTCATAGTTTTATATCAATAAAATGGCGATAGTTAATACCACGATTGACATTAACCGCGGCGGGCGCGGGTTCCGACCTCAGAGTGGAGACCCAATTGCCTCCAATTGCCATGGGAGCTGCGACCGACCGCCGTATTCCGTTTGGTCAAAGCAAATTGTAGGCAATTACTCATTTTTGTCACACAGCAATTTGTGACAATTTGAGGTAAGATTGAATGAAGGAGAAAATTGGACGCTTTTTGCGCTTCGAAAGTGATGGATTAAAGTTATTGTCACTTATAGGCTGAACTTCTATTTTTAATATAAAATTAGTATCTAAGTAATTTTTTCTTGTGTTTTGCTAGAAACCAAAGGGTTTTTTTATTTAATTTATTTATTAAAGGCTAAAAATGTAGACTTTTAAAGTCGTAACTGAAGAGAGTATTGTTTAAAACTTTTATAGGCACGAGGAGAATAAAGTCGTAAGTGCAGGTAATATTGTGTGAGACGATCATTCATGTTTTAACGAGGGGTATCTTCACGTAAAGCATTTCACCTAATCATCCACATTATTTTCAGGAGAGCATCGATAGAGATATCAATTGAAAAGTTTGTTCTCTATCAACATTTGACAATAGCACTGAAAAGCCATCTTTAAGGTGAAAGCGCGTTTTTTGCATTTTGCAGGTCAGTGTCAGGTTGTATGTTGATAAAAATACGATTGGCGACCGTAACACTTTACTGAGTTATAATAATTAAAATCATCAATTCAGGTTGTATCATTCATGTAACTCGATTGAATGACTTTTTATGAAATAACCATTCATTCGAGTTATATGAACTTAGAGGGTTTTATTGATGATTTTAATGATTATAATTATGTAAATAAATACGTGTTACGGTCGCAAATCATATTTTGTAACATACAACCTTGACAGTGACTTGCTAATTGCACAATACATTAAAAAAATTGAATTTCGCGGGCTACTCTGGCGCGTCCACCTTAAAGTCAACCCATTAATTTAAGCGTTATTTCTACAGTTCTACATAGTTTCTCAAAAGTCAAGAGACAAAGGCCTGGCATTTGAAAAGCCTCACCTAGCAGGCTATGACTTTATTATGACATTTGCGTGAAATACCACACCATACGCCATCGATAGCCGACCTTACGGGTAACTGCTAAATTATGGGATGGTTTCACTTAACATTATCTTATAATTCGATATTGAAACTATTTAGGAATTTAAGTTCATGTTATAGATAACTAGCTTTTGCCCCACGGCTTCGCTCGCGGTAAATACATTTTCGCAAAAATGCCTAAAACCGTCTCCACGGTCTCAATTGTCTCTATGTCAAAATTCATAAAAATAGGTTCAGCAATTTAGGCGTGAGGGGAAACAAAAAAAAAATAAAACGTGTGCGTCTCGGGACGCCCGACAGAAGTGATAACTTAAACTAATCTTAGTTGAACTA
>NDFZ01005238.1:0-12651 GCA_002192655.3 Mamestra configurata
TTGGTTTGCCTACCCCCCTACTTGCGCCTACGTACGAATCGACGTCAGGGCATCGTGCACAGAAATAATGCATTTACTTTACCTGCTTTTAATTATTACTTTAATCCTTAGCCATTGGTTAGTTTATGTTAGGTCACTAAAAATACCACCAAATGACACACACAGACAGTGTGATAGTGAACTAATTTTAAATTGACTTGTCTCTGATAATTCATTAGATATCAGAAATCACAATTTTAAAATAAGTGTTTTAAAACACGACAAACAAAAAGAACCGCATACTGGTCGATCTTTCAGTTTAAGCAATGCTTGCTGAGATCGACGGGAGAGTGGGTAGGGGTGTTTCCTCAGTCATAGTATCAATATTGTTTTGCCATTATAGCCCTTTTGTAACTAATAATCGCTCACAGTTTGAGTTTCATAATATACCGAGACTCCTCCGTGCCTCGAAAAGCACATTAAGCCGTTAATCTCGGTTGTCATTTGAAGATCTTTGGCAGTCGTTATTGGTAGTCAGAACTCACAAAACCGATACCAGTCTTGCTAAAGGGTATCGTGTTACACAGTTACTGCCAACCTTAACAGTTGGGAAGAGGCGGCAGATGGTTAGTAAAGGAAATGAAAAAAAGTTAAATGTGACACCTACCGATACTGTTGAATATCCTTCTGGAGGTGACGAGTCTGATGACGTTCCTGTTGACGAGGAACTCAGCGAGCCAGCTGAAGAAGAAACTCAAGAGATACATGGCCACGTACGGCAGCGCTGACAACTGGCCGTTCTGAAATACAAGTTAAATGTTCTAAAATGGTGTGTTTGACCAGACTGGCCTATAGAACCGCAGTGCGATTCTGTAAACATCTTCCGTAAACTAAGGGGAAGTAAGTTGTCATTCGCAATAGTTGGATTGACACTTCAAGTGCACCTCACCTAAGTGTTCACGGTGAGGAGTTTACAGAATCGACTGGCTTGGATGTTCCTGTAGCATACTCAACAAATTGTACATCGTAGTGCTGTACAAGTAAAATGTATAGATAGTAATCTCACCTCTTTTATATCCACATTCAGAACGTTCTTCATGTATGAAGGTAATTCAGTAAGAAGTGTCCAGAATCCTAAGTTTTGACCGCAGTGAGCGAGCAAGATGGCCCAGAATGGAAGAGACGTAAGGATGCTCTTCCAAGGAGTCGGCATTTTCTTGAAAAAGAAAAAGTTTATCAGCATCATCGTGATTACGTGGTTGCAAGACAAAAAATGGAGCTATTACTGATGATATGAATTATAATATGAGCAAGATACTATCTATCAAAACCTTAACAAAATTTAAAACGAGATCTGATTGGTCATAAGGTCGAGACTGCAATATCTATACTATATCTATACTAATATAATAAAACTGAAGAGTTTGTTTGTTTGTTTGAACGCGCTAATCTCTGGAACTACTAGTTCGAGTTAAAAAATATTTAAGTATTGGATAGCCCATTTATCGAGGCAGGCTTTAGGTTATACAAAATCACGCTACAATCAATAGGAGCGGAGCAATAATAAAAATTTGACGCAGACGAAGTTGCGCGTGTCGCTAGTTAACATCATAAGTTGTTAAGAGTGTTGAAATTACAAAAGTACTTACACCATGTCCAAGCTCGTGGGAGCCAGCATTCATTTCAATATACTTCCTTTCCTTCTTGGAGATCCAACGGCTGGTGCCCGGCGTAGAGTCCCCGATGATGACCCATAGCACGGACCAGACGAGGCAGGTGATGCCAGCCACGTAGAACACGGAGGGCCAGCCCCAGGAACTGGCGGACAGGAGGCCCGACGTCAGTAGCTCGATGATAGTACCGAGCTGGGCACCTGGACAAAAAAATATTAAATCATTCATTAGAAAACAAAATATGATCGTTGAAAGTCGGTCAGTCAGACGTTCAAAAAGTGCTGATTCTTAGCTTACGCAACTTTTAGAATTTCAACTAATCGGTCACAATGGAGGTGACTGGGAACACTGTTCACTGTAGAGCACTAAATTGAACAAAAAGCTGATGATGAAGCACTTTTTTTATCTGAACCGTAGCTACAAATAACTTCTTTAAACTAAAACTGTGAGTGTTATATTTTAGAATTCAAATCAATTTCTACTCAAATTGATACAATGATTTAAAACTAGTTATTCCTCTCGTTGAAACATGAGTCAGGTATCATTTAACAATTTAACTAGAAACAGAATTTATGTTTCGATCGTGGTCATTGTTCGGCATTGTCTAGGTGCTTGAACTGAAGCGGTCAGAACTTTCTGCCGATCATAGCATTTATGATATTGAAGAGATAAAGAGAACTTTAAGGTTTTGAAAGTTAACTGACTAAAAGTTTTGATTGAAGTTTTAGAGAAACCTATTGCATTTCAAAGGTCATGAATCCGATGGAAGATATATAAACATTGGATCTGCCACCAGAATAAAGAGATATTCGAATCATGTAAATTTTTAAAAGCTTGTTTCACTTTAAATCAAGGATCTACATCTTCTTTATTTTATTTCCTTATAAATTTCAATGTTCAGTTTCGTCTACCAATATTGAGCTTGCAACAGATGAATTGGTAACGGAAGATAAATATTTTTTTCATGTTGGTCTCACGATATAACTCGCGGTAGCATTGCAGTTGTTTTGTTAATTCAACTACTTAATTGCTGTTGGCCGGTTCTGAACGACTGTCTAGGGTAGTCATAGTAAAGTGTAAACTTACTGGAGTGTGAAGAAAATTATAATTGCGCTTTGGTGTACCGTAGGTACATAATATCTTAATAATAATAATATCTTGGGACAACTCACACACGGTCATCCGATCCCAAACTAGGCAGAGCCTGTGCTATGGCAAGCAGACAACTGATAAACATACTTATATATTTCTAAATACATACATATTATAGACAAATTACACCCAGACACAGAACAAATGGTCATGCCCATCACACAAAGATTTGTCCTGTGTGGGAATCGAACCCACGACCTCCGGTTTCCACATGCTAAATATCTTATCTTACTGACGAAGGTTGTTAATTTTTCACTATACAAGGTGTAACACAAAGTTTATTCTATTAAATGTTGTAGATTCTGTAATTTCCGGAAACTTAACTTTTTTCGTATCTATTCTAATATAATAAAACTGAAGAGTTTGTTTGTTTGAACGCGCTAATCTCTGGAACTACTAGTCGGCTTTTGGAAAATTGTTTTTGTATATGATTGCCACATTCATGAGAAATGCTGGCTATACGGGATATGTGCGTATGAAGTCGCGGGCAAGAGCTAATACTTAGATGTAATGTTAATGTATCATCATTGTATGAAGTACTGACCAGCATAGACGAAGGTCCCGAGTCGACTGCGCTCGTTGACGGGCACCCAGTGCCCCAGCACGCCGTGCATACTGGGGTACAGCAGACCCTGAGACACGCCCATGATAATGCGACATGCGCATACCGCCATGTAGTCACCCTGGAACAAGAGGATAACATCAAAATATATCAACCTTTGGGTTTCTGCTACTCATACTCAAATTAAGAATCTGCTTATTAATAACCTATCAAAATTATTCACATCGTTAGATTTTTATAAATAAGCCCGAAAGTGTCCACAAACCATTACTTATCCAAAATAAAAGTAAAATGTTTCTTCATTACATAATTAATAGTGGTCTATCAGAAATAACAGTCTTATTAAACAACTTTTTTTCTAGTCATACTTTAAGCAAACCCATCTTCAATCGGTCGGTTCACCTTCGACCTCATCTAGTTTAAAAATGACCAAAAAAGATTGACGTGTAAAAGTGTTATGTTTAACCACTTACAAAATAAAAATCATTTATCAATACACTTAATTTAACACAAACATGACACCCAAAAGCATCACTTACAAAGATGAATAGAACATCATTTCCTTTTTCCTTCAGACAGGCCCCCATGCAGCATGCCCAATGCCCATGTTGTTCGTCGGCCGTGGTGTGAGCAATGGGGGTCGTTGCCACTGACGCGTCAGTAATGACGCTCATCAATAAAGTGCACGAACAAGCGCGTAAGTTAA
Source organism: Mamestra configurata (assembly GCA_002192655.3). Lineage (NCBI taxonomy): Eukaryota > Metazoa > Arthropoda > Insecta > Lepidoptera > Noctuidae > Mamestra > Mamestra configurata. Next base: position 4,073 of record NDFZ01005238.1, read on the forward strand.
TTGCAGGATTTATTTTGTATTTGTTTGTGTTGTGAAACTTCTCCCTCTCTTCCTTGTTGGAAGGATTCAGAAAATGTTTTTATTTTAGGTTTGAGTTTTTGCACAAAATCCGAATTAATATTATAAATGCAAAAGTGAGTTTGTTAGTCACGCTTATACGCTTAAATCGCTGAACCAATTTTAACGAATTTTGGTACAGAGACAGGTGGGACTCTGGAGACGATTAAAGCCTATATTAATTAACGAGCAAAGCCGAGGGAAAGAGGTAGTATGTAAATAAATCAAGTTTTTAGCCAAAGTGAAGAAAAGTACTATTTCTTAAATTCTCTTCTTGCCAAAATTTGTTTTGGGAACCCCACAGACATTACCAAAAGTTTGTTGGAATGTATTAAAAAGGTTAGCATGAAAACTAGGTAATCATTTTAGTTTTACCTTTTAGATGTTTAAAATTACAACGGACTGTCCCAGACCGTTAGATCCTACGCTTTTTACTTATGTAATTGATAAAAGGGTTAAAATTACAATTAGTATCTCATTTAAAGTAAAGGGCCAGACTGTGAGTAACTACTAATTTTACTTCTTGGTACATTATTAATTCTAAGTACTACTAAAATTCGTGAGTTTTATTAATAGCGTTTGTCCCTGGATTGCCGTAAATTGACTTTACTTAGGTAATTCAAAGAGGCTGTTGAAAAGACTCCTGCCTACGCATTTACTGTTTAGCTTAAGTTTTAAGACTACGAAATCATTTATGCCCAGACCGTTGGAAAAACGATCAAAACACTTCCCAACCCTTTCCTTCTAGGAAAGGGTTGGGAAGTGTTTTAAACATTAAGAGGCCTATTTTTACGTTTTCATCTCCAAATAAAACAACGTTTTTTTTGTTTATTATCAATTTCTATAAATAAATAAAATTGGAGTGTTTGTAATATCAAAATAACAGCTTTTAACTAAATGCATATATGAAAGTATTTATGATAATTATATAAATAAAAAAATGTTTTGCCTTTTTTCGGAAATTAGCCAGATCTCCGAAACGGCTGGACGGCCCTGATAGCTGACGTAATAAGATGATTTATTTTAGAAAAAGGATTAGGATTAGGACTAGAGTTACTAATATTTTAATTTCCTTTGACGTTCTAAAGTTCCTTTTAATGGTCTAGTTGAAATAAATGAATTGACTTTGACTCTGTGCATTAAAATTAAAACCCCCAAACCAAACGCCGCCGAAGTCGCGGGCAACAGCTAGTATCATAATATAGAGTAAAAGGCCCAAAAAAAGCTATTATAAATAGACGAGAAGGAGCAGGTTATCAGGAGGGCAAAGCATTGCTCATTCCATTTCGTAGAATTATGTTGTCCGATGGTATCGCGTGAGGGATGCTTCCTCAGACAAATGGCGCCCTAATAAACCATCCTAATGTGAGATCCTTGCTATCCGTCAAGACCTTTGTTTGTTAAAGGGGGGCAAAAACTTTAGTGGAAGTTTCTTTATGCAGGAGGTATTATTGTGACTTACTTTGTGAGTGTAAAATGACCATTTTCTTTTAGTTTACCATTTATGATCACTTCCCAGAATTTGATCCTTATTAGCAACACTCGGAGGGTGTGATAATACAGGATGTGTCTTTTTTTTTCAAAATTAACTGGTTCGCTTCCTGGCAGGAATACCAATTTTTCAAAAATTCAATAATGTAGTTTTAGTTTTTTATCAAATCGGGATAGAGAATCCTTCTAGTGTTTTTCGCTATTTCTCATAGTTTCGGATTTGGCCATCCACGCACACTTTAAAAATGAACCCAGTAGAGCAGGTGCACCCGTACCCCGCCAGCTATTTATGCTCCTCGAATGAAAAATTCCTGATAACATCCCAATTTCGATAATCCCAATTAATCTTTGGCCGTCCTGGAAATTGAAGCCAGTACCCCATGCTCAGTAGTTGCACTTGAAACAACCACGAGAGCAAGGCTAACAAAAGTTTATTCCTAGATGTTTTGAATTAATAGTTTTTCAAGTATTACCCGACTGCTGCGGAGTCCAAAAATAGATAATGTTTTTAATAATTGGTCTCTCGTCTCCGCCTTAAGTCCTCCGACAAATGCTCGTATATTGTTTAGATCAGCCGCAGACATACGGACACATCGCCTGCCAATAAATAATACAACCTCCCTAATGTGTAACTACTCTCGTGTTTGACTGAAGGGACGCGTGTGTGTCTGTTTCACGGAAATTAATTGGCGAGAAAATATTCTCTGCGAAAGTTGAACTCAGAATCGGTTGGCAATCTGTTTTACGAAATGATTTATATTGGTTCGTGTGATTGATATTTGGTTGGAGTGGGGTTGGTAGGTAATTGTATAAGGATATAATTGATTAATACGATAAATGTGACTTGCCTAGTGGTTGCAAGCGGTTTGCCGAGCATGAGTTCCAATGTACGGTTCTCGGGTCGGAAATAATGTTATTGGGTTTTCCCAGTATCAACCCAGATTCTAAATTTGTGTCTGGTTGGCAATAAAGTCGCCTCGTTACATGACTTAAATAAATAAAAATATAAGATGTCATGTGATAAATCTATGATTACCTTTGAATTTTTAGTATTTTTGTAGGACTTGAACCAAACTATAGCAATTGTTTCGGTGGTTCCGGCCAGTATAGTTACCGGTACTTCAGTTGTTTTGATTTTTCAACAACAGGAGGAATTTCATGTATATTTTCCTTCAGAAATAATCTGCTATAGTCCAATTAAAAATACGAATACTACATTCGGGTTCGATCAACAAGCCTTTGATTGAGTCACTCGATGTTTATTAAACATTTCCGCACCAAAACCACAAACACACGCCTTCAAAAAAAACGAAAACATGACCAACACTGATTTACGGCTCTTTTGAATCAACACAATCATGAATACGATACGCGAATATTTTACGAGAAAAACGGAAACATTTCTATTTGTCAGATTTTAATCAGACTCGCTCTCTGGGTTTTTCACCAATTCCCGCAGTCATTTGGACCACGAACCCTTAAATTAATAAAGGCAAACACTGCAAGTGAGCTGGTAGCAGTGTGGCCACTCCATATATGACTCCACATAAATAATACCTGCGGCCACCGACTGGCGATAAACTATTTAACTCACAACCTCGCAAATTCACAACGGTCTCATTTTGCAAGCCCCGTGCCCTGGCATGCAGTTGTATATTGCTGCTTTATATGAATCACTGCATTGAACTATTCAGAATGACTTTAACCATTTGGCAATCTTTCGGGAGGTGGAAGTACTCCTGACAACTTTCACAATAGAATCAATTATGCAGCAGTCACAGTCTCGAACTAACATTTTCTACAAACATTAATTCGGTCTTTCCGGAATTTTCCTCTTGGTACAATGAGTGTGGCTTAAATAATGTCCAGCCAAATGACTTCTGTTCTAGCTTTGTTGAATGTCCGTTTTAGAGTACTAATGGTGCTGTATATTACCTCCATAACAGTCTCCTACATTCTCATATTTTGAATAAGTAAATTGTATGTGATGTTTCTGTGTGAACTTACAAACCGTGGATTTTGGAAATTTTTAAAAATTTAATTTTGTTTGTAAAATGTCACCTATGAAAGTTGCAGTAACTGTCCACTTTACTAGTTCCCACCCCATTTAGATTTACATACAACTACAAAGAGCCAATACTACTGCTCATTCTCTTAGCAAGAGTCGGTTTAAATACGCAAAAACACCAATAAAATAAATAATGGACTTAAATACAAGAAAGTGCAGCCGTAACATAAAGTAGTGTTGCTTAAAGGATAGCGTTTGGTGCAAAGTAGAGTGGCATAATGAAAACGGTATGAGGTTTGTCAACTGCTTACCCGGGTAAAAATATTACCCCGAGCTGGCACCGAGCCAAGCGGTTCTCGAGTGTTCTCACCTGAACAAGTTTCTGGATTATTTTGGACTTTAACATTAAATATTATATCCTATGCATGAAATAATTTCATTCTAGATTTAGTTTCAATTTTATATTCTTACGATTTTGTTTTACAAAAGAGTACAGTTGCTTTAAAAGTATTTTGTGCATTGTGAATTATTTTATTAAAAATGTCAATACCAAGGCCTAAAATGATGATGATGATGTACGGAGATGCTGTTGAAAATTTATCCAAGTGATTTTTTTAGAAGTCATGTTTTCTTATATTTTTTCTTCAGGTGCTTACCTTGACAGCAGCCATGGGCAGCAGCAAGTTAACAATCCCCGTGACGCCCATGGAGACCAGCATGAGGTACTTGCCGCCGAAGCGCCCGGCGATGTACCCCGCGGGCACCTGCAGGATGATGTAGCCCCAGAAGAAGGATGACAGCACCAGATCCTGTGTACCTCGGGACCAGACAAACACCTGGAAAATATCAATTGGTTGGTTAGATAAAAACGACAAGACCAAAAATTGTAAAAAGATGACAAAGAGGTCTGTATGCAAAATAAGGATAAAAAGTGATTGGAAAATACGGACGGAAATGTATCCATGTAACCTAATATTTTAAAGACGTAAAATTGTTTGATTGTCAAAAATTTTGGCTAACAGGAAGTTCTCATTTAAAAAAAACACTACAAAGTATAAAGTAACTTTAATTTCGGAAGTCGGTGTTAAAATACGAAGAAATAACCAAACACACCGACTGTATTTACTGGAAGTCGGTTGTATTTTTTTGTAAAAAAGTTTTTATTTAACACTTTTTAGTGGTACCCCACACCTAACAACACCACTGGATAGTCAAAGGAAAGCAAAACACGCTAAATAAACGAAATTGCGTGTTTTTCTTTCCTGTGACTTTTTTGTAGTGTTTTTGTTGGCGTTGTGTGTTGGAGATATTTTGATTCAAAAACCAAACTACTGAAGCGATTTTGATAAAATTTATATGGAACCAATTGGAACGTACATAAGGATATATGTACGTTCCAATTGGTTCCATATAAATAACACGAAAAATATTTTTTCAAATCGGTTCATAAATGACGGAGTTATGAGGTAATAAAAAATTAAAAAATACAACCGAATTGAAAACCTCCTCCTTTTTTTGAAGTCGATTAAAAAGCCACACTGATGGTGAGCACACACACCACACCACACTGTTGTTGTTGCCTACTTTTTATACTAAAACTATCTTGAATGAGTCACGTGAACAAAGTCTGGGAAAACCTAGTATTTTTTTTTAATAGAAAATCAGATTGTAGGTGGTGGATGGTCATTCCCAAAATAACTAATATAGATAAGATTGTGATTTATATACAATTGTATTTCGTTAATCTGATTATTTTGTAATTTTTTAGACATTTTTGACACCACAAATGATACAAGATGGATAAAGCAAAGGTTTATCAACCATATACCAAGAAGTTTTATGAAACCTTTTCATATTTAAATAACTATGATTGATTTCAATAGCAACGCAATAATTTTCAAGCTTGTCGATAAATAGGCTTTTGCAGAAGAATAATATATAGGTCCATGACAGCCATTCGACAGCAGTGCTGAGCGATAAAGGGTAGTAAACATTTAAATAATAGCTGCTACTGACGAGTATTATGGAGATATTATACGAATGGAAGCACCAATAACATCGATTTATGCTGTTACTACCATCATAAACAGCTGGTACATGATGGCTGGATGTCTGGAGGTCAAAAATGTTGCGTTAATATTCTAAAAAATCACAAATTACATTCTCATAAGTTAAATAAGCATAGCCAATACTGTTGAAATACTGGCCTCCCATATGTAGTCAGCCAGTACTAGTACACATAGTAGTAGTAGCACACGCAGTAGTAGTAGTGTCACATCGTCTTCGAATTTTTGGTTCAGTGACATTTTGTTTTTTTACTACTGATAGGAAGTCACTTGATGAAAAGTGATGATGTGTTTACTAAACAAAATTTTCCTTGAACGATTCTCGTTACGAAGGCTATCCTATCAGAGCTGCACCAAGTCAACCTCACAATTTCTTGGTGGCCAGCCTCTTGACATCTTTGTACATCATGCATGCCCTTCAATGTCTGCTATTGGCTTTATACGAGTAAGTAACCCGCCCCGGCTTCGTACCGGTAGCAGAGCATATAAAATTTCGGTGTGATTCTTTCCAACGTCATCATCTGCCTAGCCTTTCCCAACTATATTGGGGTAAGCTTCCAGTCAAACCGGATTCAGCTGAATACCAGTATTTTACGACGATGATTCTTTCCAACATTTTCAACAAAATAACGTTGTATGCCAGCCAACTTACACACAGGCTCAAAATGAATTATACACCTAAACCTTCCCCATTAATCAGTCCGTCCTTTGGCAAATGAAAATCCGTTCGGTAGCTTTTAAGTTTTGACAGTCACACTTTGTTTTATAATCAATCATAGTATTTAAAATTCTTCCGTTACTGTCTGAGTTACTGACAGACAACGCACAGCCGATACTACTGGTCGTAGAAAGCTGAAATTTGGCATGTAGGTCCTTGGGGAGTGTAGGGGAGCACTAAGAGGATTCCCCGAAATTTCTATGGGAACGGAAAAAAACGTAATATGCGCGTATAAAGTCGTGGGCGTAAAAAGCTAGTACCTATGTAGTATAACAATCTTTATAGACGATTATAACGTGGGGCACACTATTCCAAACGATATCTGAACCTAGACAAAGCATTTACCAAAAAACTGCTCGCTTTTCTTATCCCGATCATACCTCAGAGAGCTGCCATCACAAACAATTAACCCATTACAAACGGGCGACATGACGTTTTTGCGACAAGTCGTACGTGCGTCGTTAGTCGGGACGTGCCTCAAACGACTCGGCGCTCAAACGACACTTTTTGCGACAATACCACTAAAGTCTGCGGGTTTTTTTGCTGTTTAATGATAGCCTTTTATAGGGCTGGCTCTCTGGACGCTTTTTAAGTTTTAGTGGAGATCCTTGATTTTCTTTTACTTTGAAGAGTTCAACTTTTGTCTCGGGAGACAAAGGAAAAGACAAACTGAATTTTAGCTTTTATCGTGGGATGCACTTGACGTCATAAAATAAAAGTGGTTCTATTTTCACTGAATTTTGTATGTGTTTCACCTATTTCATGGATCCAACCTACTTATCTATCCTAAGAAAAGCAACAAGTTAATAAAATCTTGCTTTTTTTTCCTACTTAAGGTGTGGCTCTCCTTATCTCACAGGTTTCTCGGGTCAGATAATAATGGTTTATTTTTCTCATCCACAAATGAAACAAATGAAAAACTTAATACTTACAAAATAAAGGAACTTAACTCCGATCATGATGACTTAAGTAGGTAAGTATTATCAGAAATGTCACACATATTGACACAATATTATTTGTGGGAGACTGGTGCCTAATCAAAGCCGAAGCCTGTATTTCAGGATACTAGGTCCCCACCTAAATGCTTGAGATTATATAAAGTAAGTGTAGTTTTAGATAAGTATCGACATATTGGTCCACCATTTCAAAGGATGTCTTCCACAACCTAGCATTCAGCACCGTACCTACATCATTGGCTGCCTAACCTCTGTTATGTAGCCTTTGACTTTTATGCGTATTGTAATTCAGGTATCGCATAGCACTCCCATCGTATTTCTCTATTTGTACAGAGCAACCTTAACTCGCTGCCATATGTCATATGTTTTTTTGAAGGATGGGCAATCAACAAATGACCCCTACTGCTCTGGGCGGAGCGGAAGGGAGTGTCAGACTCTTACTGACTAAAACTCATCGATGTTCCTCCTTATGCCCTTTGCGTTCCAGAGCCTTCGTAACTCTTTCGAACAAATTCTGCAACGTGCCATATGTCTGCATCTATGTCTCCGTTTAATAATAAAATTGGTAAATCACACCTGACGACCCTAAGATTTCCGATCCACGTTTAAAATAAAGAGTCCTAAAAAACGCCTTTGTCAGATAAAGGGGACTCTAGCAGACGGTCGAGGATAATTCCCTGAAGTGTTTTGTTTCACGTCGTACAGATGGCGCTAATAGGCGACACTTAGGATTAGGTGTTGAGTTCAGTCTTTGAAGTGGTTCTATTAGTTTTTATTTTCGAGATAAAGCTGAAGTGGAAGAAGTAATTCGGGGGATTTTGCTGTTTCTTGGTAAGTGAGGTTGAGTTAAATTGTCTCAATTTTTTTTTTAGACTGTAAACACAATTTTCTACTTATTAGGTAGCAAAATAGTTGGTGTCATTTACTTTGCTAATCAAAATGTATGAGGTGAGGAAGCATGATGTTCAATCTCATTTTTTTTCAAAAAATCATTGGTATTCTTTCTTAAAAGTTCAGTAAAGTGGCGATGATTTTTTTATCGTCTATCCCACGGTGTGACGTGTAGTTGGTATTTTTAATTTAAAAATATTAAGGGTTTGCTACAACCATTTTTCCATCCAAGGATCCGTTTGTGAAATATTAAGCTTTAAAGAGCTAATTTTTGCCCCTGCCAACAAATGGTTGTTTTTGAGACGTAAACAAATTCATGGCAGAAGCAGATTATATAACGAATTTAGAAAGAAAACTATCACCGCTACCCTTTTTTTTTTTTTTTTTTTTTT
>NDFZ01005238.1:13446-55935 GCA_002192655.3 Mamestra configurata
TCCGCAATCCCCGGCTGGTGCCGGCCCGCCTCTGCGGGCCACCTCGCGTCGGCGAGGGGAGTGAGGTGTTTAACTCCCCTCGCTACGTCAAAGAGGGGCGCACGGGAACACCACGCGCCGCCACCTCGGGTCCGGATGAATGGGGGGCGACGGACATCCCCAAGTCCGCCGCCCCTGGACCCAGTTAGGGGGGCCGGAAGAGGGCAGCGTATGCCCTCCTCCGACGCCCGATGCGCCTGCTGCGGGCAGGGAGAGCGGTTGTGATCTCCCTCTCCCTTTCCGCAGCCTCCTTCTGCGCGATAACTGTCTCGCAGAAGGAGACCACCGCGTCCCAGGACTCCTCACCGCCGACCATAGCATGGACTACGGCCGGCAGCGAGAGGTCACCGCCTACAACAGAGATGAGGGCACGGCGCGGCTCCTCCCAAGCTGCACACTCTGCAAGCGTATGCCGTGCCGTGTCCTCCCGACAGTCGACGCAGTGGTGGCATCGAGCGTCCGGCTCCCTGCCTATGCGACACAAGAACCTCCCGAAGCAGCCATGCCCCGAGAGGACCTGCGTCGCACGAAACGACAGGGAGCCGTGCCTTCTCCCGAGCCAGAGGTCGAGCACTGGCCGGATGGCCTCGATGGTGATGAGGCCGGCGGTAGGGCTCGAAAGCCTGTCCCGCCATTCCGCCACCAGGACCTCGCGCAGCTGCGACCGACGCAGCTCCAAGTGTTGCTGCGTCAGTCTTTCGCCGCGCGCCCGCGCGCCCTCGCGCCACCTGTGCAGTGACGCGAGCCTGGCTTAACGAGTAAATGAGTAATAGTCGACCAACTTATAAAATTACACTGGATATTAATAAAAAATCGTAATAATATAAAAGAAAATGACTTAAAACCAATAACTTTGTAATTTAATAAAAGTTGAGTACATTTTTCCATTTTTCTGGCATGGTTGAGGTTTGAAGACGGTTAACTACGGCACTTGACCGGTTTGGGCGTTATTACTGGCGAAATGAACGGGTTTTCTTTCTTTCAGAGGGTGGAAGAATACATACATAATTTTTGTTACTCATCACTGCCCGTAGCCATTGTTGGTGGTCATGGCGACGATGCCGACGCTCATAGACACGTGGGTGGCATAGGAGATGGTGGTGGCCAGGAATATGATAATGATATTGTTGGTGTTGCATAGTCAGGAGCAGCTGAAACTCACCGGGTACCCGTAGCTGTTGTTGGAGGTCATGGCGACGATGCCCACGCTCATTGAAACGCGGGTGGCGTAGGAGACGGTAGTGGCTAGAAACATGATGAGCGCCATTGCATGACGCATGCCGAGCAGACGCTCTGTGGACAAGGAAGCATACATTATAATACTGGTATTATTTTGACAATCTTTAAGTATGATACAGACTGTCATCTGTCAGAATAAGATAGAAATATCGTGAAGCCAGCTATGACAATACCAGTGATTGGACAGAAGTAATGAAAAATAAGAATCATGTGTCAAGAGCGGAGCAAAGAAAAAGAAGAGAGATTTTGTGTTCACCCAGGTTGAGTTGTGTTATTTTGGTTTTCTATCAGAAACTCAGTAGTACAATGGCCAGGGCCATTCACTTTTATTCGACATTACCAAAATCAAATGAAAGCGAACTAGAGCTAAAATGAAGAACTCATGTGTCAGTTTTGTGTGCTTGCCCTAATAACTTGGGCATGCTATTTACTTTGACTAACATACTTTTGATGGTGATGGTTTGAGTATCTCAAGTAAAATAAAAATATAATTTTGTATTACCACGACAAAGTGCAAACCACGACTATAAGTCTACATACGCATTGCTGAAGTCTACGCATTAACACGTCAGCACTGCGCTCCATTACATAAATTAAAACACCTGACAACATGAAACAGAATGTACGTTATTTTCTTTTGATTCTACAGTTTTACTGGACTGTTCGTTCTCACTCATTATAACCTTAAGTCACGATCTTTGTGTGTAAAACGTTTGGGAACGCTGAATATTTTGGTCTCCTTGCCTACTTTGTGAGACACTTAATTTTTACTTAATCAATTGATAAACGCAAAGAAAATTTCAAAAATAGCATGGAAAAATCTCCTGCTCGAACGATCTCGCGAGACAAGACAAGAAATTCGCTAACTGGCAGACACAGTTACTAGACTTTCAGCGTGTATCTTGCACATCACATGCATTTTTATCTTTGTATTTCACAACTCGCTGACTACCAACATCACTATTGTACGGAGTAGCAGGCTCGTCAATGTACAGCGAACAACTAGAAATGTTCGTTAGAATTTGTATTGGATGTATGTAATACGTATCTCCTCAGCCCCGTGGGACTCTCTCAACGCAGCTTATGACTACCATTTCCTGATTTAAAAAAAAAGTTTTGTGGACGTCTAGGGAAATATCTTTTGGAATGTTTAATTTTATTAGTTAGATGAAGGTATTTTTATGATTAAGTGATTAAATCTCAAAGTACGAATATTTGAATTTTATGGTTAAGTTTGGACAAGCGAAATTAAGATCTTGAGCATATTGTGTCTTCAGCTAGAAGGTGCTTAAGCCGAAACATTTAGATATACCTTCTGATTGTTATGCAGTACTAGCAATATTGTAGTTAAGTGTAAATATTTGTTACTCAGTAACTTGTTGTAAATGTCTATAGAACTTTCTGTATTTTATAACTGGCTGACAATCTAATTGACTGTTCTTGATCTGTTTGTTTTAGCTATAAATCTTCCGTAATGCTTATATAAATAAATGATGTTGAATTTGAGCTGAATTTGACCATCTTTGACACACAGTAAAAGAAATCTTTTTTGCTATAACTCATGCTAAAGTTACTCTCCCGTCATCATCATTCAACATTCTCATTACAATAAAATCGTGATGACTAACCACATGAAAATAATACCATCACATAACACGCAGAGCATTAACAAACATCTCACATAAAGTATTCCAGCGCTGACAGAATGTGTTTATATCTAAAAACTCATTTTACAACTGTCGGCCTTAAACGGAACGCGACGATGGAGTATTCCACAGAGATTGCGCCAAGAAATAAACGGAGAAGCTCACAATTAATTGTTCAAATAAAAAGAAATATCTCTTGATAAATAACTTAGCTTTAAAATTACTTCAGACGTCAAATGAATGGTTGTTGATGGATCTGAATAATAAGATGTTGTTAATTAATCAGAATTGATTAAGATGGCAGTTGGAAAGTAAATTAGAGAATTGAGTGACAGTGAAATGGAGCATATTAATCTTTCTTAAAGGTTTGGGTCAGATCCCTTGTCACGGAATTTGATGGTTCATGACGTCACTTTGACAAATCAAAACGTTTCACTTCGAAATGTTTACAGAATCGACCGGCTGAGACGATTTCGTACTTTATCTAAGGGGGAATGTTATAACTTGCTGTAAAATATTTCAACAAGCCCAAATTTGAAACAAAATTTATTGCACTTTAGTAAAAATGAGAAGGACTTTCGTTAACATTTGTGAAGCACTATCGCTGCACAGAACAACGTTGTTTTACTTCCATTGTTGGTCGAGCACCTGTAATGTATCGGCTGTCCCGCACAAAACCAGCATTACTTCCACACCACGTGTCTATAACTGTATTGTTTTAGTCTTCAACATACTGATTAGGGGATGCTAACTACTGGGTAGAAGCGTGAATTCTTTAACTCTGATCATCAAATGAAAATGAAATGCACTGCGAGCAATTTTACTATTTCAAACATTCACTTGTCCTACTATGTACAAAAGAATCACGGTCACATGCATCTATGACAGTGAGAACATTAAACGAATAACTTTATCTGGATAAGTATGTATATTTTGGTCATGAATTTTGAATCACCATGTTCATAAACTGAATCTCATAATTACAAGACTGGCAGCAGAAGCTGACATATGTCTGCAATACCAAAGTAACTTAATTGTGACTAACACAATTAGACATCCCAAAATGTCATGGTACACCGCAGCTGATAGAAAACTTTATTCTAATCCAATCACAATGGCCCGACGTACTCGACGAGCGAGCGCTGGGCGCCAGCGATTTAGCTACTGCGCTGGAATAATACACGACTCGCAATGGTACCACATGTACTCGCTCATAATATGTTTTTATTGTTACGTGCGACTGAACGCAGCACGGGTTCATTCTATACAAAATATTTGGTGTTGTTGCGGGCGAGCATTTTCTGATTTTGTTGAATAACGTTTGTTTGGTTTTCGAGTGCTATTACATTTTGCACTCGTTTGTACCTAGTTGTAATTTCATTTTATGTTTTTTTTTCTGTCACTACACTTACATTATTTTTATTGAGAACACATTTTTATTAGAAAAACGAATGTCAATAAAGGTTGCAATATTCGCAACCACTATTTTTTTTTTCGTCATTTTTGCGAGATGATATTCAATCAGAATAACACAGCAATGCTCTATCAATCAATTGTATCAAAAGAAAAGAAAAATAACATTTTCATTCATGAAGTTTTTCTTAGATATCAGTCTATGACAAGAATCTAATAAACCACACGTCTTTCTAAGAAATAGACTAATATAATATTTTCGGTGTGTCCTAGCCGAAGAAGGCGAACGGAGCGTAAAATCATATTTTACAAAAGGTGCCTCGGCTCATTTGTATGCTGGATCTAAGAAACTTCAGGGGCTAGTATTGTGTGACGCATTCTTAAACATGTATAAAGCGACTTGGGAAAATACTTCAACAGCTGAAAATGCAATTTTCTCTTTTTGTTCTTGTTTTAAACATTTCACATTAAAGAGAAAAGTCGTGCAAACTGCAATGTCGACATTACGTCTCTTTGCAGTTTTAATATTGTAAAGTATTTTTGCAGAAGCTTCTACAGTTTGAAGTAGGTTAAGATTTTCATTTAAAGGCAAGTTCCTCATAATTCAATTAGTTTACAATTTTACACGAAACTTTAAACTATCTATATTATGAAGCAAGTCAATACCTAAACTAAGATCCATGTAAATAAATTGCCACTAAGTAAAATAACACATCTTATTCTTCAACTGCAACTGAGTGACCGGGGGGGGGGGGGGGGNGGGGGGGGGGGGGGGGGGGGGGGGGGGGGGGGGGGGGGGGGGGGGGGGGGGGGGGGGGGGGGGGGGGGGGGGGGGGGGGGGGGGGGGGGGGGGGGGGGGGGGGGGGGGGGGGGGGGGGGGGGGGGGGGGGGGGGGGGGGGGGGGGGGGGGGGGGGGGGGGGGGGGGGGGGGGGGGGGGGGGGGGGGGGGGGGGGGGGGGGGGGGGGGGGGGGGGGGGGGGGGGGGGGGGGGGGGGGGGGGGGGGGGGGGGGGGGGGGGGGGGGGGGGGGGGGGGGGGGGGGGGGGGGGGGGGGGGGGGGGGGGGGGGGGGGGGGGGGGGGGGGGGGGGGGGGGGGGGGGGGGGGGGGGGGGGGGGGGGGGGGGGGGGGGGGGGGGGGGGGGGGGGGGGGGGGGGGGGGGGGGGGGGGGGGGGGGGGGGGGGGGGGGGGGGGGGGGGGGGGGGGGGGGGGGGGGGGGGGGGGGGGGGGGGGGGGGGGGGGGGGGGGGGGGGGGGGGGGGGGGGGGGGGGGGGGGGGGGGGGGGGGGGGGGGGGGGGGGGGGGGGGGGGCAGCAAAAGTCTAAAAAACAGGCGTCAACATAATGAAAACGCAAACATTTTTAAACTTTACAATACAAGGGACACGTGAATAAAAGATATGTATATCTGGAATTATCGCACAACAGCTCACGTAGATATGTTTTGATATTCATTGCTGTTTTAGTACATAACAGTGTCATGGCAGTTCATAGTCGTTTGTCAATGGATATCAAACTACGTGTACCATTGACTAATCACTCAGTATCGATGTCCTTTATGATTGTAACAAGTTATTACGCTCATATAAACGTGACCAGCTTTTCTATGGATAAATTATATTATTTTGAACACTCAGATGTTAGGACAATGGCTAATTATGAGCTTGTATGTCTATTGAAAGATATCAATGGGTCAATAAAAATTTTGAATCATGTTTAGCTTGCCAGGCACTGCTTGATTATTGATACTGTCCTGTCAGTGGTAATGAAGTGGTGTTTACCTAGTTATTTGGAGCCAATGATGTGAACAGAAAATATTGTTGACTTAGTTAGGGTGCTTGAGTCGCAGCAGAGTTTTTCAGTAATAAGCAAATGGTCTCAAAGAAATTCTATTTCTGCAGTAAGTTCCGTTACCCAAGAATAACGCTTAATTCAGATATTACCCAAAAACTAGATTTTACTTACATTATAATAAGTAATTGTTTTTCTTCTTTACAGCAGCTATGAATCCAATCTTTTCCTACTACGAATCATATATTATCTAGTTATTTTGTTACTAAGATCCCTACAAAGATGTACAAATATACAAGTTTACAAAAATTGGGAACTTTTTCATTAAGTTTAAATTCCTAGATTTCAGAAGACAAGACTCAAAACCTAAAAGAAGATCAACAACAACTGTTCTAAAAAGAACAACACATTGAAACTGACGTAAAACGATTAAAACGCAGCCATTTATAAAATCCGAGCAGCAGACGGTTGAATTTTAAAACGAACTGAGAAAATGTATTTCTTTTTAGAGTTCCTTAAGTGCACGCAATCCTTTAGTCAGGTTCCTTACTCAGGATAGCAAAGAAATATGGCGCCACATCTCTTTGTCGCATAGTGTGCCTGGAAATTCAACTTATGCTCGCATTTGTCTTGATAAAAGTCTGCGTTGCAACTTGCCAGATGAGTCAGTGCGTAAATTATTACCTAACCTTGAATAGTTTTACAAAGTGAAATAGTTTAAATGTTAGGTACATGTTCTAGATATTTAGCTAGTTAATTCGATATAAGTATAATATATTACTCTTGAAAGTATTGTGTTTTGCAGTATAGAACTTTAAATTTTAATAATACAAAATTCACTAAATTTTAGTGAAGAAATTTTACTTCGCATAACAGTAAATGGGTGAGTACTAGTCACGTATAAAAAAGTTCGTGTAAACTTCATGTTCTTGTCCTTCAAAATTAACTTCGCTTGTTACACCATCACTTTAAACATTCAAACTTAAATTCTCGACTAGCAAAACTATCCACTATACCAACATACCACAAAAAATATTGTGAAATTAGCCAAAAATTCATCCACCACAGCATTGCGCATTTTACGGTTGCCACCACACAAATGCGTGTTGCCCCCATCATTATTACAATCTAGTTCGTATATCATTTTGTGACGAGTTGGGCAGCCATTACAGAAGTATTTGACGCTAACTCCTAAACCTACTGGCAGTTGATGAACCTGTTAAATATGATCAGTTGTCATGGGTTCATTTATAATAAACACCATGATTTCGTTATGCTTGGTGGAAACAGACACCTTGTGTGCAATCACACCTCTGCCTGAATTAGAAGAACATTTACTAGTTAAAAATGTTTATGGGAAAGAATTGAAGTAGATAGAATTGTGGACGTCAAAATCTAGAGATACAATATAAAAGACAAAGTTAGATACAGAAGAATAAATATCGCTCGCAAGCTTATAAAAAAAGTATTCACAAAACAAATAAAACTTATTCGGTTAGAACAACAGATCTGAAGTCAACCTCATTTATGTCAATGTGTATCAAGATCAGAAAATAAACTTTACCAATTTATTCAGCCCTAAAATAGAACCTCCTTGATGCCTAGACTTTTCTTTTTATTAGAAACAAAAAATACAATTTGCGAGAGACAGTGGACATGTCTCGTTATTTCCTGTGTTTCTTTTTAGTATGTATTTACCTTTTTCTTGAAAAAACTAAGAGAGAAAGCCCCAAATTTGTTGTTGATAGACATATGGATTGGTTTCCATTTGTCTCCGACTTCGTTAGAGGCGAATGGGTTCCAAATAAATGTTTTTTTTTTGTTTTTCGTTGTTTTTATCTAAATACAAAACCTTAGGGTACAGAGAAAATAAAAGTACTCTTCACTGAAACTTTTTTGTTACGTTTAGGTAATACGAACCTAATTTCTTATTCTCAAGGGTCATGAAACTATCCTTATATTTGATCACTTTTGCTAACGTGTTACTGTTATGTATTGAAATAAAACATTCAATTGACATACTTAATAGGACGTAGCATTTACCTTCTGCAGACAAGATTATAAAATGCAACATTAGCCTAATGGCAACATTTTTTTTCTCTTATGGCAACACCCTCTTTTCTGATCTATGTCAGTTCGGTTATAAATGTATCTGCTCACACACGCCTTCTATTACGAAACACCCAAGTACAGACTTCTCAGCTACCAGAATTACATTGGGCATATTGACTTGTTAGAGCCATATGGACATTTCTATCTAGTTCGATATAGGAGGCATAACCAATATTGAAAACTAAGCCAACAAAGCGAAGAGGCCTCGAGGGTCTGATACTCAGTTGCCACGGAATGAATGTGGCTAGGCAATTAGCAGCCGTCAATAGCTAGCCAGGGGGCTCGGGGACTAGGGGCCACGTAACGGTGAAGAACCCTTCAGTGGCAGCATAAAATAGACAGGATAGAGAGGTGGTTACAGAAGTATCATCCTGTGTAGTGGGTGAAATAAATGCATGTTTTCTTGTCATTAGATTATCATCATCATCATTTCAGTCAAATAACGTATACTGCTGGACATATACTCCCAAGTGTCGCCACGTCGACTGGTCTTGTTCGTCTCGAGTCCAGCAAATTTCTTCGGCCTTCACCAGGTCATCGGTCCACCCAGGCCTTTCAAAGCTGCGTCGCCACTTCAGAACAGTTCGGACTCATCGACTATCTGTTCTGCGACGAATGTGCCCTGACCACTGCCACTTATTTTCATTTCGACGATTTTTACGATTCTTTGGGCTATTTTGGTAATCTTTGCCTTGCTGCGGTTTTTAGATACATATTATATAGAAAATACATATACATACTCACATAACACACATGACTCGTAATTAGTCGTGATTTCACCGGCCTCATCTAGTTTAAAATTACTCAAAAATGTTGACGTGTAAAAGTGTTATGTTTAAACTACTTACAAAATGAATATCATTTATAATTTATCATTATCATTTATCATTGCTTGTCTTGTTGTTATGTTGCTGCCCACTATAAGATCATTTCTTGTTATATAACTATAAGTCCTGTAACCCTTGGCCGTTATTTATGCAGTAAATTAGCCATGGTAATTACATTGCCTAAAACGTGTCAATAAGGTGTCAGTAGTATACTTTTAGTTATTTACCCATAAATTTGGGTATATTTAGTTTAATTTTCAAATGAAGCGGGGCTTCTGTGTTCTTTGTTTAGTGGTAGATAATAAAATATTATAGGTGGATTTCTACTATCCCCTTGGTCTTGATTGGCATCGGTCTATAGATCGTTTCCGATGTTTCGATTTAAAAGGTAAAAATTGGTATTGGAATTGTTTTTAGAGTTTACTCCTTTAGAAACGATTTTCATATTTAGCTCGCAGTACGACAATTTTATGAGGAGTAAAATTGAGCGTTAACTAAAAGTGAGGCGTTACGTTCCTTTGCGCACCTTTCACTTCGAGATTATGTGTGTATATAAAAAGTATACTCAGCTTATTTAAGATGCTTTCACTTATCCTCTTTTTACATAATCTACACAATAATAGTTCTTAAGGAATACACTCCAGTCGTGCGTCGGAGCTGACACACAGTTTTTTTTGTACTAAGTAATGCTTTTCTTCTTTTTGTCTTAGATCGCATATATGATGTAGTAGGTCTACTACATGATGATGTAGTGGACCTACTACATCATATATGCGATCTAAGATGATAAGTGATGACTTAACATCTGAATCAAGTTAGTTTGATTCGAGCCAATCAATAGATGATACAAAAAAAAAAATATAATTCAGTTTTAACTATTGAAAAGTTACTGAGTTCTAAAATATTTCGGTAGGAGTTAATAAAGCGTAGTTTTCTGGCTTCAAACCCTAGATCAAGATTAAAGATGAACCCTTTGATCCAGATTCATAATTAAGTGCAAAAAAATACTTAGCCTTGTCCTAAAATAAATGCGATCACAGTCGACTACACATGAAAGAAAAAGATAAAGTTGGAAATATATGCCTTTTGAATGTTGAGGACATTGATACAGGGGCGAGCGTTATCTGCCTCTCGACACATGAAAGGGTCTCAGTCGAGCACATACTTTAATTATGAGGGACCAGTGTGTGCTGGTAGACTGAGAATGTATTTTAGGGTCCAGTATCAATATATGGGTTTCATTGAAATTTTTAAAGAAGGATTGAATATTAATTTAATGAGCATAATTTTTTCCTAACAAATCTTTTACTTTTAAGAAAAACATTGATCCAAATTATCGTTATTGATCTCAATATCACGGTTACTTTACGTTTAGTTCAAAATCGCATGAATAAATGATTTTTAAGCAGTTCAGTAAATTCAGTCAGAAATTAACCCGAGATAAAAATGATCTTTTTTGGTGTAATCCCATGCCAAGAGTCATCTTTAAGATCTGAAGAGATGACAAACAAATATACAGTTACTTTCGCATTTGCAATAGTATTGTGGCAATAAATACTACTGTTGTAAATGCGAAAGTAACTGTTTATTTAATTGTAATCTCTTCATTCAAATAATAATCCTCATCATAGGGAAAACTTCTGATTATTCGAAAAATGCACTTCTATTGACTAGAAGTGTGTTTTTTCGAACTTTCAAAAGTATTCCCTATGGTAAAGATTATTATTTTAGTGAATTCCGTAAACGACAGTTTTGTAAGAAGACTTGCTTGAATATTCTCTAAATAGTTTCTGACTAAACTTTTAGTGCATTTTTAACTCAGTAGTTGGTCTCTAGATTATCGTGCTGACTATCTCAGTACCTGGCCCTCGGGAACCGTTTCAACTTCACCTCGTGTTACCATCTCCTCCACAGACTATGGAGATGCCTCAGCAGCCTGCCATTATTAGCGATCGTATTGTTAACATTGGGTCGGCTTCCAGTTTAACCGAATTTATCTGAGCACCAGTGCTTCACTTGGAGAGACTGCCTATCTGACTTCTACAACCCAGTAACTGGGGAACACGATACCCCTTGGCAAGCCTGCAGTCTTGACTTCAGAAACTCGCAACGACTGTCAGATATCTACCTGACAGTCGTAAATGACCGCAGTTTAACGTGCTTTCCGAGGCATCAATCAAT
The DNA here is from genome assembly GCA_002192655.3 of Mamestra configurata. Lineage (NCBI taxonomy): Eukaryota > Metazoa > Arthropoda > Insecta > Lepidoptera > Noctuidae > Mamestra > Mamestra configurata. Next base: position 24,690 of record NDFZ01005238.1, read on the forward strand.
GTCACCGTTTACTTGTTGAAATTGACGGCTCCTGTCAAATTTGTCTATGACAATAACATCCGAAACTTATTTTATATCCGACACTATAATTATATTTTATGTGAGGCGTCTCAAGCCTCTGCTAGAATTATGGTTCCATACTCTGTGATCCCCTCAGCTATGCAGTCTTTGTGCCAAAGCTATGCTTGCATCCTCTAGGATTATATGCAATGTGACCTCATTTGCAAGTCTGCAGTTCCGTAAAGTTTAAACGTTTTATTCTTGCTCATTTCTTAGAGTTTCAAGTTAGATTGTTATAGTTGCGTTCCGTTTTTGCTCTTCATTATAATTCTTAGAAGCCTTTGTTTTGTTCCATTAATTTTAATAACTCCAACAGACTCTGGAATTATGCAGATTCATAAAAAAATAACTAAACGGAAAAAGAACGTAAAAACTTCCAATATTATTTTGGAGCTTTCTATGTGCGTAGGTATGAAATTGTTTTATCAAGTTACTTTTGAGTAAATTGTTACAGCATTTTAACAAATTATTAAAAAATCTACCTTAACTTTATTATAGGAATTAAACTAATCGCAACTGCAACTTCATAATACCATTCTGGTTGCAATTGAAAGGCGGTAGGAAAAAAATTATAAAGGAATTTAAAACTAATATTGTCAATAACCTTTGACTACTGTTACCACTCGACCTTGTTCGTGATAGTTGAGCGAGTAACTGGCGCCAGTGCACTGGAGTACAAAACACTAAGTGCTTTTCAAATTAAACAGTTTATATTTAATTGATGTGATTATTTTATATCATTACTTTATAAGTCTTTTCCGGCTCAAAGTTTTGAATTGATTTACGAATGTATAATAATATCGTCTGAATCACAATGATTTGTCCTTAGACATTACAACAGTGAACATTATTTCACACAAAACCCAAATGACATAATTCCTTAATTGATTGCAAACGGGTGCAAGTAGTGACTACCCCAACAGTACACAAATCACACAACACTTTAATTGGTTCCGCATCGGATCACATAAATAATGTCGTAGCAAATAGCTCTTCACTGTGTGTGTCTCTGTAATAATCGTGCACATAATAGTTCAAATGACGCAAAATAACTTAAGTGTAGTTAAAAAATAATTAAATACGTCACCTTGCGTGAAGTTGTGCCTGCCATAGTCATTTAATCATCGTGGAAACGATCTACAGCTATTTTTTTATGATGTAGTTTTATAAGAGTTTATATTATAGTAGTACCTAATAATAAATCTGAGTGAAGTGAGAGTGTAGTGAGCCTGATCTAGGTGCTAAGGATTTACAGCTCGCTTCATCCTCATCATCTGCCTAGCCTTTTCCTAACTACATTGGGGTCGGCTTCCAGTCAGACCAGATTCAGATGAATACCAATATTTTGAGTGTGGTGGCTGCCTACCAGACTTCCACAACCCATTAACTGGGTAACACGGTACGTTTTGGTAAGACTGGAGTCAGATTTAGTGGCTTCTGACAATCCACAACGACTGACAAAGATCTACAAAAAATGACAGCCGGGACCAACGGCTTTACGTGCTTTCCGAGGCACGGAGGAAACTCGGTATGTTAAGATGGTCACCCATCTACAGATCAACCTTCGCAAGCGTTGCTTAACCTTGAAAATTAAACCCGTGCAGCTGTTACTATTTAGCCACGAGCCACCCACTAGCTCACTTCAAGATCCCTTAAATTAAATCACGATGAGTTTTTACGACCAATATCTTCTCTACCTATAGCATCGTCAGTAACACTTACAGCCAACATTGGAAAACAACAATAAATACGAGGGCATCTCACAATCAACTCGACCAGAAACAAGTGCCATAGGTAAACAAACAGATATGAGTACTATACATTGTACTCGACTGATAGTGGGCTAGTGGAGGAGGCGAGTGAATTGAATGGCTATCTTATCTGACAGGAGAGTGTTTGTATGTTAATACATGTGCAATAGTGAGGAATTTCAGCAACGTTGTATATCTTCATAATGACAGTGCAAACTTGAACGTACATTCATATCTAGGGCAACAACAGGACTTGAATGAACATCGCAATTTAAACTATTTTGAAACTCTTTTTAAGCCGCTCCTTACTTTTCATTCCAACTGAAAAGTTCAAGTTGAATTCATTATGTCAACTTTTCATTTATAATAAAAACATGAACCCCGTCAAGCAAGCACTTGCTTGACATAAACTCATCAGACAAAAGAAAACACAGTCTCAAGTTGAATGATATTCCTTCAGTGCGCTTACAATATAAATATATACTTCGTGTCTGTCTTGTCATAGCAGTATTGTCAAATCAGCTGAGACGTGATAAACCCCGGAAGGTAGTCTCGGTCTCAATGTTACACACTGACACGGTTGTAACATGTGATGTCCTGCTACTATGCTTGATTAAATCTAATAATAAATAGAATATTGTAAAAGCATGAGGTTTTTATTAAAAACCACAAATGGTGATAGTTAATTAAATAAACGAAACCACTACTCATCCTTACAAACCAGCGAAGCTTGCAGTTAGGCGTCGTTCGAAGTGGCAAACGATCGTACGACTTAACGATGCGATTTCGTCGCACGACGAGATTAAACACACACATTTCTTTAGAGTGTCCTAATTGAAGCTTGTAAACCATCGTGGGAGCACTGGATCATTTTCACGATCATTACATCGCGCGACCAAATCTCATAGTTAAATCGTACGATCGTTAGCCAACTAGGACTACGCCTTATAGTTTGAGGTAATTTTAATTTATATAGAACTATAGACAAGCTCGATTTCGGCTTTGGAAGAGGTGGTGCGATGACCTAGACGCTTACTGCAAGGACTGGTTCGAGGTGACCCGGGTAATATATACCTAATAATAAATACCTCGAAAAATTTGGGGGAGGCCTTTTCTCAGCGGTGAGATAGTACAGACTGAATTAATAGGCAGTATTAAATAGGTAACTTTAAACTTTCATAAAGGCATTAATTTAGCTTAAATATAAAAAAAAATCCCCGTAACTTTGTAAACAAACAAACAGTAGCAGTTACTATCAGTACAGTTACGCTCCGTTTTAGGATAACATAACCGGTCCTCGACGGCCTTCCGTCACGTGCTGTGGTACCGGCGCGCGCGCAGGCTTGCAATAATAGACTATAGACGGGCGAGCGTTTCGAATGCAAGGAAAAAGTCACAACATATGTGTTTTTATTGTAAGGACTAATAAATAAATAAGGTTTGCGATTATAACAGGATAATGCTTAGGGGTGAAGAGAGAAAGGGAATCTCATTTGACGTAGGTTTTCATCGTTTAATTGTAGTCTAACCGATGGATATTAGTATTTTTTAGGGTTTCGTACCTTGAAAGGAAAAACGGAACCTTACTTAAGTGTTTTGGGAGACTGTTTATGTAAAACTGACGTTCGAAAATTGCTGGCTCTCAGCGTTATTTGAATAAATGTATATAGATTTTTACACACATTGATAGTTTATCTCATCTGCACCACCCTACTGCTTTTAGGGCTCTGGCTTGCCGTAACGACTGGCAAAGATCTAACCTGTTTTCGGAGACATTGAGGGGTCTCCGTATGTAACAGATTATGATCCATCCATAGTTCGACCTTGGCCAGAGTTTCAAAATATTAAAATAAAACTTGCGCGCATACGCTTTCGCTCTTGTTCTGTTGTTAATTTGTTTACCCATTTTAATCACTGAAAGTGATATCAACCACGTATTTACCAAGAGCTTCTGAAGAAGCAAGGAAAGTACTACAGACTACAGCAGCAAGGCACTCGATGTTGAAGTGGTTGCTTTACCCTATATTTAAAGCAAATAGTCGTTGTACCTGACTTCTTTATTCAATGTCATTATCATTTCATCATTTGTACTTGCCTTTAGTAGCTATTGGTGAAAACAATTTTAAATAACTTGGACTCAATAAAATAGAAAGGTTGATTATAATTTGTCATTTTAAGATTCCATAAATGAAGGTAAGTGTTCGGCCGGTATCCCGAAATTAGTTTCCTTGTCATCTCGGTTCATCGACTGTTACTCTGGAAACTATGCTATGACAGTGGTGGGTGGGATAGGTGGACTGCGTAAATTATTGTTTAAATGCATTTGCATATTTATGTATTACTAGTGGCCCGCCCCGGCTTCGTCTGGATTTTTTTCTTTTTTTTTTTCGTAACAATAAATTTCTGGCAAAAACAAACACAACAAAAAAAGAATTAGCGAAATTGGTGTCGCCGTTCACGCGTGATGTCTTGACCAAGGGAAATAGGGATTAATTTCATATTATTTTAAAATTGCAGACTAGATCATATTCTCTATTGTGATCTCTATCCACCACTCAAAGGTAAGCTGGGAGAAATCTCAACTTTGAGTTAAGCTCATCTTTGTATATGAGCTTTGTTATCACTGTATCTATAAATTGTTTTGTTGTACAATAAAGAATTGAGTTTTTTTATTTTGTAAAGGATTATTTTTAAAATTTTAATGAATAACTCCTGCTCCTACCAGCACATAAGATTCACAATATTACTAATACTTAATACTAATAACTAGACTTATAAATTTGCGAAATTATGTATAAACGCATATCACGACAAAAAAAAAAAAAAAAACATCCACTTCCACGCTGTATAAAAAGTGAAAAGTGTCCAGAACAATGGTAGAATTGCCGCTTTGAATAGGAATGTTGATTCTTTAGCCGAAAAAAAACCTTTAATAATAACGAAATATTAATTACAATGAATAAATACATTTACAACGATATCAGAGCAATCGTAACAAAATTCCTTGTAAAAATATCTGTTTCTAACCGGTAGATTCGGATGCGTGTGCATTAAAGCGGAAATTCAGGCCTCACATTACAATGGCCGCGTTTTTTCGTGTTTTCGTTTGTTACAATGGTAGTGATTGATGATGATTATTTTCGTCGGAAGGGCATTATACACCGTGATAATATTTTAGTTACATAATCTGTTTTACCAGCTATGTTGGTGACGAATACGTTACTGGGATTATGTTTTTTGGGTTCGCTTACCAGTCGATGACGTCATAATACGTAAACAACACTAGTTTACACGATTTTTTATCCAAAAGTGGTTTAGTGGTTTCAAAGGGTTACCCCTATTTCAGATATCGACCAAAAAAAAGGATGTAAATTTTTTATGATATTTCATGTCGAGCGTATCTCGCATTTATAACCTCATCGAAGATTTAAAAAAATAAATAAAAATATCTCAAATTGTTCTTGTTCTTTTATATTAATTTGAGGTAGTTTCTTGTAATTTAGTCAAAATATATTGTCGTCTCATGTTTTAGTCCCAAAAACCCCCTATTTTTTCCATTACAGAACTTCAAATCGTGGTGAAACCATTTTTCGTGTTCATTGCTTATTATTTCCAGTTATTCAGAAAATCCAAGTACGTGTGTAAAAATGAATTTTCATGGAAATCTTGAGACCCAATTTGTGGTAATTCTTCAATTCAATTCAAACAATGTTTTATTGTTGCTCAATGTTTTTTACCACCGCCAGACCAGGCATCTTTTTCACGATTTATGTGACAGTCAAAATTTTGTAATTTATTTTAAATATTGGGTCCCATAAATATTCTTTGCTTTAGTCCGACGTCGGAGAAATTGTTAAAACCTAAAGTTTTTATATGACAGATACAACCGACTTCCAATTAAAAAATAAACATTACAAAGTATAAAATACCTTTAATTTCGGTAGTCGGTGTTTTTGGTTGTTTCTTCGTAATTTAACACTGACTACCGAAATTAAAGTTATTTTATACTCTGTAGTGTTGTTTTATTTAGTTGTAATTTTTTTCTCTCTTTTTATTGGTACCCCACATCTACCCACTACCCATAACTACTGGAAAGTCACATGAAACCAAAACACGCAATTTCGTTTACTTGGATGATATTATTTTCTATTTTTCCCCAGCTATTTTGATTTAAAAACCATCGGGAATTGGAAATATTGGAGTGCACCCGTATTAACCATTCTGGGGTCTTATCTCATCGTATTTGTCTGGATATTTTACAGTAAAAATTGCAAAAGTTGTTTGGATTTAATTACACTATCTAAAAATCTGGTCGGTCGGAAAGAGCAACACACCGGGAAGAGTGGAAGGCTATATAAATAATAATAATAATATATCATTTAATTCAGGTAACAAAGACCCATTAAATAAATACCTTACAGACTATCATAAATATTTATAAAAACCACAAAAAAAATAAAACACATTTTTTTTTTTTTTTTTTTTTTTTTTTCTATGGGGGAGACCTTTGCCCAGCAGTGGGACAATATAGGTTGATAACAAAACCTAAGAAACATTTAGAAACACATGGAACAAGCAACAAATTAAACACCATTAATTTTTTGACTGGCCTGTTGGTCGAGTGGTTAGTGACCCTGACTGTTAAACCGGAGGTCGTGGGTTCGATTCCCACCCAGGACAAATCTTTGTGTGATGAGCATGATCATTTATTCTCTATCTGGGTGTCATTTGTCTATAATATGTATGTATTTAGAAATATATAAGTATGTTTATCAGTTGTCTGGTTGCCATAGCACAGGCTCTGCCTAGTTTGGGATCGGATGACCGTGTGTGAGTTGTCCCAAGATATATTATTATAATTACGAATGACAACTACCCACCAAGAACGGATTGCTTGAATCTTCTTGTGGGTATATTAAAAAAAACTGGACGTGATAAAATTGTGCAACATATATTTAAGTAATAAGGAGGTAAGTAGAAAACAAAATCACTATAATTCAAACTGTCACCAAATCCGGACTGCAATAGATATGGCAAATTCTACGACTTATTTTAATTTTAATTGTAAAACACCTAGGTTTACACCTTTTCCGTAAAAATTTTAATGGTTCTCACCCTGTATTTTCTCAAATAAATCGATTTACGTTTATCACCAGAAAGTACGATTGGGCGTGTTTGCAGAAATGGGATGTAGCGTTGAGCAATTCCGTTGTAGATATACTTACGTAGTCAATGGATTCAAGCTGTTGACATGTATTAACGTCAAGCCTAGAAGAAGTCTTGCAATTAATGTTGTTTAGGTATTTACTTTGCTATACCTAGCCATGTATCAACACGTGATACCAATCAAACACCTATAATTGTTATTGTGATCACTCTATTACTTAGCAATGAAGACAAATAATTATGACGCAAAAATCAAACGCTGTGAGAAAATATTGACATTACCACGATTTCCATTGTTTTGTTGAGACGTTTCTAGTTAGTCAGTAGTACAATGGGATCAAATCATTGAGGCGGATTTGCTCCCGACTACAAACATGTTATAGATATATTTCTAGTATAAGCTGACCTCTTATTTTTAATAAAGTCTAAACGACGCAAGGTCAGTCTAAATTGGAAATAATCGCTTGATTTTGCTGTAGTATGTATGTCTAATAACTTGGATCACGTGTCCTTTTCTTCTATCTTTCAAGTGGAAAAAGTGTGTATTTGATTAGAAACAAATGGTTTTATATGTCGAGATTTTATCGTGAGAAATGGCATTAGATAACAATCGAAGGACTGCAGAAATTACTGTCGTTTTCACGGCGTACGGCTATACGAAGGAAGTGTATAAGCTAATCTTCCTCCTGACTTCGTAAATAATATTATAATGCGAAATTTTGTTTGTTTGTTTGTAATGCTGTCACGCTAAAATCGAGATGAATGTTTGTATGTACAGAGATAGATGGGATCCTGGAGAATGTATAGGCTAATTTGACGCGAGCCAAGCTACGGGTTATAGCTTATGAATGTGTATATTAATAGTTACGCTTATTATTTGAGAATTCGATACCGGAGAGGAACACCTGGCTCCCTGTCGGCACTGAAACTAGAGGTTTACATCGGATTGCTATAAAATTCGTAATATATGCTGATATATCAGTGGAGAATTAATTCAGATGTCTATATTCGGTCCAATAAGTTGGACATCCGCAAATGAACGTGGTGTTTAGTGAATGTATTCGGTGCAGCTGGCGCCGGACGCAGTGTGCTCACCACAGTCGGTGGTAGACAGTAGAACATATCAATCAATTATTATATCACATACAATTAAACTGCACTAGAATTATTACTATCCTACTCGTATTAGAAGTTGATATTAGAATGATATTATCATGTAAAAGTTGATAAGAGATAAAATTGAGAATACCCCTACAAGCAGAGACAGCTAAGAAGTTCCAAACTAAACTAATTTTTATGCAGTCTAATGCAACTCGTATGAAACGGAATATTATTGTAATACTTATGATGAGATATTTTTATTCGGTTTTTAAATTTTCACCTATTTACCTGATCTTTTATAGTTTTCTGGCATTTTCACTGCTTCAAGGTTTTCCACGACTTTCACGAACTACACTGTCTTGGCTTACTGCAAATCTTCCACAATCCACAGCAGATCACTGAAATCCTTCGCGCGTCATCTGCGGCACTGAGGTCGAAATAATTTGGTCTACGTGAGACCGATTGCCAACGGGTGTATCAACAATCGCACTCATTTGTAACACACTGATAAGTGGTGGTTGATCTTATCGTGATCATTGTTAGCTACACAAATTATAAAGGTTTTGTTTTGTTTCGGTACAACATAAAAACATTTGAAAAAGATAAAGATAAGAGAGAATTATAATATTTATAAAATGCTATTCAATCCAAATAAAAATTGTATTTGCTTCCTAAGCTGTAAACTACTCCATTAAAATTGAATGCAGGGAAAATTCTGAACAGTGTTGAAAAATGCTAGAAAACGTATGTAGAATATTTACTTGATCCACATTTGTATTCAAGTCTAACACGCCAAGGTACGCATCGCATGCACGATGACATGGTGACTCTCTTCGGCAACCGGTAAATGTTGCATATCGTGAGGACATGGGCAAACATCGGAAGTCATCGGTTCCGATGCCTATGAGTCATGTGCGTGATCAGACGATACATAACATAAGTAACCTTGGCCTTGACAGATACAATGAACGATATGGAGGATAATGATACAATAGTCATGATTTACCGGCGAATGGTAACTGCTAAGGTTGCTGACATATAAATGCTACAGGAACTCTAAGTCCAATTATTCCAAGATCAGCTCACGCAAACAAAAGAAAAGCGCCCCATGAAGCCGAAAACAGAGCAACCAGAAAAATAACCGTTTTAATGTTGAAAGAAAAGAATAATCAAACGTGAAAATAATCGGTCCAAAGAGGTTTCAGAATACCAATTATTAAGTTTAAAGAAACTTTATTCTCAATAAAAACATACACAAATGTCACTTACGTTATTTCGTAAAAAAAAAGCAAAAGACATGATTCTGCCTCTGGAAGTTTGAAAAGAAAATAAAATACAAGTATAGGTACACCTAAAGATCTACAGCTAAACATCAAAGCACCGACGCGGAAGGGTCCACGCATGTTCTAAAATCATCGGCAACAGGATTTACATCGGCGTTCGCCTGAAATTGGTCATCCCATTATCGGCTCACTCAAATTGCCGGAATTACGGAACATGTAAAGGGATTTGGGCGAAGACCCTTCAAAGTTTCTACATGATTTAGTCGAGCCCTTAAAATTGGCTCCGTTTAACCCGAAGAGGCTAGTTTCTGATCAATTTCGTGTGATAAGATTTATGGATTTGAATATTAGACATAAGTAGTGTAGCTCATAGTTTTTGTCGTTAACGATTTTAGTTAGATGATAATATTAGAAAATCTAACTTTAAACTTATTATTTTTGTATCTAAAAGGGTCAAAACATATAGCGATCATAAATATTGACCAGTAATAGCCATTCTAGGTCACCTAACCGCTATAAAAGCAATATTTGTAGCCCCTCTTAATATTCCATCTAGATGAGTTTGGTAAAGAAGATCAGGCTAGTTTTTAGGCAGCCATGTTACCCCGCTTTACATAAAGGCTGATTCGGGATAATGTTGTTTATCGCTACGTTTTGCTCCCTCACGTGGGAAAAGATTCTAGAGTTTCTGAATATTGCTTTGGTTATGAAGATTTAAAGGTCGTAACAACTTTTGAAAAAATCGTAATCAGTAAATTCATATGCGCTACCTGTCCTCAAAACTAAAATATCTTAGAAAATAGGTAGTATCCCAGTATGATCCTATATTTACATTAATATACAGGAAGGTGCTGTACAGCAACAACAAAAATAAAATACGTTTATAATGAGCGCAGTGACAGGTAGAGGCTAGCTTCCATCAGATACTCATTACCCATTCGTTTCCGACATTTGAATCGTAAAATATGCCTACCACAGCAGTGTTCAAATGATACATGTTGCGTATATTTTGCATCTATTTTCCGATTTACGTTCTAAGCGAACGTAATTTGAAAATGGCTTTAAATGTCGAAAAAAAAAAATTAAAGTAAGAATTTAGCCATTAATCTTCAATCAAGTCATCATCGTCTGACTCTGTCATTTTATAAAACTGATTCAACAAAAAAGTATCGCCAGAAGTCATATTTTTATAAAACATAAAGCAAATCAGCACTCAAGTCTGACCTTCTTTGCTACGTCTAGATCAGCAACGTGGAGATAAAGAAAGTATTGAACTCAATTTATTATTTTAATGTCACCTGAAGGCTGTTGCCTATAAAAACATGAGCTATACAGTGTCAAATGCTTTACTAACGTCCAAGCAATTAATTATGCAAATATTGCTTCCGGGGGTACCGCAAGGCAACATGCTTTTTACGATGTTACTCCAAAGGCGAACAGGTACTAACTTCCTAAAGTGCAATATGTAATAATCATTGTCACTTTAATTGTAGTGCTTGCTGGTTATATGGTCATTACTAACAAGCTTAGGTTTTTATGTGTCAGGTGTAGTATTATCTTATAGATCTTGTACGATAAGGATAATGATCAAGGCATTGTATCATAAATAAATTGACTCTAAGGTTCGATGCATGTTTTTATCATTGTAGAAAAAGCTTCATTAAACCGATGTAACTTACTCATGTGAGCTTGCACGCATACGCTTCAGTTATTATTTTAAAAATTCCATAAGCATGCTTTAGTTAACATTGTTCAAATAGCTGGTTTAGTAAAATGTTTGAAATAACTCTACACAAAATGGCTTATCGCGCAAATTGTAGATTTTATTGTAATTACACTAAATCATTCCGCTTCACATTCTAACATTTGCATAAACTAGGCGATTACAGAATGAATCACAATTTTCACGACTAAGCTATAAAAACATTGCAAACATAAAACTTAAACAAACATTAGTAGTCATAACATTTAATTCTGTTTCTACTCAACGGAAAACTAACGAATGGCAGAATCAATATAAATATTTGCATATATATATATACGACAAAAAGCTATAAGGCATTCACAATGAGGTCCATAATTTTGACAACCATGGGAGTATTTTAGACAATACAATTTTGCCTACTCATTCTAAGTCACAATATCCGCAAACATGGAAATACTGGAAAAAGTGATTCTCCTCACAATGACAGTGTCCATCACAATAAGACTATCGCAAATCCCAAGTATTTTTTTGTCATTTCTATCGATGTCAGAATCAAAGTGCATCGTAAACGGTTTTAATGTTTTAGCAATCAGACGTGTGGACATTAAAAGGTAAACGTTGATTTCAATCTTGATAGTACTAACCTTGAATTTGACTTTCTACAAATGTTAAAGCTGAGGGCATAATAAAAGGAGTATAGTCATTTAGTGAAAAAATAAACAAAATGACAGCAATAGTTATTTATGTCATGACAATACTTTTAATTACAAAATAGTTAATTGTATTTTATCTCCCTCGGGCTAAAATTGAAAATTAATTTAACAATAAACCGCATCTGGTTGGAAACCAAGTAAATGGAACCGATGAATAAAATATTTGATTGGATTTTATAAAATACTATTCATGGAACATGATTTTGATTTGTGAGGATTGGAAAATTGAAAATCAAAACAAAATTCTTAGAAGGAACTCTTCAGAGGGCTGGCTGAACTTCGATCATGAAATTGCCATTACTTTGACAATGGACGAATTGCTTCCAAAACAAAAAGTAGAAATAATGCAGTACTAACGAGCTCCCATTGTGGATTGTTTACAACCGCTGTTCAATGAAACTATAGTTAGACCCATACCTAAGGTACTTAATCCTACCTGTGTAAAAGAACTTCGGCCCATTAGTCTGTTGCCATGTCTCTCCAAGGTCCTGGAGAAGGTTGTCTGCAACCAGCTTCGGACATACCTTGAGAAACACAATATTTTGCCACTTTTACAATCAGGTTTTCGCAAAGGACACAGCACAGCCACTGCCCTTCTGGACGTGGTTGGAAACATCCTTGAAGCCAGAGACAAGGGCATGGGCACCATGCTTGTCCTGCTAGATTTTTCACGTGCTTTTGACTCTATCAATACATCGCTTCTCCTCTCCAAGCTGTCTTACTATGGATGTCAGCCTGAGACGGTGCAATGGTTTCAGAGTTACTTGACTCACCGATCTCAGTTAGTCCAGGTTTCAAGCGATAGTGATGGAGCCGTTAAGTCCTCTGATCCTAAGTGCGTGAACAGGGGCGTGCCGCAGGGATCGATCCTTGGTCCGCTTCTTTTCATTTTGTACAGTGCTGATATTACTAACTGCCTGCTCAACGCCAAGTTCCACCTTTATGCTGATGATCTGCAGATGTATTTGCCATTTCATCCTCAGCAGACTGTTGACACTGTAAAAAGAATGAACGAGGATTTGGATAGGATCTCTGCCTGGTCGACAAGAAACTCCCTGGTTCTGAACCCAGTAAAATCAAAATTTATGGTCATGGGGACTAGACATTTTTTAAGTAAAATGAGTAATGTGGGCTTGGACTTGAAGATTGATGGGTGTTCCATAGAAAGGGTGCAGGAAGCCCGTAATCTTGGGGTGATATTTGATGAGCAACTGCATTTTGAGACTCATGTCATGGAGGCTGTGCGCAACTGCTTCTACCGTCTCAAACTCTTGTACCGTGTCCGTCCCTACATAAGTGTGGATATGCGTGTCATGCTCTGTGAGTCACTAGTTTTATCCAAGCTGAACTACGCTGACACTGTGTATGGGGCGTGCATTCTTGGTAGGAGTGAGAGATTGATACAGCGGGTACAGAATGCTTGTGCAAGATTTTGTTTTAATGTCCCTCCTAGATCTCACATTACTCCGTTTTTAAATAAGGGTAATTTGATGAGAATGTCAGAACGGAGAAAGCTTCATCTGGCTACCCTGCTATTTGGCATAATTCTCACAAAAAAACCTGACTATCTATATGGTAAATTAACTTGGTCTCGAGATGTGAACAAAGTCAAAACTAGAGCATCTGCTTACCTCTTGTTGACCTTGCCCCATAGAACTGCTGCATTCCGTGGAAGTTTTAAATTCGCTGCTTCTCGTTGCTGGAACGACCTGCCACCGCCGTTTCGTGCTTTAAGAACAGTTGGTACTTTTAGTTCCAAATTCAAACAACACCTATTATGCATTCAAAAGGATACCACATAAACTTACCGTAGGTCTGCACGCTGTTAGTAACATAATTGGTGATTTTGTTCTATTTTCTCCGTAAATGCATGACTCTGCCTGGCGACAAAGCACTACACTTCACAGCCCGCAACTATTAATATTTATCTTTATTATACTTAAACGCAATTTAGATGCTTCAAGTCGATATAGCTTTTTGTTTTGTTTATTTACATTTATGTTTCTGTTCAACGGGTTCAACCATCTTTTCTTTGTGACAGCCGACCACACATAACCTCCCACTTGCGCCCGCGCGCTCTATTCATTTGTCTATGATATCGACAAATGAAGCTGGAGCACTGGGCTATTGGGTGTCAGCTTATTTATTGTTTGTATGTACCGATTATTATTTTTTAATTTTTTTTTATTATTTATATAATTATATATTAATAATTGTTGCATTTTTTTTACCCATATTTATACGTATTATTTTATTTGTATATTTCTGTTAAATATGCTCCGTGACTGTATCCGTGGCACCACTGACTGGCCCTATCAGAATACCAGCGCTGCGTTATTTATTTTTTAGATATCGCAGCATAAGCTGAGATAGGGACCATTTTGGCCTCGCGCAGATAATTATTTTTTTATACTGTTTAGTTTTTAATTTTATTTTACTAGTTTGTTAGTCTTGTGCGAGTCCCAAATAAACATTTTTCTTTCTTTCTTTTTCTTTAAAATACGCTGAACTAATTCCTCGTTGTTGTTTTTTGGAATAACTCTGTGGTTGAAATTGGCTTGAAATCGAATGGAAATCGAAACTAATAAGTTTTAATATATAATTTAAGATCCGACTGTCAGATACTGTAACTGGTCATCTCCAACAGAATTATGTAGAAACGCGAAGGCTAGGAGATGACAAGTGACATAAGCTTACCATAACCTGCTGGATTTCATTACGAAGCTTCCTTCAGATAAAGGTAAAGATTAAAATAAATTATCCTAACACCCCATTGAAAATCGCTCCAAACTCGCCATATTGGGCCCGACAGTAACTAATGATGATGTCTATTTAAAATGGAAGGAGCCATTAGCGACCCTTGAGCAACTCCTATGTTCAAACCATTTTATAGTTATGTCCAAGTGAAGGTTTCACAATGTTTTCAGTGAATGTGCAAGTTATTCAACGAGCTCTCCACATGAGTGTTATCTTTTGTAAAGATATGGAGTAGAAGAGTGACAGTTATGAATTCAGGTCAACAATATGCAATTTTGAAATGACTATGAATTTTTAAGGTCTGATGTTTTGTTCGTGTTCATTTCGATTGTTTTTGTGTATTTTAACTGTTCTGTGGTTGCAAAAAAAATACTCATATTTATTTATTTTTTTTCTTCTTTTCAGAGAGTTATAAGAAGATGCTAAACTGTTGTGTGCTTTAAACAATACACTGGAAGAGTTAGGATATTTACTATCAAAGTTTTTGGTAAGATACGTTAAAGGACATGCGATTTTCTTTCATTATGGTATTTAATTCGGGCTGATTTTTTCCTTAAAATGTGACGAATGGACATTTTTTTTCAGTTTGTGAAAAGTATATTAAACTGTTACACGAGTAATACGTGGTTATTACTCATGTTACAGTTTAATATACTTTTAAATACAGTTTAACAAAAACAGTAGTTAGAGACTGTGCAAACATTTGAACACTCGATGTTATTCATTTTGGGTTAAAACTTTAACTCACACAAACATGGTAAATTGCTTTTTTGTTTATTCAGGTGAAATTATATATTCGTTTTCATATAATGCGTAGTTAACAATTAATAATCACATAACATATTGCTTATAAATATTTTTATGTATGCTTGCGATATGTGGATGTAATGCGGTCTGTGCAAAAGAAGACCTCGCTAACAATAACACATAATAGTTTTACAAAATATGGCTACGATTAAAAAAAACATAATCCTTTGGATAACGTTCGTACGCAATTTATAGCAATAGATACAGTTAAAATAAATTCTAAAGAAACATTTGTAGAAAACACGTAAATAAACATTAACACAAACCGATCGTCACCAATAAAAGATAGCAAGATTAAACTAATCCAAGCAGTCTCAACGTAATCGAACAACTGATTAGTAGTAATAAATTACGTAAATGCAAGCATGATGGCAGCACGATAAAGCTGAGCATAACAGACAATAATAGATTGTTTTAACAAATTTTCTTTTGTTTGTACAATTTGGGTTAGACTTGTGAAACTTACTGGTCTTACCAGAAACATGTCAGAAATGTCTACGTTACTTTATAATTAAAAGTCTTTTGTACACTTACGCGTATTCGATTTGAATTTTTACGCATTCCTAATTTTCCCTAACATTTTAAAAACTGGTACGAATACGAGTCCGTGCACAAACGCCGTACTGTGTAAATTACATGCAAACGTTTAATAAATTTGGGTGCTATTTTAAATAATAATTGAATATCTATTGTTATGCCTATTTATCAATCGAACCCTTTCAAACATCTGATTGTATCTGAGATCCAAATCTAACTGACAATAGTTGAACAATAAAAACTGATTTAAAATGTTGTGCCTAAGTATAAAAGCGATCAAAAAGTGTCATTTGTTAAATTTTAAATTAAACTTATTATAAGAAGAAGAAGGGAAGAGTGGAAGGCTATGGGGGAGACATTTAGCCAGCAGTAGGACCATGCAGGTGAAAAAAAACCTGAAAACTAACAAATTTTTCACTTACCCGGCTTAAGCGCCGCCGCATCTTGCGTATCACTATCAACCATTTTCACTTCACACACAACACTGTCTTCTAAAAAGTTCGTTTATAATCGTAATATGATCGTGTCAATATTGTTAATGTTCGTATAAGTCCGTGTGTGGTCGCCAAGGCAACGCGGTGAGGAAGTGAGCGTCGCGCGGGCACCTCGCCTGTGCGCTTGCGACGCGTCCGTCATGGCTTTATATCGCTCACTTAGATAGACTTGCGTGTGCCCCAGGTTCGGTGCTTGGTTTTCAAAATATTGACTTAGAAAAATCTCTCTGTCTAGCCTTTTTCAAATTGTGATTGCGTCGGACTCCAGTCAAATCTGATGCAAATAAATACCAGTAATTTCATGAAGCTGCCTAGCTGATCTTCACAACCCAGTAACTGGATATCGCATTACCCCGTGATTACACTGGTTATCAGAGTAGCGGGCTTCTGACTGCCCATAAACTACTGAATTTGCTTATTTAAAAGTAAGCTAAGCTGATAATTTAAACAACAAAGTATATAAAAGTTATTATTTTAGCCCTATTAGCATCATACTACACAATAAGGATCAGAGTCAGAAGTGTGCCTTCTGCTAAGTGAATTATCCACCTTACATTTAATAGACCTGTGTTCCTTGAAATTCCCTTTGCGTTCCAGAGCCGCGGTAACTCTTTCGAACAACTCCGCAACCCTGGTGGAAATCAGCCCTGCCACCAACTATGCAGCCCCTGATTGATTGGTAAATTGTTTTACCATTGAAAGACAAACATACAGCACGCTCGACGTAATTACTCTAGTTGAACAACGTAGTAGTGCACTTGACGCGTGTGACGTCACATCAACACAAGAGCATGTATGATTGTGATGTCTGACAAAACTATTAAATTTAATGATGCTGATCTTGCAATATCATCATCACTGAATTTCAAAGTTTTGATATTTCCATATGAATTATAAATTATGAAGGTATTTTTTATCACCAAACTGCGGCAGAATAAGAAGAGGGTTATTGATTAAAGTTTTTTACTTGCCTATTGAACGAAGAAAACGAATTATAAATTGCAATTATTACAAATAAATATATGAGTTTGAATGTGATTGTGAAATCTCCAACTGAATTTTGCTATCATCTTTGTCTTTCATCATTATTTTAATATTACTTTTCAGTAGCCATTCGTCATGCCATTTTGTTTTTTTCATCCTAAATACGTCTTGTAATAAAATAAGTACAAGTAACTATATTCTGACGCAACACCCAAATGAACGCATTGACCCCAAATGACCCCAAGTTGAAACCATTTACAATTCGTCTCCTACAAGAAGAAATAAATGAAATCACTGGGTCCCCCAAACGAGTGGGGACTTGGGGACCGCTAGGAGTCCAGAAACATTTAGTCGGAACTCTACTGGTGTAATTAACAACAAAACAACAGAGTTTCTTTGAACCCGCTTTCATACTTCTTTGTTATTTAAGGGTGCGGGTTGATTCACGCGGTTACAATATTTTATTTGGAGGTTTTAGTATTGATTTAGATTAATACAATAATTAAATTCAAATAATGTTTTGGAAGTAATGTTTTTATTGCCTAGTAATATAAATGGGTACACCAAAGTGAGTTTGAAAAAAAAAGTAAATAACACAACGAGAATGTATTGCAACATTTTCAGATTTCGCCCAAAATAACTGCAGAAGCCACGGTCATGTCTGACAAAAATAGCTGTTCTAGTTATACGTATTATTTCACAATTAACTGCTGTTAGACAAACTACGATACATCTCTATTTTTTAAATGTTTTGTGCGGCTTTTCGCGAAGTCTTTGTTCAAATATTTTAATAATTTACTTTAGATTGTATCAAGAAGTTAGTAACTTTAAAATGATGCATGCTGCCATTTTTTTTCTTATTCTTTTATGAAATTCTTTTCTAACGGTTTCTTCAGAATACTCGCAGGTTCTTTTGATAGCTCGCGTAAATAATTTTGCACCCTAAACCAGAAAAACACCGTGTTTTTCGAAAGGCAACTTTGTTACTAATTAAATGTTCATCTCGTTAATTCGGGCAGCAGTGAGCAGTGACGCTGACAAACGGGAGGGAAGTTAATTCCCTCTCAGTCAGAACTGCCCTCAGAAAGAAGTCAATTATGCTAAACACGTCTATTTGACACCAATTTGTTTCATAAACATATTTTCCTGCAAAAAGAGGAAAATGTTATCCATTTGGGACAACATTTTTGCGTAGATTTCAATGACGTAATATACGATAAAGGTGGGTGATATTTTGAAACCAAAATTTGCGTTTTTATTAATGACTAGCTTTTGCCTGCGACTTCGTACGCGCGAGTCTCGTTTTTTCCCTCTCCCGTAATAATTTCGGGAAATCCTCTCTTAACGCTTCCCCACGCTCCCCAAGAAACCTACGTGCCAAATTTCAGCTTTTTACGACCAGTAGTTTCGGCTGTGCGTTGTCTGTCAGTCACTCAGTCAGTCAGTAACGGAAGAATTTATATATTAGTATTGCAAAAAACTACTGGATTTAAACCGGATCTGATATCATTAGTGATTACCCGATATTAAAAAAAAAACACAGGAAATATTATGTTTTGTGATACTGCATCGTCAACGATTTAAAACGAGGAAAACTTTTCATAACTTTAGAATGTGTTGGAATTCTCCTTTGTCTTTATTTATCAAACGTGCTAGTATAATAATAAATTAGCATTTAATAAGTTATTTCATTTATTACCACATAACTTTAATAACATATACATTGTAAAAACAATCACTTGAAATACTTGCACCTGAAGTTACTCATGAAATAATTTTATTAGTGTAGGTACCCAGTTTTATGGATTTCCCTTATCATACGTGCTTACTGCGTTCTATATTGTTTATTATAAATATGTAAATAGACATGCTACTGGATTTAATATTGATGCTACTAAAATGTTGCTCGTAATTTAATAATTAATTTTATGAAAGAAAACAATGTTCCACAAAAAAGCAACTAATTTAAAAAATAAATAAACCGTCTTCAAAACTTCAAGATATACTTAGTCTAACTAAATATTTTTTTGCAATCCGAGTTATAGTTGATGAGATATGAGCGGACAAACATGCATACAAACATACATACAAACATGCATACAAACATACATACAAACATACATACAAACATACATACAAACATACATACATACAAACATACATACATACACACCCTTATGAAATTTGGAAAAAAATGTTTAGAAGCTGGTATAGACTAACTTATTATAGAAAAACCGAGCAATTTTGACAATATTACATACATGGATGAGATGGGTCGAATTTATAACCTCCTTTTTTGAAGTCGGTTTTAAAAGGAGTTTTCTTTTATCGTTTTGACGGCCCCGTCACGTTGCACCAGTGATCGCAAGCGTTACTGTTAGGCATGAGGTCCTGGGTTCAATTTCTCGTTTTCTATCAGACTAAACCATCCCACTCCTGGGACAAGGCCTCGCTCTGCTACTACTTCTTCTTTCGTGGAAGCTATTCAAGGCCATCTTTTCCTTGGTCTGCCAGGACCCTGTTTAATGGTGTCAGGACTTCAGGCTTGTGATATCCGAGCCCACAGCTTTGACGGCAACCGGCGAACATGGCTTTCCTAGTCCCACTTAGTCTTAAAGCTTTTTGAGCTACGTCGGCAAGTTGCGTCATGGAATTCCTGGGTATTCTATGGTTTTTCATCTGGAATTTTCAGTAGCAGCCAGGAGTCTAAGCAAGAAGTGTCATCTAAGTGGAATATCTGATGTATAGCATGACTTACAAAACCATTAACGACCACTGCGTGAAGAAACGGATGTGTCCTAGAATTAAAAATAAGGATAGAAGACATGTGGCATCCACATATTTGCACAATGCCCGCGGAGTAGAATACAGCCCGTTCCCGCTCACAGAGAGGAGCAGTGCCCCAGCAGAGGGCACGTTGTAGCCTGATATGCCATACATAAGCAATGGTAGGTTGTGGCTTTAACACAAGCTGTATATGTGCGCCCTTAGTACGGTGCTCCACGTCAAATATACCGAGGGGTCACAAAAGTGGTAAATCTATGACGTGATTAGAATATCATGAGCTTATTATCGTTTTTCTATTTCTGTTTAAAATTGCTTTTTCTTTTTCATCTTTGTTTTGTGTATTGGGTAAGCAACAAAATTGTGTGTGTAAAAACCAGGCCCGGGTCTACGGCGCGCTGTGTTCCACGAGCGCCTCAAAGAGATGTGAGCATAGTTAGTAGACGGGGTCCGTTAGGGCCAGAGCCGGCCCGGGTTGCGGAATCCGTTTGAAAGAGTCATCGCGGCCCTGGAACGCAGAAAGCATTAAGAGGAGCACGGATAGGTTTTAATCAGTAAGAGTCTGATGCTCCCTGCTCCGTCACATCACATAACCGTTATACTCAAAAGTTTATGACGAATCATACTGTTGTATCATATTTGTGAAAGGATGATTGTTATGATTATAAATTGTCATCCACTTCAAATTATGACGCCGTGGGTGTTTTATTTTAATTTCCTATTTTACCCTATGAGAGATATTCTAATTGAATTATTAGGTACTTACTTATATTTAGAAGCTATCTCTAAGTCTAATTCTAAGTGTTGATCGAAGTATTGTTGTTATTTTATAAATCGGGACACGTTTCGTGATAAATACGAAAGTGGCACTCTGTAATCACTATCAGTCATAATAAATAATCCCTACTAGTAAATAGAAACTTCTTTATCTTTTATAAGTAAAAATAAAGAAACTTTTTTGATGATTTCTTTAAATAACTACCTTACTAACTATTCTCGGAAAACAAGAACTTCTAACTA
The DNA here is from genome assembly GCA_002192655.3 of Mamestra configurata. Classification (NCBI taxonomy): domain Eukaryota; kingdom Metazoa; phylum Arthropoda; class Insecta; order Lepidoptera; family Noctuidae; genus Mamestra; species Mamestra configurata. The sequence goes on from NDFZ01005238.1 coordinate 45,852, forward strand.
TCAATAATCGCAATAGTTAAAGGTTGCATCGCTATCAAATGGAAGTGACCCAAAAGACTGGCGGTATTAGCAGTTAAAAATTATAAAAAAAAACAATTTTAATTCTAATAATTGCGCGGAAAACAAAATCAATCCTTGCTAACACAAAATAATCGAATTATTAAATCAATATGGCGTCCTAACCAACCATTATATTGTAATTCCATTCACACGCACTCCTCATGCAACCATTACGTACAATCAACGTCACACCCAAAAAAAACCAAATGAACTACATTTCGACATCCCAGTCACGTACCAACCAAATTTATTTGCTTATCTCAAGAGATTTGTCACCATTTAACGCATTTTCCTTAATCAATCTACCGTCTAGTTCTCGAGGAAAATGTACGCCAAAGGAAAATGTGCTCGAAAATCTTGAGTTTCGTCCTTTGTACCCGCCTAGGTTACATCCGCGTGATAGTTAGGAATATTAATTTACGTTGTCCTCTCCATGCAGTTTTCTGTGCAGTCTTTGAGAGTTGTTTTGTAAAGGCTGTCGGAGACAGGTTGACTCGCTGCAGCGAAAACAAATTAAAGTTCGTCGAGCATTCGTTTGTGCTGATTTATAATCTTATGAGCAAGTCAAATTAAAAGGATGGGAGAACAATTAAATGACTTTTCAGTGTTATCTGCTGTTCTTTGTTCTTGCTTTTGACTAGTACCTTTGATTATAACTTCATATCTTCTAGGATCACGATTTCTTATTATTGAATAGCTATTGCCCGCGGCTGCCGTCCAGCGTATAACCGTCTCAAGGATCCTATCTATATGTATCACAAATTTTTCAAAATCTGTGCAGCAATTTAGCGTGAAAGCGTAACCATAAGAAACAAAATCAATTTTGCCTTTATAATATTAGTTAAAATGTTTACCTGAATACGTAAATCGATTATCATTTGTGAGCAATATGTAGGTATTGCATGTTCAAACATGACACTATCTTACGTGATACCAGACAGGTAGCCATTCTGATCAGTTCTAAGAATTTACCACTCAAGGAAATCACACTTTATTTTGTTATTGTTTTAGCAACGAATGTTTAGATCGTTAGGAACATGATGGTCCCGGACCAACGCAAATTACAATATGCACTGTATATTCATTCTGTTTGACATAAGAATGACACTATGATATATGATAAGAATGACAATGGTTAATTTTTTATAAGTTTTAAAGAGATAGAGGATACGAAGTTTTACATCCTTCAGTATAGGCCAAGATCAGGAAAAGTTTTCGCCTAGTTTCATTGTCAAATAATAAAACATTAATAATAACTTTCCGCGTTATTATCATCAAACAATTAGGGTCTAAGAGCACGCGCGTACTACACGTACTTGCAGGTAATTAATCCGATTTTCCTTTTTTCATAATTTAAGTATTAATTTCCCACTTCCAGGTTCCCAGTCGACTTCAAAATGGATTCAAAATTTATGATGATTTCACCAATCCCTGCTGTCTGACCTGCCCATGATAATTTGTATAAAATATGTTCTAGTATTGCACCAGGTCTATAAAACAACAAAATCATTATCAAGAAGTTGATAACAGGACAATCGATCTGTTCGTGATTAAAATTTTGATAAACCGGTGTTTCGGACGTGTGAAGGGAACTGAGATGAACATTATGATAGGTTGATTGTGTACGAAGTGAGGTTAATTAGTTCTTTAAGTCTTACCCGGCTCTTTTGAAGTTGCTCCCTTTACGGAAAAAATTGCCGAAGGGCGGATCAGAACGTCAGCACATGTGACGAGATGAAATTAGCGCTGTTAGAACAACATCGTCCATCTCAAAGATAAAAGGGAGAGAAAGAGCGCTAGCCACGTGGTGGAAAATCGCTACTAGAGATATGGAACGGGCACAGCACTGTTGAACACGCAGACAATGTAGGAAAAAGCATCCTGGCGCTTACGAACGAGGAGGGAGGACCCCAGGCAAAGGGAGCAGCCAAGGATTCTTCCTTGGCTGCTCCCTTTACTTGGGGTCCGCAGTCAGGTCTCTATCTTCTGATAGAGACCTGACTGCGGCGAAGCTCAAGTGTGGGGTCTGTACCTTAGGTTCGTAATAAGAAGTCTTCCTCTGACATTGCCTTTCCGTTTCGTGTTTAAGGATAACGAATTTTAAATAAGTATGTCAGCTAAAATTATATGCACAATTTTATCCTTCTAGAATTAACTTTTAGATTTGAGGAAAATTGGAAATACTATTGACCTAAAGTAGGTTGTCCTTTCACTTGGGGTACTTGTAAATAGAGCATTTTCCTTAGTCAAAAGATAGACCTCAAAACAAGGTATTTTATATTATTTTTCAAGGCTTCAGTCCAATATGATGTACATTTGAAGCAGGTGCTAAAATATCTCGTGTCAAAACGAGAGAAAAATAAAGAAATAAGTATTATATACACGCAATGTGCAATGCAAGGTATAATTGTCAGTATTATCTCCAATCAAGTGCGACTATCCACCTCGAGGCAGCGATGGTTTAGTGGTTGAAAATGATACTGATGGGTATTACCGGGTTTTGTGCCCTAGTGATACTAAAGCCTAAACCACACACTTGCCAAACTTCAACAAACCGTCACAATTCGAGCCGAAACTGGCTCGATATCCCTCTTGCTTGCCTGTTCAGTATATACTCACAGGCAAGCATGTAACAAACAAACAGCTTGCTCGCACAAGCGTATGGATGACGATGTTTGAAACCCTTACATTTAGCAAAACCTTTGTGGAGGTTTGAAGTTTGCGGCAAGTGCCAAGCGTGTGGATCCGGCATAATAGATTTGCCCTCCATTAAATACATAGTAGACACTTAAACATGACTGGCAAAATGTGAGTATTATATCAAAATGTAACGTGATGCGTCACGCCATTTCCATCGAATAATTTTCCTAACTACAAATCATAGCATTAATTAATCTGTACGCTAATGCCCGGAAAATAGGAAATAATAAAACTGTCGCCTTAAGTAATAATCTGGGATATAATATCTTTATAATCAAATGATATACAGTAACTTCATTTGATTAAAGTAAATTAAAAATAGTTGTTTACCTCTCTCATCTGACCCGGCTTGCTTTGAAGAGGTCCACAGCACTCTCAGGTAAGGTTTTTCCTGATGTACAACAATTGGTCAACATGAGACACCTACATGTTGATAACTTGAATAGAACATTTTGTTGAGTTGAAATTGTAACATGTCACAGAAAGACTTACTGAGAACCTCTTCTTCTCTATTAATATTAATCACTGGTTGCATTATTTTTAAATGAGTAGGTACCATGTCCATATTTAGCAAATCAATTAATTTACCTCTGCCGCTTTATGTTCTTATAAATGGTAAACTAGTGCTACTCTGGATGCATCGTTCTTCCAAATAAATTAATTGAAGCAATCTAAATATTGTAAAAAAATATATTTTATTTATTTAAAATAAACTTTATTTATTTTAACTATAAATGTGGGTTTTTAATGGTCTCATTGAAATAAATGATTTCACTTTGACAGTGACATAATATTCAGGTAGACCGATTACAGCTCAGTTATAAATGTCAACAAGGCAACAACACCCAAACGTAGGTAGTAGGGTAGGTATCACTTAAGCAAATGATTTAGAGCTCCTTGTGAAATAAAACTAAGACTAGAAATCAAAAGTACTACAGGCATGTTGTCATTTCTTTGTTCTGGTTTCAAAGACAAGGATGCAGAAATTATAAGAACATGTGGTTTGACTCGAGTGTTTTGGGTTCATGTTAAGACATTTAAGTTAACATTCAAGGGATTTGAGTGCACACGTAAACTGAAGAGCTGAATAGATTAGCATAAAACAAGCGAAAGCTGGAATTTGGTGAGACTGTTCATTAACAATCATAAGTATTTAACTTAAACTGACTGATTCATAAGAAAATCTAACCATATTCTTATTTTAAAATACTATTTAGCAGATTATTTATTCAAGTCAAGAGCTAGGTACTGACCGGTATTACGAGCCGTTATGTATAGGTGGGTACTGACCGATGTTACGAGCCATAATGTTAAATGTAACAAAGCGAGCATTCGTGTGTACGCCCCGTAACACCGATCAGTACCCATCTTATGAAGAATTGTAATTAAGAATCTGCCAATCGGTATTTCAACTTAACGAACATTGTTAAAAAAATATAAAAGGGGCTGAAGAAGCATAAATCTAAACTTCAATCTCTGGAACGCCTGATCCGATTACAATATACTAGAGAAAACCACACTATGCGGAGCTCCAAAATATACTTCTCAACCTGAAAAAAAGGACAGATATTTTAAAATATTCCACAAGAACAAAGCCGCAGTAAAATGGTAAATATTCCCTACATAACAATACAAATTACAATTACAAAATAGTAAACTTACGATAAAACTAAAATCAATAAAACATTAAACGGATGAGACTTTATCAAATGTATGATTAATTGAATTAAATGCTTTTGCTCTCAAACTCCATTACTGCATTTACGTTCATATTCTATAGTAAAATGATTAATTCTGCGCTTTGATATCCATTAATTCATTAGCCAAACTAACGGATAATTTATTTTAAGCCCAGTTGATATTATTGTGTGTCGCCGAAATGAGATCAGTTGTTAATAAATTACATAAGTACAAATAATTTCGGTCACATTAATTATATTCTCTTTATAGGTAAATTAAATCAACAATACAGTTGGCTTCTGTTTATAAAATACTGAACTAACATCTAAAATAACACTATGAAATGGAAGAAATGATAAAAAAATTAATACAAAAAAAAATGTTTGTCTAAACAAACAGTGAATCTAATAAAGTCACGTTAAAACCTAAGAGCTAAGTATAAATGCTAAACACCTACAAGATTCGCGATCCTTCAAAGTCAAATCCTTTAGCTTTACAACAGCTAAAGGAGTGTTTCAATGACCTTAAAGATTTCCAATACAAAAAAAACTAACCTATTTAACAAGCTGACATAAACTTCAGGCTTAGCGTTACTCAGATCTGACGGTAAGGATAACATTTACCTGAAGCATAGACCGTTAAAATGTATACCCGATCAAATTACCGCGTCATCAAGGGAGCCACTTTACGACAGTGCTAAGGACCTGACGTTTACTGGCCGAGAGCGGTGTGTTCGAAGGTCATAAAACATCCCCTGTTGGTTGTGGAGGTCGGCTGGAGATTTGATGTTTAGTTTCAGTGGACTGAAATAGTGGTTTTTTAGTAAAGAGCCGCCCCTGCTGTGCAAAGTGCTTGCAACATGACAAAACATTGATAATTATTCTGTAAATAGTATATATCGAAGTCGCTGTCTGCCTCTGCCTCATTTTCCGTTTACTTTTTATAAGTCATGCAACGGATTTTGATACGATTGACATTGGCACTCGTGGAATTCTGGAACAGGTCACTAGTGCATTATAAATGAACTCTTTGAAAATGAAATTGTTTGTTTTTTCAAAATGACAAAAATGGCTTCAAAAATATTGATTAGGTCGATGGTAATGTTGATTTGAAAAACTCAGCAAACACACAAGCGACTTCATTCGATAAAATGATTGATTTCGCCGCCCATAAGCAGTGCTGAATGTCGACACAGAGATCACAAGACGAGGTGGCCGAGAGGTTAAGGCGTTGGACTGCTAATCCAATGTGCTCTGCACGCGTGGGTTCGAATCCCATCCTCGTCGAGACAGTTTTTGTTGCTATTAGTAAGAGGTATTATCAAGTTCAGTTCTAAACGCAGATACTAAGGTGGAAATTGGTGTGACTGCCTATCATCGTAAGTTATCGATATTGGGAATATGGTAGCCAGACCAGCCGATTAAACCCTGTCCCATACATCGTGTCAAGCGCTGTTTTCAGAATATCTGAGGACCGATTCTACACATCTTTAAGCAACGTAATGTAGGGCTTAGTTCTAACACTAAATATGTTTGGACAGATTGCGACTGAAACGAAAATGCGAACATTGCATAAAAGTAATAGTTTTGGCCCAATATTTTAATAGGTGAAGATATTTTATTTTTATTAAATTCCTAATAATTAAAAAACCCTGGCACATTTCACCACACACACACACACTGCACACACACACACACGCCACACCTCATTACAAATGACGCGGGTTTTCAACATCCTTATCATCATTATCTTTTCAGTCAATTAGCTTGGAATAAATATCACTTTGAGACCTATTGAAAGATACCAGCGTAACTGAATAATACCAGTTCACCTACAAAAACTAGACCATATCTACTCAAGTACCTACGTACTTGAGTAGGTATGGTCTAGTTTTTGTTTATCATGGTGACAAACAATATTTTGTAGATTAGATTTGTAAAAAAGTCATTCCATTTACTTTAGTCGACCTCGTCGTAACCCAACATACCCAACACGGGTAGGTATAGTTTTCCTTTGTTTATTGCCTATTTGAGAAAAAATCAATAAAATGAAACTAAAGTAAATGAATTAAAGTCAATAAAACTATTTCCAAGCACTTTTGAACAATCAGTGTCAGTAATAATAAGCCATTTATTTGCGTAAATAAGGTACAGAAAGTTCTTCTCTTATTCTGCCTTTAATTCCGGCGTGCAAATAAGTCATAGAAGTTAATTACATCATTTCAAGTCAAAATTCGTGCAAGCAGTCAAAGTTAATTAAAATGAATTGACATAAATTAAAAATAAATTATATTACCCACATAAATTGTTTTTTTTTTTTTTTTTTTTTTAATTTAATATGGGTTTGCTCTTGACTCTAGTCTAGGTCATAGATGACAGAGACAAAGTCGACGATGGAGCGAGCTTACCCAGAATTTTAAGTCAAATCAAATCAAAAGTCATTTATTCAAATTAGGCTGAGTGCCAGCACTTTTTGAACGTCAAAGTTATACATAAAGACAGTCCCACAAAACGCCCGCCCGTCACCACTTCCTAGTGTTTTAGCTGGGAAGAAGAAGTGGCGCAACAAACTCCCCAGTAACACATCTGCCTGTTGAGTTAGAAGAACTAGCATTTATAAAAAGGTATGTAAATACTCAGTATTCTTACAACAAAAAAAAAAACAATACAACACAAACATGGGTAACACGTAAAAACATAAAACTTAATAATTCGCTACTTGTAAGCTAGCACACTCCATTATGCCAGCATAAACAGACAAACTCAAGCATAAAAACAATATCAAATCAAACTAAATAAGCCTCCAGACATGAAGGGTGTGCCCGCTTACACGTGCAGTGGGTAGAATTTAATAAAAGATCTGTGACTCGACGCCACAACTGAAAAACCAGGGCCATCAAAATTAAACAATAAGCATATAATCGTTATAACAATAGTAAAAACCATGGCTAACAAGACGACCTTTCACCACAAGCAGTACCCGTTCACGAGCATAACGCAAAGATCAGCCATTATCCCCCTCGCCATATTTGAGGGAAAGAGGTATCCCGACCCCCGACGCTACCGCAAGCAGTGAAATCTAAGGGAGCATGACGAACTTGCTGCCGGTTGCTCAGGATAGAATAAAATCAAACAACTGTCGAAGTTACTAGTTAATCACATGTTGCAGTACACTCATTAAGTATAAAAACATTGTTATGAAAGTATTAAGTCAATAACTATCACTGCTATCCTCTACCGGTTTACAACTTATAATCCAAAAACTCAGGTACACTGTAAAAGCATCTATTAATAAGTAGATATGTTAAACTACGCTTAAATTTAAAGAATGGTAATGTTTTATGGTCCTCGGAATTTTATTGTACAATTTGATGCACATATAGCTGCTGTTGGATGTCAGCGTGAGATTCGTTTTTGGTCGATGCAACTTGTTAATTATTATGTGATCGAGGGGCGTAATAACTCGTCGCATGCTCAAAAAGTCCCTTATGTTTGAAAACAAATATACATGACTCCAAAATATATATGCATGGTAAAGTCAAAATTTTGTATTTTCGAAAGAATGGGCGACAATATTCTATTTGTTTCAACCCGAATATGGCTCTTAAACACTTTTTTTTGCATTATTGATGCTTGCTCGATTTCAACACAGAAAATTTCAAATTAAAAAAATTAGACAAATAACACATTCTTATGTTACAAAACCGTGGTTATATTATTCTGTATGAATTCATACAAAATAATTATTGGAGATTGAATTAGCAAATAAACGTGCATGTTTAATAGATTCAAAGACCAAAATGACGGCGTCCGTTAACGTGCAATTGCCTTAACCGTCTAAAATAATTTTAAACACCCCCTAGATTTAGAAAATCCTACTATCAACTGGGAATGAGAGATGATGTTGACGGCGACGTGAAGCACGAGAGAAAACATAAAATAGTTGTGTCACACAGATCTCGGTCAGCAGCGTGACACCCCACTGCCTCCGGCGTGCCATCCCCAGGGCTGGCACGTGCGGGATTAATGCCGTGACATATTTCTTTTTGAATCTCAGACAGATCGCAACGTTGAAACTTTTCATTTAAAAGTCTTATGTAAGGACTTTACTGTCTGAACCAAAAGGAGCATGTAAGGATCGTGATTGGTGGCAGTCTGTAGTTTCTTCCTATCCCTGCTATTCTAGCAGTGATTGTGATTGTCGACATGCCAAAATATAAGGGATTGAACAGAGGCTCTAGACAAGTGTCATTCTGACATCGGAAGCGTGGCGAAGGCGGTTGCCAAAACGTCAAAAATGTATGGGATTGACAAACGCTGTCGAAATGTCACGTGAGCAATCCCTTATATTTTGGCATTTCGACAACCGCCATCGCTAATATAGTGGCAGTTTGTCTAGAGCCTCAGGTGACATTTCTACAGCGTTTGTCAACCTCATGCATTTAAGACGTTTTGACAGATGTCTACTCTACTGTCTAGAGATTTAACAGAATGTCACTTGTCTAGCGCTTGGGCTCCCCCAAGCGGTCCATTGCTCATTGAATAGGCGTTGCTCATAGGCGTTGCTCATAACAATGCATGAATTTTGGCTGAAATGACGATAATGACTGAATATTTTCGCCCCCACAAGACAAACAAAAAAATAAAATTAATTTTAAAACGAACAATATTAATCAACTACTAAAAACCAGCAACATTAAATAACGTTTATGCGAGTCCAAAAAACCCCTTATTATTTAGGTTTAGCACGTACTGCGATTAATCGTTACTGATTTAGGAATAGCTGGAAACGCAAACCGCATACCACCATGGATTTCTGATGGTAGTACTGAAATAAAATTAAGCAAAACGCCAGCCGCAGTGCGTGTTTGTTTGCGGTTTTGCGTTTTCGGCTAGTCCTAAACCGCTCGCGTTGTATCTCAGTGCGTGCTAAGCCTTACCGCTATAATTATCTTGAGGGCTTACTTCAATTGCGAGATAAGTCAAACTGCTAATTCGGGCATTTAAGACCTTAATATTGCCAGGATCTTAGTTCTATCGTCTCTATATATATAAATATGGCGAGGGGGGTAGTGGCTGATCTTTGCGTTATGCTCGTGAACGGGTGCTGCTTGTGGTGAAAGGTCGTCTTGTTAGCCATGGATTTTACTATTGTTATAACGATTATATGCTTAATGTTTAATTTTGATGGCCCTGGTTTATCACTTGTGGCGTCGAGTCACAGATCTTTTTATTAAATTCTACCCTCTGTACGTGTAAGCGGGCACACCCTTCATGTCTGGAGGCTTATTTAGTTTGATTTGATATTGTTTTTATGCTTGAGTTTGTCTGTTTATGCTGGCATAATGGAGTGTGCTAGCTTACAAGTAGCGAATTATTAAGTTTTATGTTTTTACGTGTTACCTTTGTTGTATTGTTTTCTTTGTAAGAATACTGACTACTTACATATCTTTGTATAAGTGATAGTTCTTATAACTCAACAGACAGATGTGTTGCTGGGGAGTTTGTTGCGCCACTTCTTCTTCCCAGCTAAAACACTAGGAAGTGGTGACGGGCGGGCGTTTTGGGGGACTGTCTTTATGTAGAACTTTGACGTTCAAAAAGTGCTGGCACTCAGCCTAATTTGAATAAATGACTTTTGAATT